>VZTG01007483.1:1719421-1819417 GCA_013397845.1 Melanocharis versteri | reverse complement strand
CCCCCCCCCCCATTTTGTTTCGAATGGATGTAAAATTATCTCAGATATTTTCGTGTTTAACATCAACAACTTCATTTCACATGGGTCTAATACAGAGTCCATCATCATCATCATCATAGTGCTGTATATTACAAAAGACTTAATTCTTTTCATTGCATAGGACTGCCTTTCCTATGGATTTTGGGCTAGACTTGAAAAGCACAGCCTGCTGTCCGTCATGGGCAGCCCTACAGGGAGCTCCAACCGGCTCAGTGGGAAGTACGAGGGAGGAGGTAGAGCTGATGATCTGCTCACAGGATTGTACCCAGCACAGATGACCTTTCCCTGTAGACCGCCCTGTTGGGCTGCTAAGAACACCAGCAGAGAGCAGGCAAATGTGTATTGATGGCTCTGAAAGCCTGACCAAAGGTACGTCACCAACAGACAGGAGCACGCAAAACTCCCAGTTGCTCTGCTCCTGGAGGGTCTGTAGCATATTGGATTCATACAGCACAGTTCACTTTATTTAGTCATCATGTTCGGGTTTTGCATTTGGCAAAGAGCTTGCTCTGAAACTCAGTAAGAACAGCAAGACGCCGGCCCCAGCCAGAAGTGTGTGACTTCTCAAACGCACCAACACCGGGACAGCTGTGTGGGGCATACCTATGAAGATTAGGAATCAACAGGAAACCCGATGTGGGATGCCCCCTGATACCCATATTCTAACAGTTTAGGTTGTACTGAAACATCTTCTCTTATATGAGAATCAGATGTGGGCAACTGAGTCTTCACATGAAATAAATGTGTCGTGTTCCTGGGCTTCTGTTATTTTTTTGATACTATGCCAGGTATGATGATCTCCACGAAGAGAGAGCACACAGGTTGCTGAAAGCCTACTTAGACAAAAATTCCAGGATTAGCACTTGCCCTGTAAAATTTCTCTTCCTCTTTTAATTGTATTTTCACTAGAAAGAAATTCCTATATAACTGAAATCTTTTGCATAACATTTTTCTTAGTCAGAGAGGACAAGTTTAGTTCACGACTGTCCTGGTCACAAATGTGCTGGTGTAACAGGATGGAATGACTGGAGAATCAGACCTCAGAATGCTTCCCTTCCACTCCTTTTTCTGCACGATTATTTCGAACTTATTTTGTGACAAGACAAAGACAACAATGCCCCTGGATTCACACTGATAAAACTCCACTGACTTCAGCAGTTAATGCTCGTTTAGTTGTTATTAAGTGCCCCGAGGGTGATATAAAGTCCACACCTAACATCTGAAACACATTCCAAGATCAACAATAGCAGTCACCAGATAATTTTCTTCTCTACTGAAGGTCGCTCTAAACTTTAAATGCTTCTCTTCACCTCATGTTATACACATTACAAATGACTGTTCAGTTGCTCTTATAAACTTAAATCCATATACTCCAGCTTTCTACCCGGAAGGCAATTTACAGATTATAAAAGGCAGATACCTCTTTTGCAGCACACCTGCTCATCTTAGAATTCAATCTGGGAGAAGGAGAAACACCTGGGAGTTGGAAGACCCTGACAACAAGGACATACTGGTAATCAGCAAAAGGAAATGCTGGATCTTTAAAAAAATTCCTTTTAAAAACAACTGAAGGCAAGCTGACAGGAACACCATATATGGTGGCCACTCCGATGGCTGGGGAGAGACATGTCCCATTGCCCAGGCAGCACAAACCAGCACATGTCCTGTTCTGACTCATCAGGTGAGCAAACCAGGACTTTCGGTAAGTGCTGAGCTGTTCGCATGCAGCCCTAACCAGCCCTCGAGTTTCCCCAGCACTCACACTGGCTGCTTCCCGCAGCGGTGTGTTCCTGCACCCCTCCCACAGGGCTGTCCCAAGAACAGCAGGTCATGCTCTGGGGCAGAGGTGCCTTTCGCAAGGCACAGGCACCACCAAGCTCTCTAAGAATCCTCCTGAGCCTTGAGCAGCGCACGAGTCCCACATGCACCCAGCTCTGCTTGGCTGCCTCCGCACTGGCCTCCTACAGGGAATAAAATGTTGAAGTACAGCATCCTAATCATAAGCAATCACACAAAGTCATGATTTTTAAAAATAAAAGTACGTTGAGAGCTTCTGGACACGTGTGACAGATAATCACTTACCGAGGTCCATTGTCTAAAAGAAATATATTCGTGTGTTTTCTCTAGTGAAATACTTATCATTCCATAATCTCACTTCATACATGCTCACAGCAATTAGGTCAAGGAACTAGACAATCTTTTGTTGTTGCTGAAGCAAATCACAAATTATTTGTAATTCTGTTAGAAGTTTTCTTCCCTTTAAATAGTTGAAGACATTTATTATTGAACTTCCTGCTTGGACAGAATTTTATTAAAAGAAATTGATTTTACTAGCTCAGACTATTATATTCTGCTGAAGGATAAAGCATCATACCTAATTTTTGTTCCTGATTTTTGCTGAGAATATTTTTAAAAATTCAATAAGCCATTGACTGAAATATCCAGTGTCACAAGTGCTATTGCTTTAAAAGATTATAATCTTTTTTGTAATCAGATTTCAATATACTAGAAATTCTATAAAAATAAAAAAAACCCCAACTTACTTTAAAAATATTCTTTCAGGAAAATTACATTTTAACAACTAAACACAACAATATGTTAGATTACATTTTGAGCAGAATGTTTACCTTCCACTGAGTTTCTCTGCCAGCTGTGTCAGCATTGACTGCATAAAAAATATTAAAAGGAGCTGTTTATTTTTTTTAATTGCCACAATCATGCCAAAAAACACAATGTGTGGGCTGGAGGCAGAGTGCTGGGAGCAATATTATTCATGTTAAAAACAGTTGCCTGATTTGCTTTCTTTGAAAATTAGGATACTATAAATAGGAGCCCAGTGGGATTTGTCGATTGCAAGTTATGTTTTAAAAGCTGCTAGGATGAAACTTTTGAAAGACTTACAAAAGATAGAACAATTATTGCTTGTCATTTACCTTTGGCCTGCATTAGACCTTTATTTTTGGAGAGTTACGTATTCAATATAGGTCTACCTCCTGTTTCTATGCATATGTCAAAATACTAGATTAAAAGAATAATCTATAAAGATTTATTTGCTTTTTATGTCTTTCTATAAACCAGCTATCTTAACTCACTGTTCTGTTAATCATCATTAAAAATGTTGAATTGCCAAACTTGTGTCAATTCTTTGTTGCTTGCTTTGCGTAAATCCTTCCCCACAAATCACCTTTGAACAAGTCAGAAATTATGATACAAAAATTCATCACAAAAAAGTTGTGTCAAGTCACTGTCCCACAACAGCACCACAGCTGTCCTTCCCTTTATTTCCTTGTGCTTGTAGCACCTTGATGCCTCTCCTTTTTTGCTTGCTTTACAGATGACCAAAGGCATGCTTCCATTAAAAAAACCCAAACCACCAAACAAACACTACCAAAAACCCAAGGAACCAACAAAGTCCCAAAACCCTTATATGAATAACAAAGCAAGAAGAAATGATTGCAGAGATTTTATCAAGCACTTTCTTTTCTATGAGAAATTATACATGACATTCAGTGTTAGAAAGCTGGCATTTTGACCTGCATTTGGAATGGGAAGCAATGGGAGCTATTGGGATATGCTGATTTTCTAACAGCAAATACAGGGAAAGAAATAAAAGATAAGCTGCTAATTTGACTCTGAGCAGAGGGCCAACAAAGCAGTGACACAGATTGTAAGACCTACTTAAATTCCTAGCTTTGCCCACTGAATTCTGTTGAGCAAAAAGAAATTTTTTCCAAACACTTCAGTGTTTCTCTTTGAGAGAAAGAATTTTTACACAAGCAGTTTCATACTGCACTGCTTACATAAACCATACATCTTTGAAAGTGGTGTGGGATTTTGGTGTCCATCATAAAGCATGAAGCAAATGGCCTGATGGCCATTTTCCTGAAGGCACAACCTTTCATCAGGAATGTGGACCCTGTTCAGAGGAGTTTCAGCTGAACCACTTGACAGTGTTCAGAAGCTGACAACCCAGGCTCGATGCCTGTCTGCAGGTCTTTTTGCAACTCCTCTGTTCTCTGACTGTGCGTGACCTTTGAGTTTACTTAACTCCACAGCCTCAAACTTGGTTCAGCCTGGCATCTCGACTGTAGCACTCAAATTTCAGAAGAGAAAAGCAGAAAATGGGAAAAGAGGGGAAGGTGGGAAAGAGGGATGTGGTAACAGAAGAGAGGAACATTGTGTTCAATGCTGTTCCAACAAACTTTCAACTAGTGCCATATTTTCCTTTGTAAACTAAGTACTTCATGATGTGTATCACACTACCATCCTTATCCAAAGACATTTTCTGTCTTTATCTAAAGCTTTTCTTAGTAGAATTGTACTTGAGTAAGAAACAAAGAGCTCAATCTGACTTTAAAAAAATATTTACCTTTAAGAGGGGATAATTATCTTCTGTCCACCATAAAAATTCAATCAAAGTATGAAAGCCTGGTTTATCCTATACAAACCATGGAGAAACAATTAAGAGTGTGACAAAAAGCCATCGTATTTCTCAGGAGAGCTGACCCTGTTCCAAGGATAAAATGATAACTAGTGTCCTGAGTCCAGCTCTGTGACCTTCTGGAGCTGGAACTTTCAATTATGTCAAATTAGCTGCGTCACATGAGCTGGCTTTGTGAGTGAGGCTGGATCAATGCAGTGCATTTCACCGATGATGACAATGATCTAATCAATCTCAGTCACTCAATGGACAGCGATGAGGTTGTGAAGCAAGCACAAAAAAAGAATGCCGGGATCTGTCATTGTCAGGGTTACCTAGAGGCTCCCCATTTGTGCTTTTCCTTTAAATGCTAATTTTAAATGATGAAAAAATAACACTAAGTAGCAATTTCCTAGAAGGGGTTTTGTCACATCTATTCAGACTTACATTCTGCTTGCCAAATTGCAACCTGATGTTCAATAATGCTGTTTTTGACACTTCTGTGTAATAAAAGTGAAGATCCTTCTTTGCTCAAGGATGTCTATGACACTTTTGACACTTCTCTCCCAGAATTGCAGGCAGCCCAGATGTTTGCATTAAGAAGAGCATTGCCACAGCTGCCATGGAATGTCAGAAGATATTGGGCTCCAGGCAAAAGCAGCAAAGGGCAACCTTCCTCTTTTTAAGTGAGGAGTAATTTTTGGTGAGTAAAACCTTTTGATTGAAAATTAAAGCCTCAGAGGGACTTTGTAGGCAAGAGACACATTGCATTTTCTCTGCTCATGTTTCAAGGTAACTCAGAACCATTACAGAGCAGCTGTTTCCACTTCTGTTCAGAAAAATATTCTTTACCTATCAATGCCAGCATGGCATTACTGTATCGGCTGGACATCTGGATGTTATGATACTGGCAAAATGAAAATAACAGTAAGAGGTCCTGGTGATAGACTCAAGCCCTGATTTCTGGGAACTCACAAGGGTGCAAGACCCAGTCACTCCTGGCTTGTTTGGGCTTCTCAAGACTTGAATCCAGGGATTTACATTCACAAGTGTCTCCTTCCATAGGAGTGATGGTTGAAGAAGCCTTGGCTACATGATGTCTCTGTACCCCAGGATTCTCTGTAGCTGGGCTAAAGTAAGTGTTTGAAGACCACATCACGTCCCTGGAAAAAAAGTGTCCCTGGGTAAAACTGACCACATTTTCAGCATCATCTTCCTTATTTCTGTCCTTGTACTGTCCCCAAAACAGCTGCTGGTTGGACCGAGTAATAAACTGGACTGTGTTTCACCTTTATTTTAAAAATACACAGGTTCTGCTCTTTAACACAGGCCACACAAGCAGTGGTTCTGTGCACAACAAAGCGATCTAGGATGCAGGGTTCCATGGGTAGCTCCCTCAGAAGAAACACTCTCAAAATTTAAACTAAAGCCTCAGGGCGCACACAAGGCACGGCTCCTGTCTGTGGGTGGGCTGACAAGTCACGGTGTTTTCCTTCGTCCTGCTGCTCTTCAGCTCCATCTCCTGGAGTCACCCACTGCATTGGAAGAGCCACCTTCCCACACCATGTACTGCCCTTACAGCAGGAACAGGTCAGCACAGAGTCTAATTAATGTTTCCTCTGAGGAAAATAAAAAAAAAGTGTGCTGGAAATAAAATTTCTAATTTGGAAATTTCAGTGCAGGGATCTATTTTTGAGTACTTGCAACTGAAGCTTCTCTGCTGGAAGGATTTTTTTTTTTTTGTTACAGAAATCTGTGTGATTAATACAAATTTCAAAAGGCTTAAAACAGTTCAGAGAGCTGTTATTTATAATCTTTTATAAACACTTCAAAAGTTTAAGGTAGTCTCACCATCTTCCTTAAAATAACATGAAAATGAAATTGTATTTTTTTTGGAAGAGTCACTGTTAAGTCTTTTCTGTCATATCCAGGGAGCTGCACAAGTGGCACAGGAATTTCTTAAACAATGTCTTCCAGGGATTACTTCTTGCCTGACCTTCCTCTGTGGCTGCATGGGGAGCTGGCAGGTGCAGGGTCTGTTGGGTTTAGGTGCTGGTTATAGACACAGCAGGAACAGCAGCAGCCAAAGCAAGTAGAGCAGTAGGGAAAACAAATATTTTTGGGTGCTGCCAGATTAGAGTTCCTGTAAAACTCTTATGTAGCATCCACAGAGCAGTTCCTGTAAGTCTTGTGGCATCCATACTGGGATTTCTGTACTGTGCTGCCAAGCCAATTTTATTAAGGAGCCATCAGCCTACCCAAAGAAAGGCAATGAACATCGGCATGCGGTGTTGTACCCTACCACCAGGTCCTAAACGATGCCTGAGATCCCACCTGGCACTCCAGCCCTCCACGATCCTCCTGATCAGACAGGTGTTGAGCAAGACAGGACCACTACCTAACACCTTATTCCAAATCCAGACCAGCAGTGGCCTGCAGCTGACCCTGGTGAGCTGCAGGGCCTGAGCAGGTTGGCTTTTTGGTCCGTGCTGCATGTTTTTGTCCGTGTTTGGGGTAGAGTGCTACAGACCCACCAGGGATGATGCTACTTTAGCAACGGTTGCCATGTTGTCTGCTCCTTTCCTGGACATATTCCCCAGTGTGGGTGTCACTTTCACAGTCAAATGCCACTGGACACAGAGTTATGGCAGTGATTACTATGGAAAATAAGAAACACAAGGACAAATCATTTTAACTGAAGCGTCAGCAATGGAAAAATGGCAGTCATCCTTAAATGTCATAGTGCCTCCCAGTTGGGCCTGGGCTCTGTGAAATGGGGAAAGGACTCCAGAATTGCATAGATCCATTATCCTCAATGGTTCAGGAGGACAAGCTCATTAGGAACTATAGCTTCATTAGGTAGCAAGAGCTGCCCTCTTGTCAGGCTATGATCTATTTCTTATCTTGGATTGTGCCACAGATTTTCTCTCCCACATCCCAACCACAATTGACTACCACACCTCACTGCTTTTGGTGATGGAGCATAGATCTTGCTTTAAGAATTATAAGCTATAGAGTTTCAGTAATACCACAGGAAAATCTGCTAAACATTACTCAGTACAACCCATGTGCAGCTATGCCCTTACTTCTCCTCTCTGTATGGGAAGGGATCACTTGCCAAATGGCTGCAAATATCAGCAGCTCCCATTACAGGGCTAATCTGTGCTCAGGGATTATACACACCTGAGTGCACAGTAACAACAAAAACAACGAACCACACCTCTGCAATATATATTTACCTTTTAAGAGATGCAACATATATTTACCATTTAAGAGATGCCCACATTTACAATGTAAATCAAACAGTAAAATGAAACCACAAACACCAATTAAAAATACTATTCTAAAAAGTCACTGTTTTGGACACGCTGGAGGCTACAGGGAAAAAGGCAGGGCACTACTTTTTTCTATGGAAATCCTTTTTCCTTTTAAAATTTGTTTTTTAAAGGCTACATGAATTAACATTTAATCTCTCATTATTATGTTATATAGTATTTACAAAGAACTGAAAGAGTCAGAAAACAACAATATCTTAGAAAGTTCTATGGTATTTCTTAGGCTTCCAAAAGAAGTGCTCAGATATAATTGCTTAAAGCAAACTTCAAAAGATTCAATACACCAGCAGCTGCAGCAAATACATGGCTTTTTCTATTTTAATTATCTCTTTCTTCTAATAGGTTCTATGAGACTTATATATTAATAGAGATCAGAGGGAGAGACATTTTATATTTTACCTGCACTATTCTGAAAATGGGGTAATAATTATAGAAATGGCTGAAGCTTGCATGGTGGTTTGTTTGTACAAGAGAAGAACTCCCTCAGTGTTTCTCTTCTCTGAGTTCAATGATTAACTCCACTTAAAACCCAATCTTTGTGTGTCTGTTGACAAAAATCTGTGCAGTATAAAAGATTTAATAGCAATACTTGGCATAAAATATTTTGGCAAAATGAACTGAATATCACATCAAACACAGTTGAAAGGCAAACCTCCCAGCCAACAGAACGGTTTTATCAAACTCCAGATTCCAGTGTTCTTTTATTGTGGCAAAATCAAAATTACTTCTATCTTATAGAATTTCTTTGGTCAAGGTGAAAGCGCTTTAGATATTGTTATTTGTCTTCTTTGCAGGGATGTTGTACGTATTTGATTATGGCAGGACTCCCTGCTTCCTTGCTCGAAACTGTAAAATACATCACTGTCCTGTTTCACAAAATTTAAAGCTGTTCTGATGAATACACAACTTTCATATGGAGTTTAAAAAAAAACTTTTCACGCCTCATTTATTTAGAAGCTCTTTGCCTTATCACTACTCTAGCTATTTAAAGCACTGCTTTTCTGTTTATCAAAGCCAACTTTCTTCTTTCCCTTTACATTTTTAAAGAAAAAAAATTAAAAAACAACCTTTCCACTGACATTATTCTCATAGCACATACCAAATTGATTTGAAAACATTAGATTTGCCAAATTTCTCCTGCATGTTGAACTGGAATCTAAATATGGCTCCTTTGTTTATGTAAGTAGAGGCGTATTTATTCAAGAGACAATTTTCGGAGGATTTTTGTAATGAGTATAGTGAGAGCAGCAAAAAAATTTGAACTATTTTTTTTTCTTTGTTTTTTTTTTTTTTTTTTTTTTTGAACATCAATTTTCTGGTAATTTTTGGCCATATAATTGAACATGAAGTTAATTATCTGTTTACAGAGACCCCTTTGATGTGTGGCTCTCGCTGCAGAGGCTGTAATGTGTGCCCAGCATCACTCCTAGGAGGGAGAGGGGAGAGAGTTCCTGCACTGACCGTCCTCAAGTGGCCTCCAGCAGTGGCCAGAGCTCTGGGCCTTTTCATGGAGGCTCCTCCATGCATGCCCACCAACATGGCCAGAGGGAACCTGCAGAGATGGGGAATTCCCTTCCTCAGAGGGAGCTTTTGGCCCCTGTTTGTTAAAAGAGGTGGAAGTCCAGTTAGAAATGCATCCCATAAACTGGAAATATGATCTCAGAAAAAATCCCAGTTTTCACTCTTTTTTAAATTCTCAAAACCTGCAGCTTTTGAGAATGGGCTGTTACATGATTGAGCAGGTATTTGTAAAGTTTGAAGGAAAATCCCTGTGGAAATTTTTTATGTTGTGAAAATGGCCTTACATTTGTCTGGTTATTTACCCAATGCCAAAACTCCAACACTGTTGTGCCTGAGCCCTCCTGCAGGAAGGGCAGAGTCCTGAAGCGCTGTCATCAAACTCTGGGGCTGACTGACAAGGTGAACAGTCCCCACTGAAGTAAAGGGACACAAAATTGAGCCGGAGGTGACAGAAATCTGTAAGACTCCATGGGTCCTACAGAGAGCCCTGCACAAAGTCAAAGGCCTGTCTTTTTGGAGTTAATTGAAAAAAGTCCATTTTTTTTTTTTAGCTGAGCTAACACCACTGGCAATGAATTCCAGCAGTAAACACATCCGTGCTACCAGAGCACCAAAAGCATCGCACACCTCCCCTGAAATGTTACCTTGTCATCGAGTGGAAACTGCATCTGTTCACTGCTCCCCTCCTTTCACACTCATTTCAATCCTGTGCTCTTGTCACCCCAGTGACTATAGGCAAAAATATTGGGTAATTCCTAACCAATTTCCTTTGTGCACACATGAGCCCATCATCTCTTCCGGCCACAGAGTATCATGTACATATTGTCTCTTCATTCCACCACAATTTATATAATTTCGTCATTTAAAATTATTCCTAATTAGTACACACTAATACGAAAATAAAAGAAAACTCAAAATAAAGTTATGAGTATGCAGTTAAACTTAGAAAACAGACCAGAGGGCAAACGCTTAATCCTTTATAGACACATTGGTGTAAATGTGAAGTTGGCTTCTGACACGGGTGGAATATCTCCAAATTTATACCGGCAGAAAGAAGACAATCTAGCCAGGAGTTCCTAAAATAAATAACTGAAATAATAGCTCTTGAAAAACATATTTGTAACATAGATAAAAATATTAACGTGTTGCAAGACCTCCAGCCAAATCAGGCAGGATCAAACTGCAGTTAGAAGTGATATTCTAATGAAAATATAGACATGAGTTTAGTTTACATGAGAAGTAAGTCTCTCAAACATCAAACATCCTTTTCTCTGCAAGAAATACATCTGCATTTTCAGTACCTGCACTGGTCTATGCAATGTGACATCTATTTTTTTTTACAGATGTGAAAAACTGGGATGATAGAATTGGTTCTGATTTTTTTTCCTACCAGACGTGTCCTATTCCACTAAAAAGGATTCCTTTTCTACTTGAATTCTGTTTTAGGCTAACTCTTGTTTAATTTTATTGTTTATGTTAAGTTGCAAACTTGCACTAATATGAGCTGGTATTTTCACAAGAGCTGTAATATTCTGCCCTTTAGTTATCATAAAATCCTGCATTCTGCACATGTCCTCAGTCAATGTGAATTATTTGTTAGCTGTTAGGTGGATTTATGCTTTTCATCTTAGCCTGAACTCCCCTCATGAGCATTCAGATAAATTATTTTGAAGGCATTCAGGAGCTAAGCATCCAATTGTGTTATGTTAATATTACACGTTATCTCTACACATGCATCAAATGACTGTGCTATAGTTTACTCAGTATTTTGCTTTATTATATAAATATGAGTCTGAACACCAATGCACGAGCTCCTTTTTCTCCAGTGTTTAAGATTTTCCCGAAGCCCCGTTAATGCCATAATTGAGGTTGAGCATGTGCCTAAGTGCTGCCTGAGATGGGTCCCTATTCCCCAACGTGCTGTTTGTCTCTGGTAGCTGATGGAAGATTGCCTTACTCTTTGCTCATTAATACAAATACATCATCTCATCCTCTCTTTGCATGAGCTGTGTGCCACAAAATCAGGTTTGTGATTGTGTTATTTATAGTCATGCACATTTTAGGAATGCTCCACACACCTCTTTGTGGAATTACACCTAAAAGCGTAGTAATTCACATTTCAAATATTTGGGGGGAAATAGAGATTTCTAACTTTAAAGTGCATATCAGTGCACACAGCAGGGGTAAATTAAGATTAAGCACTGAACTTCAACTCTGTGTTTCCTGTCTTTGAGCTTCATTGTGCCACCTTAATATTGGGTTAACATAGTAGGTACGTAGAATATTTGTTACAAGATTTGTGAATAAGTGATTCTCATCTCCTTTGTAAGGAAAATTGACTCCATTACAGGAGAGGAGAGACATCAAGCTAACATTACATGAAGTCATAATCCTCTATTGAGACACTGCACAATGACATTGTTAACATTAGTATGCAATATTTATTATAAATAAAAGAGGCTATTGAGGCTTCCAACCCATAATCAGCTCTGTGTGGATGACTTCACTGTAGGAACACAGTGGAGTTATGATGAGGATAAAAGATTTTTTATACCTAAACATGTTCTCATTAGTAATTCTGCACTAGCATGTAACAGATACAATTGAAGGACCAGTAGGGTTTTTGTGGGGCTTTTTTTTTTGTTTGTTTCTTTGGGGTTTTTTTTGTTTGTTTGTTTTAAATTACTACTTATTGTTTGCACTTTGACTATGAACATTTAGTAAGAAAGAAAATAAAGAAACTAATTAATGAGTTTATTGTACTGTGGACTATTAATTCTCATGAATGAAGAATGATTCCATTTTTATGAAAAACAGTATCATGCCATCACTCCACAACATGGAAATCCAGTGAGCCATTAGCTCAGCCCTTGGTAAAAAGGGGGAATTGTTTTTGAAGAGATCCTACCTGCACGTGTAACATATAGTCACAAACCACCACTGTCATTAAGATCTCTTATTGACCTGCCTTTATATTATACTCTTTTCCAAACACCATATTTTATATTTCTTTTAACAGAAAAGGACTAACCCTCACTTCATGGAAGGCAAACAGTTGCCTACAGATCCTTCCAAGATCTCTCATGGAGTTTGGGCTGTTATCTCACAGCCTATTTGGAGGAAATGAAGCTCAGCTTAATGCCAAATCCTCTGTACTACCTCACTTTGTCTTACTACCATAAATCCCTCCCTCCTCCCTGGGGCCTGGGTTTATTTTCAGACTAGAGTTTCACATTTACCTTTGCCAGGTGAAACCTAAGAAAAATAAGGCAATGGTTCAAATATATGTGCATACCTCACTTTGAATAACATTGGTATTGTTCAAAACCAAATCTTTTTTGGCTGGTCTAATTTGTCGCCTTTAATTACTTTTTGATGTTCTCAAACAGTTCTATTGGTAAAATCTTTAAGATATTTGGGGATATTTCACTACTAATGGACACACAAGAAGTGTCCGTGTGTTTATATATAATTTGGTGAACATTCTCTGTGTAACAAGAACCCACACCATAACCATTACTTAACAGAATCACCAGGAATAAATGTGAAAGTAATGCATTATTTTTTGTCTTAGAAGAATGAAGTTCGTCAGGTATTTGTTTCTCATCTTGGGAAATACACTGACATGGTTCATCTGTTTCTAAAACTGTGTTTAAGTTGATTATATGTAAGTTAATTGATAAGAAAATCTTACTCATATTGAAAAACAAGTCATTTAATTTAGAACCACTCAGCTCAGGAGGGAAAGTTCTTAACAACAATTACTGAGAGATCTGAAGAATTCTACTCCACCTTCAGATGTAGATAAAAAAAACATTTACGTTTTCTGGTAATTTCAGCCGTTTAATTTCAGCAATAAAATATCAAACTTTTTTCTCTTGAAACAGATCAACTCCTTGAGAAATACTCTTTCCTTAGCATTCTGTGGTCTTAGTATTCCCCTCTTATTTGGTCTTTGTATAAAATTTTATTTATTCTACTGAAAGTGGGATTTAAAAAAAAAAAAAAAAAGCTTGAATTTTGAAAACCAAGACATTATTCCTAGCCAGATCTGCTTAAAGGAACTAGCTGTAAAAACTTAACACAGCTGACATAAGATTCTTTCATTTCATATGATCTTTCTGTCACCATACTTATAAACCCACAGGCTCCATTTAAACAGATACAATGCTGAGAGCAAATAAGTTCCTGTTACAATATAATGGAACAAAAAATACAGAGCTCGTATGAGTTTCATTTAACAAATACAATGTCCTGTTTAGATCTTACTAGCCTAGGTTTTTTTGCCTCAATTGTGACAAAGCACCTGAAGTGAACAGAAAGATGAGTTTCATAATTTAGACGAAATTCTTCCCATTAGAAAAATTAAATATTTGCATATATGTAATATTATACAAGTGCACAGTGTAGATTTTCAGACTATCCATTTGGGATACAGATTATGAGCTTCAGCACATTAAGTGAAAGTTTTTAGAAGTATTTCAAAATTTATAATTTCAGTTATTTTGTGCTAATGATGCACAACACAACCAGGCTTGGAAGGTCCCTACTATCTCTGCTATCAATCCAGCTCTTAATTCTTTAATCCCCAAGGGCCCAGGCCAGGTCCTACCAAATGCAGTGGAAACACTCCCACTGACTTCACCAGAAACCAGATCTACAAAGATCTTAAAGTCAGTTATTGAATGAATATTATTTTCTTCTGATTCATGCATTTTTCAGGCATAAAAATAAACCAGTTTTGTTTCTTTAATGGGTTTTTCACAGTAATCTGGGTGGCTGATGCATCTGCAATCTGACAGAGCAGATATCTCTTTTTGCAGAGAGTGTATATGTTTCCCCATCTATCTCAGAAAAAGTCTTACAAAGCTATTCAGAACTCAGTACACGTTCTTTCCTCTTCACAACTCATTTTCCTTTTTTTTTTTGTGACAACCTAGGCAATAATTCACAGCTCACTGGGTCTCCTAAATAACCCCCTTTATATTTACATGGTAGGCATTCCCCCCATTACCCTGCGGGATTCAGCCGTATTGGCAGGCAGTCATTAGGAATTCTTAAGACCATGGAGGTTTAACATCCCCTTCTCCAGTGTCTTTGAAAACACCCTGTATGGTTACAATCTCAGCAAATATACAGAAAATCTCGACAATTTAACAATAACATAAAATGTGTCATTTTGTAATTTCTAAGTGGTTCCTTCTTTGGGTCTCATCCAGACTCACACATGAAGCCTTTCAAGCTCAGAAGCATTTCACCCAATGGAGGATTGTTATGTTTCCTTCTTTTGCTAGAAAAACTAGCAAATCACACCTGCTATTGATGAATGGAGAAAAGTCCTTTTAGGAGACACAGATGAATTAATATAAAGGTAGTAAAACACATTCTGAGAAAGATGCTGAAATATAACAATCACAAAAGTGAGATTTTCACTAGAAGGTCATTTTTTCACCAGAAAGACATGATCTTAACACAAAAGAAGACCAGATTTCCAGGATTCATGGTCTTGCTCTGACTGAGGAAGCTCCCTGCAACTGACTTCCCCCACCGCCTATGGAAAATCATTAGAGAGAGCTCTACAGCCTTGCCACTGACATCTCTTAGCTGGTCACTCGCTCCTTCCTTTCCCTAACACACGGACTACAGCAATAGCAACACCTCCTCAAATCCTTTAGTCAGTGCCAAGTTCTATTGTGGAGGCTTGGAGGAATATAAAAGGAGAAAATAGAGAAGTTGATTCATATTAGCATTGCTGCTGCTTGGTTCTGGGAACTCCACTTGTTCTGAAGAAATCTCCAAACAAACCTGGATTGCCAATAACACCCACAGCAGTTTGCATCCCATGAGCCTTGAACTGACACAAATGTTCAAAACTGGATTTATGGACTGCACAGACAAATATTTCAAATTAATATATAAAGAGGCTTACACCAGAAAACATCTCAAGGAAAGTGATTTCATTCTGAAGAGAAAAAAAAAGAATACAACCACCCTTTTGTTTCCAATTGGACTATTCTCTTTTTAGTATTATCTGAAAGTTTAATTGGGGTATCTGTGTCTTTGATGAGAACCAGAGCCTTCATGGTACAATGCCTCGTATGTGTCACATACAAAGTTATGAGATATGTCCAGATTTAAGGAGCAGATTCTGGGTAATTCTTAAAATTAGAGCCATTCACACTGGTCCAGAAGCCATGACAGAATATGAAAAGTATGCAGTGACAGTTAAATCTGCAATGTCATTACTCTTGTTAGTGAAAGGAGTAAATCTTAAAAAATTAGTAAATCTTAAATCTTTAAGATCACTAGGCATTTCAGTATATGTTTTCCATGTTTACAATCCAAAAAACATGCTCCAAACAATTCACCACTACTGTTGTAATGAAAGAAAAGGGTCCAACCCCACCCCCCCAAATTGTTTGGAATTTCCTTTGATCAAAGTCAGTAGTTCTTACATTTTTTCTTATGGAATCCTGTACCTTTTGAAGACTTCTCTTTTACTTTTAAAATAATAGTAGAATTCAATATTCCTTTATAATTTTAAATGCATTGGTAATGCTTTTTAAAAAGCTGATTATTTGTTTAAAGTTCAAGTAATAAAAGTAACACTCTATCGAAAGAAGGCAGGGGTGCAGAGTGGTATTTTTGGATGCTAATTGCTCTTGTGTACTAGCCATTCAAGAAATACATGCTAAAAACACTCAAAAGTGTTCAGAAATGCCTCTCTAAGTCATAAATCTTTTACAGGTAAAATTATGTGAGAGAAGGAATAGAAAAATCACATTCAACATCTGGAGTCAGATGAGTTTACTGAAGTAAAATTGCAAAATTAAATTTAGATGAACTTAATTAAAAAAGGGATCTAATTTAATACGGACATTCATCAACTTCTCATTGAAAATCTTTCTTGCCTCAAGAAAATATAATAAAGCATGAACACAAAACCCATATAAAGGCTGAAATGAAGTGTGAAGGGATGGTCAAATAAAGAAAGGCAGGAAAAAGGAACGCTCTCTTTTCTCCTCATTTTAACAGACGTCCATATACACACTTTCCTTTAATTGCACAGAATATTGAACTATTTTTAAACTCCGTAACAGTTCAACAAGCGAGCTGGTCATCTGTATGCCCTGGAGGTCATTACTGTTTCTGAGGCATATGCTACGGATTTACTGATAACATGAATATGGAAGTTCCTCTTTCTCTCTCCCTGTACGTCTTTCTAGTCTGCCAAATTTTTCTCCTAGATCCTAAAGGACTTTATCTAAACCAGTTACAGTTTTTAGTGCTTAAATGTCCATTACCCGAGTGGCTCTTGCTGAAGTGAATGGGAGTTTTGTCACAGGGCTGGGCCTCAGATGAGTTATAATGGATTTTCATTTGCCTCAGCTAAGAGACAGCAAATGCAGCTCTCATATAAGCTCTCTTGTTTTCCTTTGCTAGGTCATTACTGTCTTGCTTTTTCCAGGGGAAGAAGATCTAGTAGTTTGGTCCAGTCACTTCTGGCTTTCATGAATTCTGTCTGTCAGAATAGCATTGACTCTCAACTCTCTAAGTCACAGTGCTTATAGATTTTAGTAATGTCAAATAACAATTTGAAAAGTTAAGAATAGTGTTGTTAGGATCATATTATTTCCACACAAAACTGCCTTGATAATTTGTTGTTCTGCACACTGGTTATGTGATCAAGTAACATGATATGAATGCTGTATTCTTTTATTTCTAATAAAGAACATTGCTAGAACAGTATGCTCTGAGGGAGATACTGTCCTTTATTAGAAACATTCCCACATTATAAAAGTCACCCAGCAATAATGAAATGTAATCTGTCTTGAGGATTCATGATAACACAGTATTATGCCCATTTTTTGTATGAATAGAGCATGACTGAATAGGAATGCTATTGTTGTTGAATACATCTTTAAACTGAAGCAGAGATTTTATTGAAGTATTTGGTTAATGATAATAAATTGCCAGAGGAATGTTTCCATGCCAGAAAGGTTCTTGCTTTTGCAGTGTAATCTAATTCAAAAAAATATATACTTGAATAGCCTGTAACTGTAAGGACTTGGGAGTGATGGCACTTGACATCTGTATCACAGTGATCTGAAAGCAGGAGGAGCACGACTGGCCAGGGCGAGTCCAAGGGCTGCCAGGCCCTGCCTCCAGCAGCGGCCCTTGGTCACTGCTGTGTGCAGGAGTGTCACATGCAGTGGGTGCTTCCCCACGGCTCCCACCTCCCCAGGGCCCAAAACACTCCACGAGGTGTATGGCACAACAGGGAGAATGACTTGGACCACAATATTATCACAAATAATATCATTTAAAATTAGGCCTTTCTTCCTGAAAAAGCTGAGCATTTAGGCATCAGCTTGAGTTCCAGTTAAAGAACTATTCCACTCTACCCAGCTACCGTAGAAGGTCTATTCCAAATGGCACAAGAGTACAGAAGGATTCAGCTACCCTCTCTTCCCTTTCTTTTACAAAAGCTGGGAAATCATCTCTGCAGCAGGACTTCTGTGCTTTGAGATGCAGATAGATTACATCTCCCTACAAATTTCTCCACAGCAGTATTTGAAAATCTGACTCAAGGTTTGATCAATCAGACTAATTACAACAAAGAGAGCATTAGAAAAGAAAAATAATTTGTCATTTTACAACTTATTGCTTTGTTTCCAGCAAGAAGCAGCCACTGGATTTCCTTTTTGTGCATTTTACTTTCTCTTTGGAGTCTGCCCAATGGTTACATTCCCCAAAATGTACAGTGTCAAACCTTCTGAGAGCAGTTACATTAGTAGAGAGGACAATAAAAAAGGCCTTTTGATTTTAGTCTGACGAAAATTGCTCAGAACTTGTGTCCTAAGCTCCTGAGCTCAATCTCTTGCAGATCAATATATGTTCTTATTATCTCTCTATCGTTGTATTGGTCAAGGGGAAGTGCTTCATTTTTCACACAGATTCAATTTTAGTGCAACATAACAGACACCAGTAATATTCTAACATGGTTTACTACGGCATCTTTAGAACTTACCACTGAGACTGAATGTGAAGATCCTTAAATTGCTGGCATCAGTGTTCCTGTAAACTCTGGCACAATTTCAGATGGGTTATCCTGCCAAAAGTCAGAGGAAAATATTCATCAGACAGATGATTATTTTTAATCACACTTAGCCAGTACCCGTGAAAGCCTGACTTTATAAATGCCTACTGCAGGTTTAATGATAAGACCACTACAATAGCTCTGAATGCAACACACCTGCACATTGACTTTTCAAGTGACTGTGAACCTGAATACTGATTCTCAGAGGGTACTTTCTGTAGAAAAACTGTCCTTTCATGAAAGCAATCCAACAGATTTTACCAGAAAAAAATAACAGTGTATTGCATTATTAGTTTTAATAAACTTCAATAGAAGGATGCCTCCTGGAAAAAAGCAAACAAACAGAAATGCACACAATTGGCCAACCCTAAATTAACGAAGCGTACAACTCATACGCAGTTCATTTTCCTTTCAGATCAAAAGGGTTTTGAAGTTCAAATAAATTTGCCTCCTGATAGTTTTAGTACAGGATAATCTCTCTTAACATCTGAAAAATAACATTCAGAGTTGGCATTTAACAGCTTATTTGTATTGCAGCACTTCAGGAACAAGCAAACTTGTAATTTCTACCATATGTGGAACGTTTCTTTCATTAAAGTATTTCTGCTTCTTGACAAAAAAAAATAGACTGAGAAAAACTCCAGCAAAAGGTTTATTTAAAAAAAATACATTTATAACATAATTATTTTTGCATAAATTTGCATATTGTACTGTAAATACAGATATATACATGTATACATATGTTTCATTAATGTTTGTATGGTTATGTTATACACTGCTTAAATTACTTCTGTTCAGGAGAACGTGAAAACTATCTTGAAGTGAGAGCAAAGAAGAAATTGAATTGATGACAAGAAATACATAGGCAGGTGGAGCAATGTTCTTGGGTCAGACCAGTTTTATGATCTTGTAGCACTCAAATCTAAGTTGTCTCTACAATGAGGAAGCAAATTCAAAACAATGAAAAAACTGTAAGGAGCCAGCATCAAGCCCTAGATGAATACAGAGGGTCTCCACATCTCTCCTTTCCTCTTTGACTCAAGCTCCCAATGAAAATATTACCATTTTCACTATATAACAACAAATTCCTTAGAGTGAGATTTTCAAAGACATGTAGGGAACTGGGTGTCTAATTCCCCCAGGCAGTTTTGAAAAGTGCATGATAAATACACTATATAGCTCCTTATACATCAAACAATATCCCAGTGCACTTCACATTAATCTTTAATCTAGACGCTTTAATCTTCAAATCTTCATACAATAATCTTCAATGAAAGGTTCTTTCAGGGAGTTTACAGTATATTTAACACAATTTAAAAGCTACAAGTGCATTGCCCTAGCTTTTAATATCCAGAAAATGTTTTATAAATTAGATCAACCACAACCTGGCCAAGGTTTCTGTATTTTTAATATCTTTGGAGAGAGATTACAACGAAAGGGTGCTGGAGGGAATGACTTAGCTGGTTAAGCACCCCAGAACCATAGCTGCTGATCCCAGAGTTTATTCAGCATTTTGCTTTTTCCAAGGTAAGGACTTGCATCTCTTCGTACGTTTGAAAACAGCACGTTACAGTGCGTACTACTCTGTTTTGGCAGCTCTCCGTGTGCACATCTGGACATGCACATAGTTTCCATAGCTGTATTTTTGCCAGAAATATTAACTGTTAGAATAGTGTGCCAGGCCCATTCTGCAGGGATACAGCCATGACTTCAGCTGCTCCTGGCCTTTACTGTTCCCTTCACTGCTGTTTACCACAGCACTGCTGAGTTCTGCTCATGGAGCAGGACTCCGCAGCATTAGCCCTCGCTAAACGCACAGTGGAAACACTCCTCAGAACTTGTACAGTGGATCGAGGACAAAAGGAAATAGGTCAGTAAGAAGTAAGAGGGAAAAAAAAGAAGATAACAGCCATTATTGCAAGCAGTACTTTCTGTAAGGAACCTGCTAAAGGCACATTTTGAGGAGAGATTTGAAGAACCAGCTTTGGAGAAGCACCTAAAGTGTTCCAGAGAAAGCACAAAGGTGCTGCCTTGAAAACAAGAGTTTCTCACAGAGTGGAGAAAGGACAAATGAGCTGCTGAAAAAAGGGAAAGTCATCTGAGAAAAATGGTCAGTAAACAATATGGCCAAAAAAGGGAAGAAACTAAGAAAAAGACTTTTCTAGCATCATTATTTGAGTTGGGTAAGGTAATCTTTGGCTTCCCTGTAACCTCCACAACTGGAGACGTGAGAAGGCAAATTTACCAAGGAGCACATGGGGGAAAGAGCAGTGCTACGGAAACTGAAGGAGGAGAGCATAGCAGTATGATTATTGAAGTGAAAAAGCTGATTGATTCACAGGGTCAAAGGTGGAGTACCCACTCTGATTAGACTGGGGAGAGTTACTACAGACTGGTTTGAGCAGTTCCCATTGACTACAAAGAGAGGGAACTAGATGGAAATGACTGTAGCATGCTCCATGCATTCAGGGATGAGAGCCTCTTAGAAGAACTGGCTGGGTAAACACTCGGATATTTTGAATAAGTGAAAGGCTAAGGCAAGCTTGAAAATTTGTAAGAAAAGAGAAGGAAGAGAGTGGCAGATTGGAGGAAAAAAGGAATCAGATAGGGAAATGCATGAAGAGGGTGAGCAGAGGACAACAGTTGGCAGACTGTAAGTTGTGACAGGCTAGAGGACTGTTTCAGTAACAGCAGCTAGTGAAGGAAGCAGTTACGAAGATCATTTGTTTATCAGTTCTCACTGGGAAAAAACTGTCAAGATCCTTCTCAGAAAAAGAAATTGTGGTGGGAGAACAGGCTTTGAGGAATGAGTCAAAGGTGGTGAAGAGGAGATTAGGACTGTGGTGAAGATTTCAATTACAGTAGGTAGGCAAGCTTGGTCACAAGGTTTCTCTGCTGGAAATATCTATAGGAAATATCTGTGGGAAAAGTGGTCTTGGTGGCTTTGAGAGATTCGGAGAGAAGGCAGAAGCTGAACTCAATCAATTCAGGAACATCACTTGCTTTTGTGCAAGGAGACCAAGGAGGGAGAGACAATAAAGAAGTTGCTGGGCATTTTCCACCCTTGCTAGACCAAGTTGTAAGTGGGTCTTTATTTAGAACTCTCATGTGTCTGTCACAGGTGAATAGAACTTGACAAGTGGATGAATTTAATATACCATGAAGTTCCAGCACTTCAAAAATGATTGCAGATCCACAAAAGGTCTATGAATACCTGGTTTATATTCAGACATGACACCTGAACTGGCTGAAAGATATGGGCATATTTGTTCCACTTTGCTTTTTATCTCAGAAAAATACTATGATTTGTACTTTGAGGAAAAACATATGAAATATTTCATATTCATGGGACATATTTCAGTGTGAGGACATGAAGAGTTGGTGATTTGGGTTCAAATTTCCATTTTTTTCATGGTCAAGTCCATTCTAAGGCTAGAAAGATGCCGACCATATTTCTGGCAATGCAGATGGTTTTTAGCAAAGAGTTTTGAGCAGAGGCAGCAGTGAGCCCCTCAAAATACTGTTGGAAAAATGGCTGATACAATGTCTGAGAAAGCTAATGCTATGATTTCTGTAAGGCAAATTTATAGTCCTGGGAAGCAAAGCCAACTTGGGGATAATAGAGGCACTTCTGGTCCAGAAAGCTTAGTGAAAGTAAACTACTGTAAGACATCGAGAACAGATTTTTTTTTTTAAATGAAGGTATTTTCATATTAAGGATTCAGATGAAATTTTACAGTTTTGGCAAAGTCAGGAGTTGAGACTAAAGGAGTGACAATGAGAAAAATGGTCAAAAAATTTAAGTGAAAAAGCTTTAAGAAAGACATTCTTAAGTGACATCCAAATGCACATTTAGAGGGAAACAATCAGCTGAGAGGACATAATTGACAATTCCCTAAAAATGAAATTTATATTCCAAATCACAAGGATCTGTGATCGTAGTCATGACTCCAGCTTGCTGAGTAGTGTGGCACAGATGGTATCAAGTACAACAAAGAGAAAGACTTTAGCAAGAGGAACATTAATCTCAAGCAAACATTGACACTTTCAAAACTTTAGAGATAAGAAAGAGAAACTAATGGTTGAAGTGGTAATGCCCTAAAAATTCTCTAGGAATCCAATCCTTAATTTTACACCTTAACTTGTCTGAATAGATTATCATAAAATACTCATTAATTTACACATCATTAGATTAGTCTATGCAAACTATTTTCGTGACACAACAGAAGAAATACAGTAGCACCAAATATAGCAATTTAGAATGAGATTTGTCACAATTTTTCCTCTCCTTCATGAATCTACTCTTTATCTATTTCCATGTAAATGCACTGAATTTAACAGAATTTTCCAAAATAGTAATAATAAATTTTCATTTCTTTAGATGTATATGCAGACATCAAAAAGCTGCATCTATCCACTTTGAATAAAAATTGAAATTCATGCTTCACTAAGAAGAAATGCAGCTCAATGTAGCAACATCTGCTAGTACATCTAACAGTGGAGTGAAACACTGGAAAACCACTACTCGTGTTATTTCCTCAAAATAATGTAAATCCAATATCGAATTGGTTACGTAACTCAGCTATCACAAGGTTTTATGCAGTATAGAAAAGCTGCATTTAATGTTTTATGAGGGAAGGAGAGGAGGTGTGAGGAGATGTGAGTTCTGTTTAACACTAAACTGCTTTTAATGCTGTGAAATACGTGGAAGCAAGGTTAATTGAAAACCTGAAGTAATATAAAAATAGGTTCAGCCTTTAACAGAAATACATATGGTATATAAAGCTCCATTGAGCCCAGGTGGATAAGTGAACATTTTTAATACACATTAGTTGGAGAATTGAAGAAGTAGAAGCAGATAATAAGTATTACTAAACTGGAATATTCTGAGGGTCTGGAAGAGAGATAGAAAATCAGTACCATGGAAACATTTCATAGATTACTTTTCCTTCCTACCCGGAGAGTACTGAGTCCCCCATTTACCTTTAGTGACTGGCTATGGTTATCACTGCCCCGGGGAAAAGGGGGTGGCTTTCAGAGACAGACTTTAAGCAGGAATATCAGCATTCCCCTGTGAAGGCACAACATGGGTGAGGTACAGGATTTCACACAGCAGCTCTTTTCTGCCTCAGCACTGCTATGCCCTGCAGGAGAGAAGCCCAGGACCACAGAAGAGGAATGCTCAGGTCTGCTTCTGTCCTGCAAGGATAGTTCTCTCTCCTTGGGCATGCTTTATAATTAAAGCTGCAGTTATTCATGATCCCCAAGAAAGTGTAGGAATCCCAGTCTAAATATGCATTACAGCATGGTGCATCCCACATCATTCTTAAAAACCATTTAATTTTAAGTATATCTATCTCTCTATCTCCATAAAGATATATAAAAATGTTTATTCATTGCCACATAAATTGATTCCTGCATTTGGTTCATCCACTACGGACGCATGTTGTAAATGCCCACGTTCTCTGTTATGTTGTTTCAGCCAGCATCAAGCAGCTTTTACCCCAGGCCAGGCACACCTGAACCTATTGGAAGCTCAATTCTTTTCCAGTCAAATATTCGTAGTTTTAACCAAAATGTAACTGTCCCCAGTTCTACAAAAATCTGCCCTTTCTACCATATTGCAGCTTGTTTAAGCGTTATTGCTACCTGGTCTCTGCTGCAAAAGGATGCAAACTTCACACCTTCTCACTACCAAATGCATGAATTTAATGTGACTTGCAGGCCAATCAGTCAGGATAGTGGAAGTACACTAAAATATCAAGGTAGAGAAGCCCCTTTACAAAGAAAAATTCCTAAAAAGGT
Source organism: Melanocharis versteri (assembly GCA_013397845.1). Classification (NCBI taxonomy): domain Eukaryota; kingdom Metazoa; phylum Chordata; class Aves; order Passeriformes; family Melanocharitidae; genus Melanocharis; species Melanocharis versteri. The sequence goes on along the minus strand of VZTG01007483.1, from coordinate 1,795,197 downwards.
ACTTTTTATCAAAAAGCACAACCCCCCCAATAATAATGTCACATGACAGATTAATGAATGGCTATTACTTGCTTGTTTTGTAAAAGTGATATGCTACAATTTATCATTTAAAATAATAGCTAATTGAAAGCTTTTCTTTTATCACATCTGATTTAAGATGTCTTTAACACAGCAATATCATGCTTTCCTATGTTTGAGACTAACAGACAATAACACCACTCCCGTATTTGAAGATCATGCCTTAAGCACAATAATATATTAAAGTCTGAATGCTCAGGAGGACGTATGTGAAAAGCAATGCTTGTATTTCATTAGCTGCACCCCAACCAACTTAATTGCATGTGTAGAACATACTCATTTAAATGCAACTGCATGGGTGACATAGCTTTGGAAACTCTGGCTTAAATTAACAGTAATTTTTTGTACTTTCATTTTTCTTGCCACTGATTTATAAAGGACTATCAAACCCCTCTGATTTCATAGTTTAATAGCAGCATGTTTCGCTGTTAACAGGATCTGAAATATGTACTCAGGCAAGGATTCAGCACCTTCCAAACCCCATTTTGTGAGCTAGAATACTTCTAAACAAAACCATTTCTCCCTCTTTACAAGGCAGTCAACTCACATAACCAGATGTTGATAATCACATTGAATTATAACTCAGAAGTGATTAAGTTAACAGTTAGAGAAGAAACACCCACCATCAAAGCAGCAAGTTTAATCTTACTTTTATCTAGTGATTTGCTACAAAAGGATGTACTACCAGCTATAGCACTTGGTGTTGCAGACCTGTCTGTAGCTCATATTTGAGGCAGCCTGTTGCTTTTGTAAGACATGAGCCCAAACCAATGAAGTCGATGGAGAAGAGTATTTGCTCCAAGAAGGATATGCCCACATCTCCATGTACCTTCCACAGAAATGCTCAGTCCCACAGCCTCAGCATAGCAGTTCTTTGCTATAGGCCCAATTTTTTCTCCAAACCTATCTTTCCAAACCTGGCTCTAGACATAAAGACTTGTTTTTGGCACAAAGACACATTGGTGTGAATAAGTATTTAAGACATCACTTTCATTCTTAATAAAATTAAAACTCTACAGCTTGAAACAGTACGTCAACAAACACTTATTTTCCATCTTACATCTGCATACATAGTTACTTCAAAGGCATATTTAGGTACTCTGTCCATTTCAGAAGATTCCCTTTGAAAATGCATTTGAATGAACGTTACCCTTTTCTACAGAGATTTGGCTAAACATTTTTGTTACAGCAATTTTGTTTAGCATGGTAATGCAATCAGTATCCCAGGAGGCTCATCCTTCACAAGATGCCTGCCTGCAGCTCTACCTGCAAAGTTATATTATGGCAGTCTTCACAGATAACAAAGTACAGAAACTGTAATGCATAAAGCAGCACAATTGTCTATCAGAGGCTGTCTAAAAACAGCCAAAAAAACCCCAAGCGAAAATCTCACCCCTCCACCCAATTTCCAATAGAAATATTCATGCTATGACAGAGCTTCATTTCAGGAACCAGTGAGCATAAGCTGTATTGCTCATTCACTTAAAACAAATAGTGAGGAGATTCCATGAACAATTTCTATTTCCTGGACAAAGCAAAGAGCATTACTGCTTTTGAGAGGAAAAGTGAATCAGTAGTAAAAAAGCTGTGAACTGAATAAATATAAAGACTATGAAGTGATTTACTATTCTTACCGCAGCCAGCTAGTAACAAAGTCAATCTTTTTTGCTGAGGCAGTGATTAGTGAGTGCAGTTGACCTGTGACACCCACTGCTTTTAATCCAATAGTTTGCACATTACCTTAAAGGCTGAACTTGCAGAACAATATTTATTCCTTTTGAAACCTTTCTGGTTTTTTTCAAAGATCTCATTTTTACAGAGTGCTTAAGTAAAAGACTATGTATAATTAAATAGTAACTGAAAATAATTACCAGCAAAATCACAATATGGGTCACATTTGTATGTGTTTACATATATATGGCACTGATAAAGAACCATGAGTCTAAATTAGAGTCTTGCTAAAGTGGACTTGTAAACAGGTTTTATTCTCTTTTTTTCCCATATCCTTGAAATAATTTGGATAATAGAAACCTATTCTTTTTAATAGCCAGGCATTTATTTCCATTTTGCAGGTATCACATTTAGCTCTTTTTATGCTCTTTTTACAGTTCAGCTCTTCTATTTAAAGAGAACTGACAGGTTTTAGAGGAAGTGGGAATCTACAGGCTTCACGTTTCCTATCACATCAGTTCAGTTCTGGGGCTGATTACCATCATTATGTTACACCTTGTAGTGTCCCATATGTGACAGGTGCCTTCTGAGCAGCATTAAAGGTATCATCTCTTAAATTAACTGTGTCGGGAACAGATAAGAAAAGCAACAGATAGATGCTGGAAAGGCAGGAGAAAAACGGACACATGCCATGGTCAGATTAGCAGTGGATATTTCCCCCAGTAAGAAAACATTAACGGTAGTGACATTTATTTTTACATGTATAGTTTCTAGAATCTTTTTCCCCATGTACAAATATGAAGATGTATTTACACTGCCAAATAAAATCACAACAGGTTTTGAGTAAGAATCAAGCGTCTTTAGTAATCCCTTTATGAAAATAAACCATTGGAGGAGTCTGGGATATCTCACAATTTCCTGCTCACAGGACACCTTGGCTCTCCACCATTTTTGCAGATGAATGAAGGCACTGCAGTGTGGTTCAAACTCCTTCAGGAGAAGCTCATGTTGATAACAAGGGCCCAAAACTTAAGTATACATGGTTAACCTGTCATCCTAATCATCTCAGTATGAAGATGTTACACTGAAATCATTAATAAAATTTTCAGTCTCTTAAACCTTTATTCACATCAGGCAGTCAAATCTAATTTTTAGTTCAACAATTTCAAACATGTTTGTACATTGTTGTGGCTTCAAGAGTGCTGAAAGCTATTTACTTATGTAAATCTTGAGATTTGCTACACAAAGAAACAGATGCATGTGACATTTGCAAAGCAGTGAAAATGAAGTATCACATGTTGGCCTGGGAAACAAAGGATGGGGGAGGAAAAAAAGGTGCACCCTATTTCAGCCAGCCTTCATCCCTGAAAGGCTGAAGGACAAACTGAAAAGGAAATCTTGGCAGCTACTGCAAGTCACAAAGTGAGAGCAGCAGTGTGGTTTTGGACAAACCTCACAACTATATTTGTCATCTCAGAATACTTTCTGCCCAGGGGCAGTCTCACATATATTTAAAGAATTAGATTTTTTTCCCCTTAAAGATGAGTAATCAATACATTTTTAAGAAACCCTAACTCATCAAGAATCACCAGAGAGAACCAGAGAAATGTTTTGAGGACTGGAGAGAAGGCCTCCAATATTCCAAGAGCTGTATCTGTTAACTACATGCAAAAGAAGATTGGTGACCATAACTGAGAAAATACTTATTACAAAGAGATTCTTCAATACCAGGAAGAAAGGGATAATAAGACCTAGTTGCTAGAAGCTGAAACAAAGCAAATTAGAGTTACAAATGCAGCTCCTTTTTTCTTAAATGAACCACTAGAAACTGTAAGGAGGAGCGGTGCATTCACTAGTAAATTGGATTGGGTATGGCTTAGCAACTTGTTTCAGTTAAAGAAACCTATTAAAACTCATGTTGCTGTAACCGAGTGGAATGCCATGATTTATGATATACAAGGAGAGCCGATCTAGCCTTTAATGAAACTGGTACAAGCTGGAGGCTATGGATGCCACGGGTCTGAGGATTTTGCCTTTACTACATGACAAGTGCACGTGAACCTGTTAATGCTGGAAGTGGTATTGCCTGGTACATTTTCCACATACATTTAATAAAAACAGCTGTGCAGGAAATGCTTCCCAAAGGACATACTCAGAACTTGTTTCAGGGGGCAGCAGCTCTTATTCAGGCTTTGACCATTAATATATATGATTCCATTATCCTTTCTCATTAAGTAGTACTAGAAGCTCTTTTTGCTAATGCAAATAATACATGGCAGACGGGACAACCCTATCAGGTCCTTTTGGGAGGAGAGAAGCTCTTTCCTGATTAGTTTAAGTATCCTTTGAGGGACATTAGTAATCTAATTCAACCATTTTAAATAGAGGAACAGGAAAAGGCTTGCATTACTGAAATAAAAGGTACTTCTAGCATCTACGAACTTCTAATACCATGTCTCTTACTACCCCACTTCTTTTTTGAAAATTAACATTATTTTAAAAGAGTAACATATTCAAATGTAGGTGATAACATTTTCTGCCCATTAATTTCACTAAAATATGTAAAGACATACTTAATAAATCAGCTTTTTTATATGATTCAAAGTTCTATACTGAAAATTTTAATCAAGTTTATCTATCAAGAAAACAAATTAAGACATTTGAGATGCTTGCGTGAATGGTACACGTCAGTATTTCTACAAGATTTCTCTCTGATCCTTACAATTTTTCCATGCAAATCAACAGGAAGCACAGGGAGATTAGGCATTCACCCCTTACATGGATCAAAATTAATATTTAATATCTACAACACAGAAGCTCTAATACTGATGTGAAATTGGGGCCTAATTGAGGAAGATCTGCTGATCTAACTAGCTGTCCTATCCCTAGGGAACTGTTAGAAACCTGTAAGTGACAACATCGTAATAATCTTCACAATATTTATTAATTACCTATGGGGTTATGTCATTGAGTCATCAGGAAGTTGTATTTCATGTAAATACCAACACTATTAGCTATTTTCTAATGCAGTAGCCATGCCCATAGATTGCTGTTTTCATTCCTTCATTTTGAACCATATTGCTTCCCTAGAAAAACTGTGTGGTCTGAAGAAAAAGAAGTTTGGCATCATCTGTGAAGTTGTTATTCCTCCAGGGTTAAGTTCAGCTCTGTGAAGAAAGGTCTCAAATTCCACTTGGTGTTGCACAAGGGTGAATTCCATCCTTGTGATTAAAGTCACCTCTGAGTTTCTGCAACAAGGTATTGCACTGGAGGGTGACAAATGCACTCAGTTGGACCAAGAAGGGAAGAGGGCTGGAGGAAACCATTATCACATCTCACAAGGCTCCCTCAGCACCAATTCACAGAGATATGTTGCTAGTGCACGTAAGTGTGGCTCGTCAGATGCAAAAGCTTTTGCTTTTATCTCTGGGAGTCCCTGCCTCCATTTCAGGCCGCCAGGCAAAGGCGAGCTCTGCCTTTAATGCTTGTCTGACGGTGCTGTTCCCACACACTCCGTGCTTTGAGCTCCCACAGAGCAGCCCCAGACCCAAACACAGCAATTCCCCCACGGCCTGCAGCCTCTAGGGCACATCCTCGCTCTGTGCACACCCCACCTGCTCCAGCCTGGCACAGCCCCTCCCTGCTCCCTCACCCCAGGGCTGCTCTGGCACAAGGCTTTCCCAGTTGCACTCATTTTCCTCTTCTGTTACTCTGAACGAAGCCATAAACCCCAAACACTCTTTGGGCTGCGAGCAGAAACCATGGATGTATTTTGGTGCAACATCAGAACGTTTTAGAACCCTGTGTTGAGGTAGCTGTGGTGGGTGACCCAGCTGGCCAGCAGTCACCCCATGCCACTCCCTCACGGCCCCCCTCAACAGGGCACGGGAGCAAGTGAGACTCAAAAGCTCATGGCACGAGGGAAAGCCAGGGACATCACTCACCAACTGCCATCAAAGGCACAACAGACTCAACGTGGCGAAAATTAATTTATTGCTAATTAGAAGGGTTTGATGGTGAGAAACAAAGACTAAAATACCTTTCTCACGCCTGTTTTTCTCTGCTGGGTGCTGTCAGGGCTGTTCCTCACACTTTCTCCCTCACGCCCGCCGCCTGAGGGGCTCTGCCTGCTCTTCCAGACGTTCACAGAGGCTGCAGCAGCTGCTCGGAGGGGCTCGGCCGTGCCCCACGGCACGAACTGGCTGGGGCAGCCCCGCACTCCCCTTACGGGTCCCTGCACCCCGCCCTGCCCCTCAGCCCCTGCAGGGGCAAAACTACCATTTCTGCAGTGACCCAAACCACAGGAGACCTGTGCCTCAGCTAACACAGGTGCAGCTACACATTCATCACCACCTCAGACCATTGTGCTCTTTTCCCTGCTTGAAGAGAAGCTTTACCATGACAAGCCCTCAGGCTACATGCATGCAGTCAATACCTCTTGCAGAACTTACAAGTTATTATACATATATTGGGCCCTAATTCTAGAGTAAATATCCACACAGTATTCTAGTGTTGTACTTTGAAATGTACAAAGGTAAAAAGGTTAATAATTTGAAAGGAGCACCTCTCCACCAAACCAACAACAGCTTTAGAGGCTTCACCATCCCTTAAGCCCTTGCCGGTGAGGCAGCCTCGCTGTGTTGGAGGCACTGAGGTGAACAAGCTCCTGGTGAGTGATGCTGCTGCCTCTTGTTCTGCACACTGTGGCTCTGTCAGCAAATACAGAAACTGCACCCATTTAAAGAAGAAAAAAAATGTAGAGGTACATTATAGCACTCTCCATCTTTTTTTTTTTTTTTGTCAGTGATAGCTGTCAAAACCAGTTCACTTGTAAGTACAAGAGGAGCTTGCTGCTCTTGGTGTACTCGATGTCCTCCAGACAGCTGTGACAGTCATCAGACAGGGAGGGTGCACGATTCTGCAGAAGTATCGCCAGTTCCTGGGTCAGTATATCAACTTGTTGGTCCAGGACTTGTAACCCTGGCACCAGAGGCATGACTAAGCCAGAAGAGCAGTCTGAAATCTGTTTCTTCAGGAGTGAATATGTCTGCCAGCATTGTGATTTCTGCAGGATAACATGCGGAATATGATTGTGGTGATAAATTCACTTTGTAAGAGTCTATGCTATCTCTAGAATAACCACTGGCAGCAGTGGTTACTGCTTCAGAGCAGGAGCTACAGCGACAGTTCCTAGCACTGCAGCATGCATTCCCAGGAACAATCTGGGATGGAGACATGGCAGTACGATCAGAGTGTGAGGAAAGGAATCATGCCTTGGAAGAGGAGCAGAAGGGTCTGCCTCTGAAAATCATCTGTTCTAACCTCCTCTAATGGAGATTTCTGAGCCACACTGATGCACAGTATGCGAGACAAGATACAGATAATAAGCCTGTGCTTGCACCTTTGACTCCTGAGAAACCAGTGGTGGAGTTGTAATACTTTGTCTGATGCCTCCCAGGTAGCAGATGAATGTGCTACTCAGGGATACATGAGGGCTTCTCCCAAGAACCAGAGACACATACAGCATCTGCTTTGAATTTGTACAGCTGTTTTGAAAGGACAAGGCTTACGGCCTTGGTAATACTACCACAGATCTAATGAGATTTACAAAAGAAAAAAGGAATAGGTTATATTAAAGACATTAAATTAATGGTGATTAAGAGAGAGAAGTTCCATGGTAGAGCAGTGAACCTTTTGAGTCCTAACACAGGCAGTAAAAAGCCTGGACAAGGAGAGAGGTGAGAGCTGCCGACACACAGGAGGCATCCTTGGTCTTCCATATTTCCTGTATGATTCCCCTCAGGGATATTGCTGGCAACTACACAAGAGAAGAAACCATCCAACATACGCACTAGTAGAGGTACAGGAATATAAGAACTGCTTGAAGCAGCAACATGGTGCTGAACTGATGTCTCATAAGTCTTTATTTTCTGTGTTTGCTAATACATTAGCTTCATAACAAATATCCAAATCCTATGCAGTCTCTGGCAATGAAAGCATTGACCTTTTATGATAGTTTCAGGCTGTTTCTAATAATATTTAGTAGCTAATTTGAAAATCTTTCAGTCATCAGTACAAGATAACAAAACTCTTGGGTGGGCATTAGGGTTTAAAATTTGTAATTAGCTCTTACCTACTTTCAGCTTGAAATTAATTCTGACATTAAGGTAAATAGAACTCAAAAAAAATCATCATCTACTCTGTATTAGCAGAAAAATCAGATTTCTAGAAATAAATGTTGACTACAAAAAGTTTTGAGTATTTCCTCTTCCTACAAACTTCAAGACCAATCTTTTATCACAAAATGTAAAGTATAATCAGAAAATAATTACATTCTAGCTGAGTTGTAAATTAAATCAGAATTGCTAAACACGAACTGCTCTCTCAGACTGGATCATTACTGTACTAAAGAAAATTAAGATGCACAGGCCCCCTCCTGAGCTGAGTATTGTCAGGCAGGACCCTGTGTGTTCTGCCAGTTACAAAAGGAAATACGGACATTTTGTAAGATGCAGCAACTTTGTAACCTTCTCAATAAAAGCCTCCACATGTAACACCTTTTTCAAACCATCAGTAAAACAGGTGGACTCACATTAATCTGTGAATGATTCACAAATGTCTAATATTTTCTGTACCACAACTCCACCTCCTCCTCTCCTCACCCCATAAAACCCCAGCCACCCGCACAGCCCCACCTGTTTCTGGAGTCAATATTTCATTAATTTTTTGTGGTGTCAAAATTTTAATTTTCTTTTCCATCTCCCAGGGACAGCACTGTTGTTATTGTTCTGGTGTACCTGCTGCTCAAGTGTTTATTTCTTTAGGTGTCTCCCAAATTCTTCTGTTTATTGAGCAGCCTTTACACTCTCTCATGCTAAGAGTACAGTACTTCAGAGAGCCATGCATCCCTCAGGACACCATTCTCTCAATCCATCTTTCCTTCTCAGATACAAGCTCCCAAGGAGAAGGAAAAAAACAAACCAAACCAAACCCTCCTGCCCTAACCATCCCAGACTTTTTCCCAGTGTCTCTGTAAACACAATTTCACAGACTCTTGGCCTGTATTTTCCTTCTATTTTGTGGTTTAAGCATGAAATCATTGAGCTCAATGGGATGGAGAGTATCTTCTTTGCCACTTTGCCAGAAGAACTAGAATCCAGTCAGAAATTCCTTTTTGTTTCCAAACCTTTTTGTGCAAATGCCTCAAAAAATTTAATCTTGAGTTAAAAAAAAACCAAACAAGCCTGCAGAAATATACTTGTATATATATTGATTTGTCAGAAGTAATCATCACTTTGGATCATTTAATGTGTTTGAACTCAAAAAGTAGTTTTAGTTGCACAATTTAAAGTGCTTTCCTGTGATCTGCTGTAGAAATTACCAGAATACTTGAGAGAGAGAGAGAGAAAGCTTATCTAAATAGAAAAGCCATGCATGTTTATACACAGTGGTAAACAAGAGTTACTTGGAACACAGCTGTATTTCTGTGGTTTCCTCATTTTCTCATTGTGGGGTGCACAGCACAACAGTGTTGGATGATCTGAGCTGCTGACAGCAGAAAAAAGCCCGATTACTACTGCTCTAGATATGTCAGTAGTTACCATCTGAAAGATGGGCAGATCTGCTTGTCTGAACGAAACAAGGCAGAGGAAAAGGAGACGATTGCAAATCTGGCTCTGCGGAGTCTAAGGAATGAAGCAGGACGTGGCATAATCAGAACAACTGTAGAGGAATGTCACATATGGAGCACAACTAGCTAGCACAAGAGGAGCAACTTGACCTAATCTTTCCATACAGTTTAGGGGGAAAAAACCCCAAAACTCAGTGATCAGCAGTGCAAGCTGGTCTCTACATTAAAGCTAACCTGGACCAGTGAATAAGAGGGGAGGGAAGAAGCATGATCAGAGCTTAGCAATGTGCATGAGGGAAGGCAGAGCAATGTAAAAAATGCATGGCTAGGACAACCACAGGAAATGATGTGTTGCTGGCAGATGTTTGTTTTGAAGTTTTCCACAACTCTGACTATGCACAAGAGCAGCAGTGCTCTCAGTATGCTCAGAACCGCAGCCAGAGAAGAGCAGGAACAGCCCTGAGGAACAGCCACTAAGAGAAAAGCTTCTGAAGAGCACCCCTGGAAAAGCCAGCTGCTTTCTGTCCTTGCAGTGCCAGCTGGGCACGGCTCAGCCCCTCGGCTGCCATCCCCAGCCCCCTGTGCCAGCCTCACCTGCTGCCTCCCTCCATCAGAGAAGCATCTTGGCCTTTGCCCATTGTCTTACAGGGACCAAAACAGATTTTCAGCCTCCTTTCCCCCTCTCCATGATTAATAAATTGCAATGTTCTAAGTCAGAGGCATTTATAAGACCTCTTGTATACCACAGGTAATTTGTTGCTCCAGTACCGAGCTTAAAATCTTGTGTGTGACCTTCCAAAAAGGCACCTAGTCCTGACTGCAGCTCATCAAGAACTGGAAAACCTCTGCACTTCCTTAGGTTTGTTCAAGGTTAATCAGCACCACTGTTGACCTTCTGTTTGATTTCTCATTTGAATTTATTATGTTTCAGTTTCCAACTGATGATTCTTGTTATGATTTTACTTCCTGGATGAGACAACTACACAGAATAAAGAGTCTTTCTTGTAGAGAGGAAACACTACAACCACCTTATCTTTCTTTTCAGCACCTTTCTTGATTTGTCACAGCACATAAATTTGAGCTTCTGAATTAGACAGAGCATTCAAATAGCAAAACCATGGACGTTATATAAATTGTTTAGACCTAAATGATGGTTAATACTTTCATTGGTTACTAAATGAATTCAAATTATTTGCTTTCTTCATGTAATGAATACATTATTCTGCATCCTTCCCTGGACAGAAAATACATAGTAAAAGCACACTGCAGTCTTAATACTTTACTGGTGATCTTACCACTCCTGTTGACTAACAGGCAAAAGTACAGCTAGGACATAACCTTTTCCCAACTGACCCATTTTTGTAGCCATATCAACTATATCTTTTCTCCTGATAACTCTACCTTTCCATTTCAATTTTCTCTTTAATGAATTTTTTATATGGATTACTGTAATTTTTTCCATTATTACAAGGTTTGTTATTAATTTCTTATCAGTTCCAGTTGTCAGTTCAGACCCGAGTCAGAGCAGCCTTTAAGCCAAATCTTTGCTCATTCTTGACAGAACACTTGGAAATTTCTGGACACTAAATGCATTCTTCCTGAGCAAATCCAGATTTAAACTCCTGTTTTTGTCCTGTGTCATCCCACCACCCCCATACCCTCTAAAATTTCACACTGACAAATTCGTAGCAAAACAGACTTTTGGAAAGACATTTTCCTATGACCAAGGCTGCCTCCTCTAGTGATGGGATATCACAAACTGCCAAGTTTTGCGATTAATATTTCTAATATAAAATAGCAGTTTGACATTTTGGATACACTGCAATATGTCTCAATTAAAGGATCATAAATATAGAGGGAATCGCATTACATGAATGAGTACATTAGCTTCTGGAATTCTCCTTCCATTTTTTTTGCTGAGTAGCACATACAAAGGGTAAATTTAAAAAAATTTACTTCCTGTGTATAAGCAGTACAAAAATCTGTATCTGACACTTGGCATATAAAGCAACAAGTGCATTTTTCATGGAGCTTTTGAAAACTCTGATTGTATTTCACATGCACAAGTACACACATTACTGCACACATGTTCCTATACAAATGGGCTTTAAGGCTGAAAGGCTTTCAGATAAGCGATATAATAAAGTATAATCTTTAATTCTTTGCACACATTATAGCAATATGTTCTATTACTTCATGCCTAAATTTTAGAACCATTGCATTTGTTCAGACTTTAAGTGTCAGTGGCCAATACTACATTGAATTCAGCTTTTGTGTTTCACATTGAACACATGCTATGTTCTAATTCAGTGTTTTGAAATAAATCATTTACTTTCTAACTTTTCTTCCTTCTATCATCAGAGTAATTTAACACATGTCGTTTCCTGCAATGCTATCCAATTCACACATCAGCAGGTGGTATACAATTTTTCCTTATTTTCCCCCGTTTTTTACTGTATAGCTTTTTGTGTGTTTAGATAGGACCCATCTTATTTAAAAAGCAGAGTGGCACTGTAGAACAATGACAGTTTCTACAACGTGTATCTCAGAGTTTTTAATTACTCTTGTCACTGTACCATTTAGTAGCTGTTTCACTTAGAGATTATGACTTTAAGCTAGTGATAGATTTAGCATATGGCCAATATTAACACATTCAAAGAGCAATTACCAGTATCAATCAAGCTAAAGCTATATGGACCAATTCACGTGCGTTTGCTTAATGCAAATAACACCAACAAAAACATAATTCATCACTTGCATGATCCCATATGCCAGACACAAGTATGTACTTCCGCACGTTCTTCCACTGCCCTTTAGAGAGACCTTTTATAGCTGTTCCTGGCTACTTTGCCTGCTGCAAATAATTACTTTTGTCAATATAGTAAGGATTTTTCTCAGATTATTTTTTTCCATTTCTTCTGAACTAATCTTCTCTACATTTTTAATCAACAGGAAATACAATGGAAAAAAAAATCATGTAGACACAATGATAGAAGCTTTTGGAGTAGAACCAACAATTAAGAGAAGACACTCACTTCTTTCAACCCCCACCAAAATACCAAAAGCCAGAAGGGGCCCTAAAAGAAGTCAAGGAAACCAGAGCCATATTGTCAACCCTCACTGGAGCTGAAAGAAAGTCTGTGGTGAGTCAATCTCATATTTCTGTATTCTTTAAACACATAAGTTTATCGTCCTTTAGCAAACTACACATAAGCAGAATAATAGCTCTGCACAGCTTAAATGAAGAGTTTGGTTTTTCAGACAAACATTTTTGTTTCCTACAGTAGCAATTATAGGAGACACTAGGAATTGGCTAGAAAGCTCAGTACAATCTATAAACACTTATTCATAGAACCACTGGGTGGACACTGTATTGGCCACTGTATTGGAATGTATCCAATTGGATACATTCAACATTCCCGTTGTGAAACAAGTCTGACATTTCTGTCTGTCTCCCTTTTTTTAAAGGACAAATCAATTTGCAACAGAGAGACAGCAGTTTGCAACCAACTGTGCTCAAGATCAAAATGAATTAATGATATTGAAATAAAGGTAACAGTGCAGTAAAGAGCAAAAAAAAAAAAAAAGGAAAGAAAGAGTGATATAAAATGGAGATCTGAATTAGAAAGGCACACAAAAAGAAAAGGTCCTCTCCCTTTCCTAATTTCCTCCTACTAATTCTTTGTATTGTAGCAAATTGATCAGCTGCTAAACACATGGTCACCCCTTTTAAAAAAGATTGCTATCTTTTGTGTTTGGCTTGAAGCTAATGTTATCTAGTCTTTTAGAAAATGATACTGGATATTCCTTTCAAACAACGTCAATTCTTTATCTCAGCTGCACTTTGTTGTTATCCTGCTCAGATGTATCTCACATTTCTTGTGGGCAGACATTATCTAGGGATCTGGCATCACTTCTGAAACAACAGGATTACTGCATCTCTCACCTCCTCAGAATGAAAAAAAAAGTTTGCTCGCAACCTAAACATATTCATCTGAGGGCTGTATCAGCTCACATTTCTACATTCACAACTTAGAGTTATGTTCATGAATTAAACAAAAATATCCACAATATGTATTTGCAACATTAGTAACAATAAATATTTGTAACAAGGAGAGGCACCAGCTGAGTTTCAACATGAATACTCACACGCCCCTTCTAAACAGAGCGCTGCCCTGCAGCTGGGCTGAGCAGGCACAGCAGAAGGTCTGCACAGCTCCGAGCTGTGAACATGCCATCAGCTCTCAGCGTCCCACAGGCAGCCAGCAGGCCTGACAGTCTGCACTTCGACGAGCAAAAGCCAGCCCAGAGCAGCTAACGCAGCCTGCAGAGCTTTCCACTTGTGCTGGGATTGTCCCAGTACGGATCAGTCCAGAGAAACTGAAAACACATCTCTGGAAATGGCACAAACTGTCTTTGCACTGCATGTGGGGCAGAGTGGGACTTCTCAAGGCAGCTTTTTTAGCCTCCCATGACAGCTGAGGTGCCTTTCATAATATTGGATGCATTATTTTTTAAAGCTAGTGCTCAGGTCAGTCATGCTTGATGGAGAAAACCCATCTGAAAAACCCCTTCTGTCCTGACTTGGGACAGAGTCTAGAAACAAGCTGAAACATCATGTTAGGATAATACAGAGGAATGAACATTTTTTCCCTCCAGCTGTTCTCTGAAAGGCACTTGTTTTTGTACAAAACACTTAAACAGTCATAGAATCTGATGCTGGAGTCCTGAGGTTCTGAAAAATGTCTGTCTTAACTTCTAAGCTACAAGGGTACCCTTTTTCTTCTGCAGAGAATAAAAGATGGTACCACTATCTCCTCCTCTTCCCTAAATGGTGCCTATAGCCTGATCCTACCCCTTCAGAGATGTCCTAAGTTAACCAAAATGTTTCGATTGCAACCAGTATTCAGAAATTGTTGTTATTGAGTAACTCCCTGCAGAGCCAAAGCCTCAAGAAACAGACAGACACAAATACCACAGAACGCTTCTAAAATTAGCAGATCTAAGTTGGTTAGAAACAGAGGGAATGCAAAAATTCTTTCTTAGCAGCAACTTAATTACTCTCAAAATTTTTCACTCAGGTCCATGTTAGATGAAGAGTCTGTAAATGTAAAGAGGCTGCAGGAAAGATTGGATCTACTTTTTAGGCACTTCCAAAATACCTGTCAATGATACTTCAAGTGAACTAGAAACAGCAGCCTACATAATTATGGATGGCCACAGATATAATAGCAGAGTGCCTCTACAGGAGACAAAAGAGAAGGCTGAAGTAATATATTCATAAAGGGATTCTGACCTGACTGTGGAAGACACAATACACCATGATATGATGCCTACTGCAGCCAGGCTGGAAACGTTGCACTGCTATGACTACTAAAAGTTTTGATTAAGAGATTAAAAAGAACAATACAAGGGACTGACATATCAACCTGATATATAAACAGATCTTTTCCAAACATTTAGCAAACTTGTGGTATCAGTACTGCAACATGCATTTTTTGCAGCAGGTTCTTTCTAGCGTTCTGTATCCTCCTGAATTGTGCAATTTCTCTGATGTAAAACACATAATTTCTAAGTTTAAAACCCATAAAAGCAGCGTTATACAATAACTATGGCATAGAGTGGATGCTCTGGAAATTTTACAGCATCCTATGTCTGGCTGAGCTTACTCAATTGCCAAGGAAAAAAGCCCTTTTAAGTACAAGATTAGCACTCAGCCCTTGAACAGTAACGTCTGTTCTCTTTAGAATTTGATTGCAAATAACAGCAGAGGATAAAAATAAATAATTTGAACACAATTATATGATGATGAAGCCTTTCTTGACAAATACTTAAAACAGAAATGGTGGAGCTGTTAATGATAATTTAGATGGTTGTCTGGAAGAAGCTTCTCTAGAGTCCATGTTTTTATTACCTGCTTAGTCACACACATTTTCCCTATTAACATTACTTCTGTTAGTGAGTAAAATAGTTCTTTGGGATATTCACTTAACTAGATTAATACAGAAACTGGAAAAAATGAATACAGCAACACAAGTTGGGCATTAAGAGACTCCTTGGTTATTTTACTGAGCAGTTCCAATTTATAGGTCTCTAAATTATGTGACAGATACTTTCCTGGAAAATGTTCATTCGACTCCAGTGCACTTCGGCATGGTGGTGAGATTTTGTCCCAGCACAGAACTGAGCACATGTTTAATATATCCTCATCACTGGAATCTTTTCTCTCTGTAGGAACATGAAACAGTGGCTCTGTTCTAGAAGGCTATATATTCTATAAAACAAGGGCTGCAGAACAGGTCACTTTGGGTTGATTACCTGGCTTTGGAGTAATTTTTAAAAGTAAGTCCACATGCCCTTTTCCTCTTTGTTGCATGTTACATGTTTCCACATTTCTCTTCCTGGATTTCTCATGAACTCCAAAGGATGCTTCCACTTCTCCTTACATGCAACATTATGATACAGCTTGTGCCCTGGTCACTTTCCCAGGAGAGTTGGACCTGCATCACCTGAAATACATCTTTGCCCGGGCTTCCTTTATCCTACTGCATAAGGATCTGGCTGAAATAAGTCCATAACATACACATACAGTTTGCTTAAAAGTGAAGAGAAGTTCTGAGCATTTCGGCTAGGGCAATCTGGTTTTCTGCAGATTTGTGTCTTCAGCCTTTATCTGCCTGGTGAGGTGCAACTGCTGATGGATCTCTCCCATAAGTCAGGGCACAGATCTTATGAAACAGAGGCCTCGTTCTGAGTAGGAGTTCCTTCCATAGCCTTTCACTTTGTGTCACAGAGAATCTCTTTTACCCATCTGAGGACCTGAGAACTAACTTACCCCGAAGTGTTCCACTTCTATTGCTTCTTGCCCCTGCAATTGGCCCATTGGTTCATAGGTCATGAGGGCAGAAGGAGAGACAGAGAAACGCAGACAGATGCTTTCACAAGGCTGTTGAAAGAACTGTGGGTACACAACACAAGCCAAGGCTGTGCTGTCTGCATTGAGGGCAAAGAGCAGCCTGCCCACAGCACTGCATTCCTGTATTCCAGGAACCCAAAATCCTGTTACTGGACACTTCATATGCTTCCAGTATACCTGTGAACAATTCATTTGGTGTCTTTGTGTCCTGTCTATATTTACAACTCATTTACCTTCTATGGGATTATGAGTAATGGTCGTATTTTACTACAATTTTACACAGTTATCTGGGTAATTTGGATACTTCTGTGAGCTGCTGTAATATAAATAGTTAAAAACAGTCCAAAGCATGGCTTTATTAAGTAACTAATAGCTAATGTGGAATGAATAATTTTTTCATGCACTGTAAATTACCAACCTGCACGACAATCCCTGTGTACAGTAAATCCCCTTCACACGCAGCAGCTCAGCAGGTACAAGAGCGTTCAGCTGGGCAATGGCTGTGCTCTCACCTGTTCCACAGAGCCCTCCCTGGCAGACAAGTCCTTGGTGTTAGAACAGGTAAGACTATAATGATATTCAATGTAGAAAATAAATACTATAGAGTGAGTAAGGAAAACCCAGCATTTTTGTTTCATCACTGCATTGATGTATGACAAACTCTTCTGGTGTGATGTGTATCTCACACATACCCAAGTCAATGTGTACAATAAATATTTAAGACTTCTACTGCCTCTAACAAGAAAAACCTTAGAAATGGAAACTGCTCATCTTGAAAAAAACCCTAAGACATGAGTAAAAGAAAAAGTTCTAATACGTTTACTTTATGCTTGCATTAAAATGCAATGTGATCTCTGTAATCATCAGCAAGATTCAGTCTGAACCTCATTTCAAGATAATTGCCATCTTTTAGTATTAAAGAAAAATCTACCTTTCCAACTGCAATTGAAAAGAATTTAAAATCACAACAGCAGTTTTTGATTTTGCTCTTTAAGTAGTAACCATCATGGAAAATTAAAACATAAGGCAAGGAAATTTGCTAAGAATGTATTACACCTATTACAAATTATTCAGCCTTTACCTAGCAAATCTTTAATATATTGTAAAGGTATCAAATAATTTGAAAGAAATTATATAAAATTCCTAACAATTTCAAAAGATCCTATCTATTCTAGGAATAATGGTGGCTTGCTTAAAACAAGCAAGGCATTTTGCTTATGTCTCACTGTCCCACTTCGCAGTACTGAAGCACCACTCTGCTCAGAGGAACACTGGTTCTGCTGAAGCTCTCTGCCATCTTCCTATTACACTGAATTGTGCCCAAGCAGATGCTGGCAGGCAGCAGACACACTAGGGCAGGAAAGCTGGATATCCTGTTCCTGGAAGTAATAGGTCTCATTTTGTTAAATGGAAGTGGTAATGAGCCAAAAGCTTGTCCTCAGCCATAAGACAAAGGCACAGGAATGCTTTAACTTATTTAATTGGAACGTTTGATATATATTAGTGCTGTCAACACAAAACTGGGAAACACATTCCTCCTCCCCTGAAGACACTGAAACATTAAATAACAAGGGAAAGTAAAGAAGAACACACCATACAAACACCTGCTGAGAGCTTCTAATCTCCTTTCACTCCAAGCAGACAATCACTAAAGCAGCCAGCACTGCACAGGCACAAATGCTGAGAGGACCTGATTCCAGAGGAATCTGCTGTAAAAACAGAAGTAATAATTGATCATAGCCTCTGGAGTGCTAGCAAACTCAAAGCAAACGCTTATCTGATACTGCACTTTCGCCATGCCTTACCATGGAAAATGCTGACTTCTACAAGAAGAGGAACTGCCTTGTGTTATCAGAGAGAGTTACAGCATTTCACTCTCTGCTACACGAGCAGCAGAAGCGCCTTGAAAATCAACAGTGGGAAACAGCACAACCAGTGGCCTGTCTGCAAGCAAAGCAAAGAATGGGAATTTAAATGCATGTACCAGTTAAACCCGGTGAATGTCATCCCAGCAGGCCAAAAAATGTACCAAGGAGCTAATCCCTGCATTGCTCTCATGTCTCAAGCCAACACATCTTTAGCTGGGGCTGTGGAGCTGAGCTTCGTAGAGATATGAGTGCAAAGGGTACTTGAGGGTTTGGCGGTTTGCTTGGTTTCTTTTGGGATTTTTTTCCTAAACTGAATTGTTCCTTTTTAAAAAAAAATTGAGTAAGTTAAATCATGGCATACTTAGTAGGTTTGTTATATGATATTGTTAGGCTATATTGTCTTATCTGTATCTCATTTGCAAGTTTATTTTTCTTGATCAGATACAAGGCAATGCAACTTTGAGGTACAAAATATCTTTTTAATTATGAAATATATTATCTAGATATGTTTTTGTATAACTAATACACCTAGCTACTGCTTTTTATCTTGGGATTAAGATATTATTTTTTAATGATTTTCACAGTACTTTGCCCCATTGACACATAATTAATATTTAAGTAATATCCCAAACAATAGCGATTATTTTATGCAATCAACAATTGTCATGACAAGTTACTCTTGGACTGACATGAGGTTAATGAAAATACAGCAAACCTCAGATTTTTGCGATATCTTTATGATTACCAAAAGAGAGAAATAAGAGAGTAAAAATGTTTGTTCAGCCTCAGGACATGCTTCCTTTGGGTTTTTAACTGAGACACAAAAAATTACTAAAGATGTGAACAAATGATCCCTACAACTCCAGTTGTTTGTTAAAAAAAAAAAAATTCATTTAAAAACCCCTCAGTCCATAGAAGTCATAGACTTTAAAAGATACATTCTCTAGGGATTATTTCACAACACCTTTCATCTTTTTTAATTTTCTGCTCTTAAGTATATCATCATCAAGTAAGGGTGTTGAATTTTCTGTGAATTTGAACTGAGGGCCTGACTTGGAGAAGCTACCAAGCTCCCTATTTATTTCAGGCTTTGAAAGAGCAGTGTTTTTCATTGCTACTCATGGCTGTCAAAACTGCCAAAGTATTAATGACACGATGTGGCTCTTTAATTCTCTCCATTTTTCTTTTGTTGTCTCCTTGCCTTCCATCTGTAAGAGGCTAGTGCTTGATGGATACAAGAAACATGAAGAAAGGTTAATTTCTTGCCAGGAATGTTTTTCTTTTTATCTTTTGTAGTTTTATTTTTGTACTTCAGAGTGAAATATTCCTACTGTGCAGCCAGATGTTCTATAATCCTATTTTTATAAAGCCCAAAGGACTCAAATCCTAGGTAAAGTCTCTTCCATGATGACTTGAATGATGGGTAAATTCAGGCTTTAAAGTCAGATAAGAGTTTAAGGCAAAACTGAAGTGTGCTTTAGCTAAAACAAAACCACTCAATCTAATACCACACATATATAAATATACTAATATTCCTTTACTAGGAAACGATGGCATATGTTTGTTACCACACTGCTATGAAGAAGAAATGACATCTGTTAAATGTTCTGCTGCAGTACAAAAAGGCAAAATATTTAAAACTTGATAGTTTGTATATAGGTAGTTTCCAATAAGTAAGAACCAAAACAAGAGCAACCTAATTCTGTGAAGGGCCAGAAAGTGCAGCTCTACCATGATCAGTGGAAATTTGCTGGCCTAAGAATTTCAGGACCTCCTTGTCCTGAATCTGACTTGTGGGGCTGAATTAGCCATATGATGCTAGTAAGATAGGAAGAACAGGTTCAAAATGACACATCAGAAGTTTGCATCCCAAACAAGAGTAAAGATGAACACCTGCCTTTGTCCAGACACACAGGGCTGTAACCAAAGTGTGTTTCCCAGGAGCAGGGTGCCACCTGCCCCAGAGGCAGCTCCACCCAACGTAGTGTCTGTTCTGCAGGTCACACAGTGAATGCAGAGCATGGAAGATGCACTTGCAAAGGCATTGGGTTTGCTGGCCCTGATGTCTGCACACAACAGCTCCCCAAAACTCCATCAATAAAACTAGCAGGAGGCCAGCCACAACATATGCTGCCCTTTCTAGTGCTTAAAAAGTTGTTCTTTCACTCTGTAAACAGCTGATTCCACTATTTACTCTTGAATGATGGGGTTAAATTTCCCACAAGGAAAATCAATACAAAGACCCATAAGGCAGAAGTACTACTGCAGTTAAAACACTAAAGAGCTGCTATATGGCAGTAGGGTTTCTAATGACCAGAGAGATGTGTTTTCAGCAGAAATCTCTTCCTACCATGGTACAGACTGAAAGGAAAACTAGGTATCACAAGCCAACAAGGAGAGTGGAAAATTACATGCTTTTAAACAAGAAAGAAAAAGAGATGAACATAAGAGAAGTAGATCACAAAGATTCAGGTATATGAACTGTCCTGGCTATGCTCAGCTCCAGCTTACACCACCTTCAGCTTTCACCCCTTCCCAAAATGGAGTGTGGACATAAACTATCCAAACATTGCCAGTGAGGAACCACTCAGTCCCAGTGGGTGACACAACCCAACTGTACACACCTGAATCAGCTACGGTTCAAGCACTTTATGTTCAAAGGAATATACACCCAGTCTGGATCTAGCACTATTACCTCATACATAACATTACATCAGGCCATCCCTGGAATGATGATGCTTCACCCCCTTCCAGAATACCTCTTCACAGATTTTGGGATAACCGGACTTTGAATTGTGAAATTCTTGTTTCTGACTGCCAAGTCTGAGTACTTAGTTGCTTCCTGAAATAGCAATATCCTGGAAGCAACTAACTAAATGAGAACTTCTGCTTTCTTAAAAATAAATAAAAAAATCCTAAACTGCTCAAGAAAAAATCCAAGCATGGAATTATGAGCTCTTGTAGTTTTGATGCAAGAGCTTAAAAACAGAGTATACCCTAAAAGCTCAAATGCCAGAATGCAAAAAATTCATATCTTGAGGTAAAGAACAGAAAAACTCTGATAATTCAGGGAATAACGATAATTAGAACTGTAAGAAAACAAGCCTTTTCCAACTTTCTCTTCTGGAAATACTGCAGAATACGAACTTTAGTCATGGCTGGGTTATCCCCCACACTCTGGCGACCTTCCCTTCCAAAAATTAAAAATGCTAACAACTACAAATATTTTTATCTTATTTTCCCTTTTATATCCATTTATATCCATTTTACCTATAAATTTCTCTTAGTCTTCATCACATGGTAAAATCTTTCAAATGCAGAGTTTATTATGCTAGATGTTGTCAAAGTGCTTAACACAGTAAGACTCAGAGCTGTATGGAGAATATCGGAGCTGCTCCTACACCCAGCCAGCCCTCAGGAAAGCATTGGAAATGGCTCTTCTGCCTGACCAATTATTCACGATCAGTATTTCTGTGCAGAAAACAATGACATTGGCATCTCAGCTTAAAATTTAAATGCATTTAATCAGTTTCAGATTAAAATAACACAAGGTTTAAACTATTTAAATATCAATGGACTTTTAATGGGCCAGATAGAGAAGGCAGAGATATCTGAAGATACCTCTAAAATTTTAAGATTGTCTTTAAGACAATCATATTTTTTCTGAGTTTGTTTTAAATTGTTCTTCCTCTGCCTTTTTGTGCACTTCTATTCAGCCATCAAAGGGAAGTTTCCTTTGCAGGTTGAAGAAGCACTCAGACCTATGAGAGTAAGCTTAAGGGAAAAAAAGCCACTATCACAAGCATTGACCACACTGGTGTGTTCTGAGGTTTAACAGAGTAGGAGTTGACAACTGTCACCTGTGCTGTGCCATTCTCCTCAACTCTTTTGATTCATCTCAGTGGAAACTCCATTTGAACAGCAAAATTAGCACTTGTGTTTAGTAAATTTGGATTTTTTTTTAAATAATCAAAATAATTAAATAGAGGTGAGACATTTAAACACTCCATGTCACTGTACTGTACAGCATGACTTCACTTCTAAGCAGGCTTAATCTTAAACTGGTGCCCCATGTCAAGTCAGCAGCTGGCACCTCTCATCAGAAGCAACATTTTAATGAATCTTATTTCACATACTCAAGATTGCACTTCTCATGTTTTATAAACAAATTAACTTTTCCTTACAAAATAAAGATCGGTTGAGCCGCTGCAGACTTCAGAATAAATGGATCTCTAATCAGCTACAAGAGCCTGTTTTCTCTATGCACTTTCTCAGTTTCTTTTCTCAACATTATATGGGATATCCATTATCACCATTCCCACTGATCTAAAGCACACACTTCTGTAATTTCAACTTTCTTTTAGCCTAAAGATGCAAAAGCAACAACGAAGTGGCACATACGTGGCACATACAAACGGTGTGCAAACGTGTTCAGTAAGTGTGGGCAAATAGGTAAATTACACCTATCTATTGCAATCTCTCTTCTGCTTGCATAGATCTGTTTTTCCATTTGTGGCCTGTTCAAAATCTGCATCATGCTGCTTACTCACTTTCTGGGTAACATTTGCATCAATGATTATCTAAAATGCAGTCATCTCAAATGGGTAACCAAGCAACCAAATATGCCCCCATTATGAAAGCCAGGGAACTGCCTAGATCAGGGCAATTCATTCAAATCACTGTCTTCCTAGTAAGATCCAGATATTTAAAGGAAACGCTATACAAGTTCTATTCTTCCTTTAATTGTGAGAGCAATCAGTATGAAACTACAGTATCTGAGTATCATTTACCTTGGCATGTAACTGGATGGATTGCTATAAGAGGTCCAGCAAAACTGTTTATTGTGACTAAGCTGAATTTTCATCCAAACCAAAGTTGTTCTGCTAAAAGCTTTCTTTCTGCTTTTCTATTTCTTAAGCTGTAGAGAAACACAAAACCTCAAGTATTCAATTCACAGACACTGCCACGGGGATTTACCCCCGTTGTTCTCTCAGTCTGGCCTTCCTGGTAGTCTGCATGTTCCGAGGAGGAGACAACCACGGAACGAACCTGGAGCGCACCCACAGTCATGGATGTGGAATCAGAGCAAGGACAGTCTAACCATGGAAACCAGAGCTGTAGACACTGAAGTTTGGGGTGAGAACCAAATATCTACAAATCATCTATTTTGTGTTGTTTCACTCGAGTCGTTCTAGCCTGGTCCCATGGACCACAGACCCAGCAGCAGCTGGAAGGCACAGGGTCTCCTCCCGCAGTGCATCCTCTGAGAACTTGCAGGCAAAAGGTTTCCACTTGACAGCTGCTCTGCCAGCAAATCAAAGCACACGGAGAAGGGCTGGTGGGGTCACTTCCAAAGTGTGCTCTGGGCTCGAATGCTAATGTAGGGGCATCCTGAGATACCAAACTACACCAATACACCACCAGAACCAGAACCTATGGGTCAAAAATAATTTACCAGAAATAAATGTCAGCATTTAGTCAAACGGTGCCCTGTGCCATGAGCAATTTTTTAAGCTTATGACTTTTATTCCTCATTCTCAAATAATATTGCAATGTCTAGACATTTCAACAGCAGGCATACTTCAGGTCATTGTTTCTTTTAGTCTATGCAACAAAAACCTTTGGATCATTTCATACAGTGGCCTGCATTTACAGCCAAGTGAAGATTAGCCTAAGCTTTGACTTTCCATTGATTACTTCCATTTCCACAGTTTCCCTGCTTGCAGAAAAGGGATTAATTTTTGCAAGCACAATCATACAGTGAATTTGTTGCTCATGGACTGGGCTGCCTATGATCAATGGACCAGCGATTAAGTCATACTTCTTTAACTGATTAGAATAAGTATAAAAATAGATTTTTTTTCCAGGCTTGCTCGCACTGCATATTTTTCAGCCGAGATTCTAATTTCAATATGACAATTTCACAGAGTGAGATACTGTTCAATGTGGGAAAACA
Source organism: Melanocharis versteri (assembly GCA_013397845.1). Classification (NCBI taxonomy): domain Eukaryota; kingdom Metazoa; phylum Chordata; class Aves; order Passeriformes; family Melanocharitidae; genus Melanocharis; species Melanocharis versteri. The sequence goes on along the minus strand of VZTG01007483.1, from coordinate 1,771,078 downwards.
ATCACTGACAAAAAAAATTATTTTCCTTTTGTTCCAGAAGAACTAGGTGAGGGAAAAGAGAGTGCAGTAATAGATATTGCAAAGGAGACTTAATTCTTTACTCATATTAATACTAGAAATCTGGAGATTTTGTTCTCTCCAAGGTCTACCTTATCACAAACTCACTCTTTATCACATCTTACACATATTTGAGATCATTTCTGCATGAAAGAAGAGTACTCAGGTACTCTACATAGGAAAATCTAAACCTTTGCCATCTTTAATCAGTTCAAACTTTGCTTTCATTCCTGCTATTTCTTAGCTTAAATAGGTTTTAAGGGATGTGCAGAATCTTGATGATAAACTGGGAATGAATTCAGAACCTGCTTTCTGAGCCTTTTCATTCCAAGGGGATGGACAATTGGACACACACATTTTAGGCAGATTAAACTCTTAAATAAACCTACTTGGTTTCTCTTTCCTACACTGTTGCTGCCAGCCTTAGAGATTTGTTCAATGTGGATTTTAAGCCCTTTAGAAAAATCACACAAGTTCTTCTTTTAAGCAGAATGGCAGGCAGCCATTTCTAACTATAACTGCTATCTGCCTTTATATCAGATGACAACCATACAAGATGTCTCCTGGGTAAATAACATTACGTCCTAATAGTCAACACTTAGGCACAAAATAACATATTTGGGGTAAATCTTTCTGTGTCCTTTTGGTAAAAGTTAGTTAAGAAAAAAAGGCAGGGGACATCTTTAGAAAGCATAATTTTTAGATGTGTGTTCTTTTGCATATTTTATGTTCAAAGTATAATTGCATATTAGATATGTTCTTTACATTAAAAAGACTGTATAAGTAGAGATAAAAAAATCACTTCAGAGAGAACATAGAATGCTATGAATCATTATTTACATACTGCTGGACGAAACCTATAATTTTCCTCAAATATAACTTTCCTATTCAGTCAGTTACAAAATTACAGAAATACCTCAGACTGCCAGAACAAGTTCCTCTCGCAGAAATGAGCTCCCATGCTCAGATATATCTCCCAAAAAATCCCATTTCTGTCATTTGTCTATATATCCATTTAGGTTCTAGCTTTGCTAACATTATTAATGATGTGCACTGCTGTGTGTTTTAGACAAAACAAACCCCACAGTTATTTCCCTCCTTTAAGATTTTAGTGTCATGAGAAAGAAATGAGCAGTAGAGCAGATAATATTTTTTCTAAGTGTGATGAACCAAAAGAGTGAATATTGGCAAATGCTTCGCCGCTTTTTAGTTCTGCTGTACAATCTCATTTCCTGCTTCATGCCAATCACTGTACTGTCACTTTACTGAATACTATTGGAAGCTTCCAATAACCTACTCAACAATTTGTGTAAAATTGTTTGTGCAAAACAGAGGTTATCACGCAATAGGCATCACATTTTTTTAAAAAAAGTAATTAAAAATAATCAGGATTGATTTTTTTTTAAGGTCAGAAGTCACTGTATGCTGAGAGATGCAAACTTTCCCTGCGGGGAACTGCAGGGGAAATGGGACAGGACTTATTTAAAAATACAAGCACAGAAGACTGTGGAAGAACTCCAAGAGAGTGAAAACTGTCTTAGAAACTGTAAACAAAGAATGGTTATCAGTGGGAAATACTTCAAGAATCCCATGGAAACAGACCAAATAATATTTTATGAATTGGCTCCTTTAAGCCACATTTTGTGGACTTTCGAATGGCCTTTGGAACACATGTTCTTGAGACCTGCTATTCATAATAGTCAGCTTAACCTTTCTCACTGTGCTAATGGCCTAAATTAAAAGAAGTAAATCTGAGTGCAGTGGTTGAGAGATGAACTCAGTGTCACACATCACTTGCATGTGTTTGGTTTCACAGGTCTTACAGTCACCAACCCAAGGGTCCAATTTATTCACTTTGCCCAGTTCCCAAACTTTGCAGAAGTTCATAGAACTGAGCAGACACTTCCTCCCTCACATCCTGGAGATACTGAAGGATGTTTTTTGTTTGGAAAAAGAAGCACAAAACTGCTTTTTGCGATTACGCAGAAGAACAAAACACAACACAACCCCATTCCACACTGAACAGCCCAGGCACAGGTGGGGCCAGCGGTGCTTCCTTTGGAACTCCTGCTGCAGTCCTGGGTCACTTGTCCTGTGGTGGCTGCAGGGTGGGCACTCGCAGCCAGGGAGGGCCCTGGCAGCCTCTGCTGCTGCTGCTGTCAGGATCAGAGACACTGCACCCTGCCTGGCTCACCTGTGAAATGCTCAGCTTTCATCCAAACATGGGGCTACTGAAAAAAACAAGCACAGCTTTGCTTTTTGACTAGACCTTGTATTATAACACATCATTACACACAAATGTTTTCTAGTATCACATATCATTCATAGGAATGAGGGAGCTTGTCTTCACTGGAGGAGATTCTCAAGTCATGCATATTTTAAAAATACTATGGTGGCCTCCACTGAAGGTTTCCTGTACAAGAGCCAGCAGGTAAGGACACAGTAATAGAGCACTAAGAATGCAGAAATACTGCATAGCTGAAAAGAAGTAATACTTTTTAAAGATCATGTGGTTTCTAGAAGTTCAGGAAATTTACTTGCCTTTGGGCAACATGCCAAGTGCATGCAGCCCAAGCTAACAAGCACTGAAGTGAATGGGAAAACTTCAGTTGCCTTGAATGTTTTTTTCTGACAGCATCTTTAGTGATAGAATGGTCTGAGCTGCCTCCTTTGAATAACTAAGTTTTCTAAAAGTAAGATCCTAGGCAAGACTGAGCCAAGATATAAAGAACAGCTCCTGTCCTGGCTGCTTGGGCACTTGGATTTGCAGAGGATTCCGGCCTGAAAAACTAAAGGAAAAACCTGCCACATTTTTCACTTTACTGATTTTCTACAGTCTGAATCTCTGTGTAGATAAGAAACTTTGCTGCATGTATTTTTGTCTGCAATTTGTATGTACATCCTTTTCAATTACTGTTTTTATACTTTTTTAAAACCCTGTTCTTCACAGGAGGACAAAAAAGGAACCGCTGTGTGCGCAGTCAAGCAAATTGCTTAGAAGAGCTTCTACCAACCTCCTCTTCTCAACTGTGGTGTTGTCACAGAAGCCTCTTTAGGAAAATCCCTATCCCTCAAACTAAACACAGCAGCCCAAACTAAGTTTTTTAACGATCATGTTTTAGGGCCAGTTGCTTATTTCAATAGAGTAACATTTAGTTAAGAAACAACAGGGAGATGAACTGGAAAGAGTTCCATTGTTTTCAAAACCAACTGCCAGGAAACAAGAGCAGAAACATTTACGGTTTTCTTACTACTATGCTGCTTCTGAGGAACAGAAAGTTTGTTTTGATAGCCAGCAAATTCACAGAGTCATAAAACTTAATTTCTAGAGTTACTGCAGAAATACATTTTACCAAAAACTGAAATTTGATGAAACTGAAGTCCAGACATAATCATATCTATCCTAAACCACAAAAATTCCCATTGCTGCTGACCTAGAATGAATTTAAAGCCTCCTCTCTTTTGATGACAGAGCCTTGATGACTATATTTCTTTGTTAAAAAACCCCAGTATGATCCCAGTCAAACTCAAAAAATTCTGCAAGCTTGGTGGTTTGGGCTTTTTTTGTTTATGTTTTCCAAGATTTTTTGTTTGTTTGCTTTTAGTTTCACTAAGTATACTATGGGAATTGACTCTGCCCATTTTCTTTTGCAGGTTCCTCAGGTGAAACAGTCCCACACAGCAGGGGCTGTGGGCAGGCAGGTGCTGTCAGACCTCTGGCAGCAAAGGAAACAACAAAGCAAACCCGAACAAAACAGGTCCAGAACGAGCAAGAGAGCAATCCCTGGTGTTCCAAACGATTTATCAGAAGAATTATGCTGGACGAGACTGTGTCCACAGTGTCCTGTATGCACCAAGTAAAACCTTCCACCAGCACTTTAACTCCCCAAAATACTGTCAAATGCAAGAAGTGGTAAATTCTTCTAGGTTGCAGCCAAAAATTACAGGACAAGAATAATGATCAGGGCCTTTTTCTTAGCAAGTGAAGAAGCAATGTGTGAAATTTCCTGGGTTTTTCTCTGAGGGACTCAAGACACCAGTCCTGTCGCAAGCACTATCAGCTTGATTTGCTAAGAGTCCTTGTTTTCCTAACTTTTCAATCTGATGATTCATGGAGACAGTTAGTGCTGCCCATTCCCTGTCCACAGCCCCAAAGTAAACCATACCTGCACAGGTATGCCTGTCATTATGAGAATATAAATGATAAGAATTTATGAGAATTTAAACAGCACCCAAGCATACTGTTTACAAAAAGACATATTTTTTAAATATATAAATATAACAACCAAAAGTAATAATATGCTACTATTTAAGTCACTCTAATGACAGCTACAGCAACATTTGACCATTTTAATTAGAATTAGATCTTACATAAAATTCTGTGTTCATAAAAACACTTGTCAGAAATACGCTGTGGTAAATTCCAAGGTGTAAAAATTAAATTTCTTCTCTCCATTATGTTGTACCTCTGCTTTGACTGGGCCTAAACTGGGTTTGGTGTCAGAAAAATGGAAGAATTGAATGCTCCAACAGTTCATCAGGTTTTTAATCTTTTCTTTCTTAGCAAAAAACCACCCAACAGAACATTTGAGTTGTGTAAAGAGGTCTCCTAAGCATGTCCCTATACCTTATGTGTTAATACCACATTTTAATGAAACATATAATTGTCTTAATAGAATATCTATTATCAAGTAAGGTCCAGTAAATAAAATGCATTCTTAAAGTCATTTGCAACGACACAGTCACATGAATTGACTAAATAACCATGTTAAGTACAAAATGAAAGTGTGATACAACACACAAACACTGATAGAGAAAATGGAGTCTTTTCTCCAGCAAAGCTCTTCAACTATCAGGACTGATTTTCAAGCAGAGCTTCTCAGTTAAAGCTCTTAAAGGAAGTCGTTTTAGAGGAAAACTGTTCTCTCAGTTATTACAAATAACAATAGATAGGCACAGACTGCAGTGAATTTATAGCTGTGTCTCACTCTTGGGACTCTGCTTCTGTTCATAAACAACTCAGATACACTCTCATGGTTTGTGCTGTTAGCAGAGTCCCTAGAGGGGCTTAAAACTTTGTATTCATGCAGCAACTATCCATTATGCTATATATTTTAGATGATGAAATTAACACCCAGGAGATATATTCATGAAACATTACATGGGGTTTTAGCTCCGTGACTCCCTTGATTTGAATGGCATGTGTGGTTAAACCCTCTGCAAACCTTCGAGAATTTAGCCTAAGATACTTATCTCAGTGGCAATAACACAAATATTAAAGTCTAATGCTCCTCCCTGAAGCAGCATTGCTTAATCCTTGTTCTTGATGCTGCCATCTTAGTCCTTCTGAAGAAAGCTCTTTCCCTCCCTTATTCATCAAACTATTCAAATAAAGGCAGTAGGAATACATGCAGAAAATGACACTATTCAGCAGAAGAATAGTGCCAGCATTAGCACACACATGCAGACAGTCACCAGGATTGTCTTGCGGAAGATTATCAGCTGCAGTCCTTAACACAGTACGTGCCAATTCTACAGAAGATGTGTTTTGAGTTAAATTATGCATCTCAGTTTGCAAAGGGCTATTATTTGCCAGCTCATGGAAATTATGGGATTGAAACCCGTATTCAACCATGGCATATTGTTCCATTTTATTCCATTTTTCTGGGAGCAGCCCTATGCCAAGAAAACAATGTCTATAAAGCAATCAGAGATATCAAGAGCAGTGTTAGAATAAGAGTAAAGATCAAGGTGATGGACTTCTTTAATCTCATGACACTGTGGTACAACAAATGCAATGGCAAGACAAATGTCACAAGAGCAAAACAAAAAGACATTGCCCTTTTAGATAAATACAAACCCAGTTTCAGTTCTGCTATTGCCAATTAAACAAGCCAGTGTAAGCTAGAAAAGAGCCCCCACCTATCACTAAAGTACAAAGCCATAAAGCTTGAAATAATTAGAGGAATTCTTGAAAATAATGCCAGCATCCTCTTTTATCACTGCTTAGATATAGTGATAGAAAAGATTGAAAGATAGATATAGATATAGAAAACACTCCTTCATTAGCTGTTTCCTTTTTTCTAATCACTCATTTTCTTAATGAACTGCAGTCTTCACTGCATTCTGACCCAGAGCAAAGCACTGTGACACCTGTCAATCCTCAGAGCTGCTCTGACTTCTGCTGGCCAGGGCCAGTAAATCCCCTTTTGACTCCCCAGGGTTGGGGATGAGAGGAGGGGAAAGAGAGAGAGAGAGAGAGAGAGAGAGAGAGAGAGAGGGAGAGATTGCCATTGACAGAAAAGATGTCTGCAAACAGCGTGAACTCCATTCTCGGCTTTAAATATCTTCAGAGTGAATCTGGCCCTCTGTGTATTCTGTTATCCCCTGTTCTTGCACCACAGCCATGCCCCTGGTGGCAATATTGGCCTGAACCCCCTCTCTCACAGCCAATGTTGACTAAAGAGAGGTGCACAGAAAGCAATCCTGGAAAAGGTTGCAACAAAGACTAAAAGCAAGTTCAGTAGGAAGCCACTCCTGAGTTCAGCAACACCACTTCTCAGCTTTTCCTGCTGTCTTCCAAACAAGCCTTTCGGCCCACTGGACAAGACACTTCCCCTCTTGTCCCTCTTACCACACAACTAGGACAGGATGCAAAATGAAAAGCCTACCCAGCCAAGAACAAGGGTGTTCTGACAATATCCATCTAAAATCAGGTTGAATGGACTTTGGCAGACTCAGTGGATACTCTTCAAAATTAAAAAAAAAAACAAAACCCAACAACCAACAAACCAAAGCAAGCAAGCAAGCAAGCAAACCCCCCCCCCAACAAAACTGAAAAAAAAAACCAAACAAAAAAACCCCACCCCAAACCAATCAGGCAACCAAACAAAAAACCCACCAAAAAACACCCCAAAACCCAACCAACATTAAGAGTTTGGTTTAGATATCTCAGTCTACACACAGAAGAGTTAGAGATTTAGAGTTCAACAGCAAAACCATTTCAATAATTAGAGAAACACAGTGAATCTTCACAAGCCAGTAACTAAACAATGTTTCTTTCCTCTTCACAGATAGTGAAATGCACAGCATTCCTTATTAATTCAAATACATTTTCTTTGGTCAAAAATCAAAACAGCATTTACTATTAAATTCTGTGAAGTAATAGGATCACAGTGGCTGCTGCCTTCAAAATTTAAGTATGATCGTATAGAAATTTAGTTCCAGTGATTTTTTTGCCCACTAGCTAAGAAATTAGCGCCAATTGCATTTGAAAGTCTGTTCCCCTTAATGTTTTTTCACAACGCAGTGCCTCTCTGATGCTATACTGCTTCTAGACGCTTTTTATAATGGCAAACGGTCACCTGCACTTGCTTGTATCCCTAATGTTCAAAGTAATTTAATGCCAACTACAATTCCTGAAAACCTTCGAAATTTCCTGCAAATCCAAATTCAATTACACTAGTAGAGACTAATCAGAGGCTACGTGAGTACTCTCTCGGTACCTGGGACACCATTAAAAGCCACAAATGCATCGCTTTTGAGTCTTTTTCTTCAGCAGTGATGCTAAACAAAGTAGAAGAATCACAGCAGATAAACTTCCTCTTTGCAACTCTGCCCCTCCTCTACATTTACTCTGCCAGCTACAGACACTGAATAAAAGGCAGCCAAAGCACAGGTCAAAACACACGCACAGGAAGGAGGAGAAATGCAAGGGCAACTTCAGATACCGAGGGGACATCAGGACTCTACACAGGCCCAGGGTTCGTGACTTGGATTTCTGCGATGGGAAGTGGAAGTACAGGAAATGAAGCCTATGTTGCAGCAGAAGGACAATACCAAGGTATCTGTGTAGTAACCATGCAAAGAACAAAGGAATGGGGGAAAACCCCAAACTATTGGCCTCTGCAAAGTAATGGTTTGGGAAAAACCCCGCCCATATAAGCCACAAGCACACGTTCATTTGTACCTTCAGCTGCAGTGGGCACTGCCTCCAGCTCCTGTCCCTCCTTCCCTGGTGGTTTGCAGCTCTCTGGATCTGCTGGTGCACTCGCCCATCCATCAAGCGCCTGTATTCTATGAAGGATAATGAACTTAGAACAGCCTAACAAAGAATATTACATTATCCAAACCAGTAAGGTAACTGGAGGCAGGAGACAACCATCAGGCACGATCTGGCATTTGTCACTGTCTACAATCATCAGTGACACAGGATTATAGAAGAGAATTATTGGAAGACATTAGGGTTTTACTCAAACATCTGAGAATTATATTAAAGTCATATTTGCAGCAATACACTTACAGAAAATTAATGTTCTCTCTGTCACTGCAGGGAAAGGATAGCAGAAGCTGTAGGCACTTCAGACAGAATCATCTATCACTCAGTATCAGGACCTGGTTTGGAGGCTAATTCTGGGCTCCCTCAGTTCCCAATAAAAAGCCAAGGGTCCTTATCCATTTAAGTCCAAATCTATCACAAACCTGGCAGCAGCTCTTCTTTACCTAAGGAGTGAGAAACCATTCTGATTTTTCCACAAAAAACCCAAAGCACCCATTATTCTTCTCCTCCAAGGAAACAGAAAGAAATGATTGATCTATGGAAAGAATAAAAGTCTTCCTGTGCAAGAGTAAGCAATGCAGTCATTACATACAAACTGCTTTAAAAAAAAAAAATCTTGTTCACTCTAATAATTCTACAAGATTTAATTGAATACTTTTTTAACAGCCTGGACTTCTAGCAATTGCAACTTATTTGATATTGAAAATTTAAACCTGGAAAAAGCATTAGCTTTGTAAGAAGGGCAGGAAATGAAAGCCTCAGATGTTTATTCATCAGAAGATGCTCCTTGTCTCCTCTGATTTCATAGACAGGTAATACACCATCATTAATTTAATTTTGAAATCTAATACACTGCTGATTTTCCAAACTCTCATTAATTACACCTTGAATGAATAGCAGGTGGGGCTGTGGCCTGTGGATTTGCATTGTTTGGAGCTCTGCTACACTATGCTTGACAAATGAGAGTTTTAAACCCCAGGGATTCTCAGTGCCACAGACACCGAGCCCCTCCTCAGTCAGCTACAGGTGTGCTGAACACAGGTAGGCTCCACAGCACTGACCCTCCTGGCTAGCAAAGGCTCTACTTAGTAGAAGCTTTAGATATCCAAATAAAACCTTTAGGAATTTGGTATTTTCCAAACTCCTGGGCTTCAAAAAAGCCCTCACCACACAATTTCACAAGCCTCAAAGAGCCCACCATTTTTACTTCTAAAATATGCCATTTCAGCACGATGCTGAAGAGAAACACACTCCATTAAACTGCTGAAGAAACACCAATGTAGTATACATAGTACATGCACCTGGGTTTGGGCAATCCCAAACACAAATACAGGTTGGGGGAGAATGGATTGAGGGCAGCCCGCAGGAGAAGGACATGGGGGTGGTGGTGGAGAAGCAGCTCAACCTGAGCTGGCAATGTGCACCTGCAGGCCACAGAGCCACTCGTGTCCTGGGCTGCATCCCAAGAAGCACGGCCAGCAGGCTGGGAGACTTTCAACTGACAGAGGGCAGGTTTAGATTAGATACTAGGAATTCTAATTTACTGTGACGGTGGTAAGGCAGTGGAACAAGTTGCCCAGAGGAATTGTGGCTGTCCCATCCCTGGAAACGTTGAAGACCAGGTTGGATGGGGTTTTGAGGAGCCTGGTCTAGTGAAAGGTATCTCTGCCCATGGCAGGGGGTTGAACTAGGCAATCTGTAAGGTCTCTTCATACCCAAACCATTCTGTGATTATGACAAGTTCTTGGCTTACTTATACCAAAGAATTTCAGTCTCATCAGCTCCAACTGCCCAGCTCATGAAATCAAACCCTTCTAATTGCTGAGAACAGAGAAATGTGGAAAAGGCTTTGTCTCTTAGTCACTGTGTCAGAGGCCTTTGCCTGCTGCAAACTGTGATAACTACATTTCTGCCTCCCCCCGAGAGCTTTCAGCACCAGCCTGAGTTTGCCACAAGGAGGGCCCTGTCCCTGCTCCTGGCACAGACATGATCTCCCTTCCACCCTGGGAATTCCTGGTTTGGGCTCCCTCCAACTGCTTTCTGTTTTGGAGACCAATACCAACACTGAGCAGCACTTCAAACCATCTGAGCAGCCAGAGCCAAAATATGACTGATAAAATACTTTATTGTGGGTGTATGTCTGACTGTAATTTGAAGGCAACACAAAAAACCATCGATGGGGTTTTAAAGGTAAGGAGGCAAAGGTAGTTGGCACAAAGCACTAAGAAATTTGTATAATCAGGATCTTACCTGTCTCTTTGAAAGAAGATAAGCATGGCTACAATACTGAATAATTTAGATGCAATTTTCTAGCAGGGCTCCATACAGCTGTCCTTATTTAATATCACATTGAGCATAATCTCAGTCTTAAGGGATTAAAAATGTGCAATTATGCACAGGTCTATGAGTTCTCCGACAGTGTGAGATTTTAGATTCTACAAGGACAAATGGCCAGTTTTATTTACTTGCTTGGGTTTTTGTTAATTATTATTATTAATGTAAAATTGGTGGTAGATAGAGAAGTTTTCTCTGTGTTATGCCCTATATTTAGAAGCAATTCCTGGGAACTGGATATTGGGAATACAGGAATGCCTGTGCAGCATTTGAAGCTGCCTCTTTTTCCATGGCTTGTATATTTGCATGTTATAAAATAAGTTACAAAAACTCTGCATCATTGATTTCGGGTAGGGTGTCAATCTGTGATGTTATCAGGATGCTGACAGACTTCCAGAAAAATGACAATATTCTTAATAGAAAAAAGCAGCAACACAAATCCATAACAGCTTTCTACAGGAAATGGGAAATTTCAACTTTTGACTCAAAAAGACTTGTACAAGGTAAGAGTAAATTGAAGAGGAAAAATTAAATTGACTCTCTCCATTCCCGTCTTATTTCTCTTATGCTTTCAAGCATTACCATCCTTGGTGTCTACCCTTCAGGTTTAATTTAAAAACCCAAACCCACCAAAAGAATTTTCATAAAATGTCCTTATTGAGGGGCTTTTAAAAGTGATTCCTACAGGCTGTAGTTCCATGTGTTGCTTAATCAGCACTCCTGGAAACAGCACCTCCTGCCAATTGATTGACAGGAAGTATTACTTATTGTTTACAGAAAAGCTAATTCAGCAAAAAGAGTGTTTCACTGAATTAGAATGAATATGATAAAAAAAATCACTATAAAATGTGATTTAGACAATCACTTCATATGCAATGCTAAGTGATAAAATCTTTAATACAGGTAGTTTGTCACAGAAAGAAAACAGGAAACGTGTAAGCAAAAAAAGCATCTCCACTTTCTCCTCTGAGGCTCAGTTATTAATGAGTGCACACAGTCTCGAGCAGAAATAGTCTGTTCACTGGTGCCATTTTTTTCTACCTTTAGTAGCCATGTGAAGCTAAAGCTTTGCTGCTGAACTAAAAACCCCACATATTGTATAAATATAAACACTTAAAACTAACAAAAAGGTAAAACTGGTGACAAAATATAGAAACAAGGGGAAAGATTTTTCTGGAAAACTTTACAGAAATGAAAGATGCAATTAAAAAAAATCTTACTAGGATCTGGGCTACGTGATTTCATGTTGACACTATTTTTTTGTTGAATTTTGTTTGCTAAAGTTTATGTCCAGCAATAGTGCTAGTAACACTGATACCCTCGGCAAGAGACCTCAACACTCACTGCGAAGTGTGAGTTCCTCCATGAGTTCCTTGGATTGGGCTGATAACCTCTTCCATGAAGAATTCAAGCTTCCATTTGGCTGTTTTAAAATGTAAACATGTGATATCTGCAGTCAAGGTAGTGTATTTTCCATCCCAATGCATTCTGTCACATCTCGCACACTGGAGAGAGCTACACAGCCCTTGTGCTATGCTAAACACCACCAACATCTTGTGCACAACGCTTCTTCCCAGCCTTGTAGCTCCAGCAAATGCAAGGGAAACCCTCCAACAGGGAAACTGCCCTAACAGAAATTGCTTTCTGTTTACTTCCAGTCAGTGTCTGACTTCTCAGCCCTTCAGCTTCAGGGCATATTTCTAACAAATGCTTTTACCTTATTTTTCATAAACATGGGTGTTCTCATTTTTAGAGGAAACGTTTAATCCTTTCTGGAATCCTGCTAAGCTTTTTGATACAAGGATATGCTACAGCAGTGAATACCAATCCACCAATCCTTATCTTCTTTGCAATATCGTTTTTAGAACAGCTCATCAGAACTGAATACATGATTTAAAACTGTGGTAGACAATTGATTCCAAATACAGAACTGCAGCATTTTCAGATGTATTTTCCAAAACCCCATTCTCTTGGTTTATCCAATGTTATGAACTTTCCTGACCACCATGTTCTGCTTCAAAGATACATCTATTTAACCTTTCCACTAGGCTTTTTTCTTCCCCGGAGTGATTACAGGTAATTACATGCCTGTAATCTCTATGAGCAGTTGAAACTATTTTAATGTGCAAAACTTTGCCTTGGTCAATATCACATTTCACCTTCTGTTATGCTGACCACTAGCTGAGCTTTAAGCCATGCAATCTTCTTCAGTCTTCACATGCCTACATAAAAGCATAATCTGAAAATTAATTACTTTCTGCTTATTTTTCCCACGATACAAGAAACTTTGACCCACCTAGGAAAATATTATGCATGAGTGTCGAAGCAGGCTAAAGAGCAAGCAATTGGAAAATAATTTGGTTTCTAAGTTTCCGAGGTCATATTTGACTTGCACAACATTGCACACTGATCAGAGGACCTAACTCTTTCCCAAAACAATTTAGCGTTCATTAGTATGCATATAGACAGAAGTCCTCCTTTTACATTCTCCCTCTCACAACATGAGATGTGAGTCCAAATGAAATCCAGATCCATGAAATCTGTATGGTCATTTACATCACAATTACTTTGCAGACTTTTTTTCTTACTAAAAGGCAGTAATATAATTAGAGAAGTACTAATATAATCCTTGCCTGGCATGAGACTATCCAGCAGTCAGAAATTTAGTCAATACCCCAACTTCACCACATTGAGGTTTCTGAAGTGTCCCTATCCAGTAACTTAAGGTCACAGGAATAATGGGATCTGAACCAATACTGAAGTGGAGGTGAACATTTCCAGTTGCTTGGTCAGCAGCTGAAGCATTTTTGTAGTTTCATAAATTCACTTAAAATGCCTGTTAAAAAAACCCGCCCTGTAAGAAAGTTTTAATATTTGATGTTATATTTTAAGAAAACATCAGCCAATCATTTATTTTTTTATAAGTCATTCCCTGTGTTAGCAGTAACACATACTAAGGCCTTTGAGCAGGGAATCTCACCTAATAGAACAGCTTGGCATATCCTGTCTCATCCAGAGAAAAACCTTAAATGTTGTCTAGGACAAGACTGCATCATCATAACCTCAACATTTTGAGAGTAGAATATGTTATGGTAGATGATTCAATTACTTTCCTCTTCATTACAAGCACTTCTGCTATAACAGTTTTACCCCAAGAAGCCACCAGATTTTCTGTACTGAACCACATTCCCATTACTATTTCAGAGGCAGATGCAAAAGCTACAAGAAGCAAAGCTCCTGGATGATTCTATAATCAATTTTAACTGTATATTAAACCTCTCTATGTTGATACTTCCTACTTTTAGTAGTGTATATAGAGATGTAGTAAGCCAAATGGGATTGGAATACATTCTCAATTTTCCTGTGAGACTTCTGAAGAGTGAAGAAAAACCAGCTTTTGAAGATTGTGTTTTTAGTACTGCACTGTAGTAAGCCCTGCACCTCAGAAATGTTACAGGGATTATAGTTTGGGAGCTTAGAAAATTACTCAGAAAACATTTTCCACTGAAAGCATTCTATCTGTGACTGGAGTCTTTTGAAACAGGCTGCTAATTTAAACCATCAGGCATATTGTCAGGATGGATTCAAGTTCACTGAATCATGACTCTCATTACTCTGTTATCTTGCAATATCAGCTTACTATGCATGCTGTCTATGTGTCAATGGCCAACTTTCCAAAATAACAATGAAGAACAAAATTGAGACTAATCTTGGGTAGGACTGCAAAACTCCAAATGGACATCATCAAATTACTGCCATACCTTGCCCCACCACTCATTTTCAGCTGATCTGATAACTGTACCTGATAAATAAATAGACAGAAGAACCAAATGCTGCCACAGGCTCTTCATTAAAAAAAAAAACAAAACCAAACAACACACTGCTGTTTCCCCTACCACCACCCAGAGGATCAAATTCATGTCCCAAGCTTCAGCTGAGATATCAAAAGCAGAGGTAGAAAACCTTCAGTATTTTTGCAGATTATCTTGTGTTCATATTTTCTTTAAATTCTTCACTTCAATAAAAGAATCACGTGTTGGTTCAGATGAGTGTATCAATCTACCTGTTCTTGATACTGTTTTCAGCTTCCACTCAGTCTTTGCCCATTTCTACCTTTTCAGCTAGTGGAAACTGTTGCACACACTGGTGGCAACTGTGATCTCAAATAGTCACAACACCTTAGAGCAAGTCACAGCAATGAAGGACTGCTTTACTGCTTCAGCTGTTCAGAGAGAAAAAAGTACAATTTTGAAAGCATCTTCAGGCACAAACTCATGCAGAAACTCATTAGAACTTCTCTACTCATCATAAGAATTCTGATTAAGCTGGAAAACATAAAATGCTTCAGGCCAAACAAGCAAGTGTGTCATTGTATATAGATCTCTTATGTAATTCTTGTAAATCATCTTCCAGAAGATGGCTTTAAATGCTGAAGCGTAATTAGGATAATTACTGCTTTGCAAGTAGAAGGAAGTTGTATCCAGTAGGGACAAACGAGCCAGTTTGAAGAGATGGAGGAGGAATATGAAAGAAAACACATCATCCCAAATTCTGGTGTTGAAAAGATTCAGAATTAATTTCAGACTATTTAAAGAGTTTGCTTCATGTTGGAAATATTTCATTTTAGTGACAATACTCCCTACAGGGCTAACAGATTCTTTTAAAAATATGCTGGGCTCCCTGCGAGTCCTGTTAGATATCTTAAAAATTGAAGCATTCAGTAGAGCGATGAAATAGGGTAAAAAACTGCAATTCAGTGTGACCCTCTGAGAAGAGCAGGGTTGAAGAAAATGGCTGGAAGTGGGACATTATCACAAAAGAGTTAATTTGCTTCTTATACTAAAAAGATTGATTTACAGTAAGTACCAGACGGTGTGAAGCCATAATATAGACACCCTGACATGATATACAGCGAGATTGCTGCACCCTTGCCAGGGAGTGCAAACTTCAGGAAGTTTAAAAGAATCCAAACACAACAACAACAAAACCCCAAAATACCAAGGACACCCCCCAACTCCCACCCCAAGCATTGTGCTGAAAAAGCAAGTATGGAAATGAAAACACTCAGAAATCCCTGCCCAAGACTCACTCAGCAACTTGCCTCCTTTCTCAGGTTTGATCCTAACAGATGCATCAGCTGGAAGCAGGTCCCCTACAGCTTTATAAATTATTCTGTGAATTTGAAGATTAGTACAAAGTAATAAACAGGGGGAAGAAGCATAGGGACTGCACCCCAGGGGAAAAGAAGTATTTTTGAACTCAGCTAGCCTGGGGGTTTTGACAAAGCTCAGATACATTCTGCAGCCCAATTTATGTACCAGGATCTCACAATCTTTCAAGATTCTTTAATAGCTGCATCAGTGCTAATTTTATGCTAATCTCTTACTGTGCACATCCATGATCATTAGGACTTCTGGAGATTGGATATTATGCACAGTAGCTGGTAATTTGTTAAATAGAGAGTTAATGGAAAATATCTGATAAATTTAAACATTAACTTTGTATTTGTTTCCCGTACAGCTGTACACAATAAGAAATTATCTGGCTGCATTAATGTACTCTGTTTTTGCATTATTGCTTTCGTTAACTAATACATTGCAATATAAAAGCAGAACTTTTTTAGAGAATACACAGTTATTCAGATGAGGAGTCCTGTTTCTTTCCAGTTCTGTATTACAAGAACAAAACTGCTACATAATCTGAGACGATAAAATACTTTTGCCTCTTCGATTTACCTGAACCTTATTAAATCACAGTTTAACTTGTGTAATTACTCCAGATTAGTCCCACCTACTGTAATTATTTTTATATCTGTTGCCCATAACAAAGCTTTCATGCGGATAAAACTGAAAAATCCGTTGTTTCCTGGCTGTGCCAGTCAACTTTACCCTTATTGCCAAAGATAAATGACCCAAAGCAATCAAAACTGCATTAAATAAAATTATGGATGTGCATCATTTGTTCTTTAATTAAAGTAAATGCAGCCTTCAAAGATTACATACTCATGTGGTAGTTAGTTTTATAGAAGTAGCCTTTATGTTTCCACAACACCAGTATATGTCTGCCTTTCTTGGAAGTTAAAATACAGCTCTGCTTCCACAGCAAGAATTTTTTTTTGTTCTAAATTCAGTTCTGCTTAAAAATCTGTGCTCTGGAAGTAAATAAAATAATTACATTGAAAAATATTGTTTTGTGACTTCTGTAATTCCATTCACATGCTGGAGACCTGAGGGATTGCTTTGATTTAGTTTTATCCCTCATGGTTCAAGGCACAGGGCTCTCTTTTCACTGTTGACTGCTCAACCAATTCTGCCCCTGAACCAATTCCAACAGTATTTATCAACATTATTTAGCTGAAAATCTTAATGTAGGATACATTGCAGTGAATCCCTCAGGACAAGTATGAGGGCACGAACTAATACAAGTTTCCAGCTGCAGCTAAGTTTGCTTGTATGGTTACACATCACAGAGTTGGTCAGGAGAGTTTGGAGCCTGAACCACACACAGTCCCCACGTGGATCCCAGCCCGAGCCCTGCCACACTCCCACCACAGAGCACATGGAGAGGCAGGACGTCACCGAGTGTCCCCAGCGGGTCACAGGCAGCTCTGGAAGGGTTTTGTCACCTTGGGAGGGAGCTCCTGCAGTGCAGGACTCCTCAGCAGCCTCACCTCGCCCCTTGCATGCTCACTTGTGTTGGTGAGAGTAGCTTTGATGAAGTAACTGCCACAAGTCTACAGGGTCCAGTGTCCCCCACCCCCTTCTGCTCCCAGAGACGCACAGGATTACAGGAAACAGTGCCACAAAATGACAAAAATCACCCTAAAAATTGTGTAGACTGTGATCTTGGGAGAACTCAGAAGAAAAAAAAAGCTTTCTGTCTATGTGTTTGAGATGTTTGCTCATGACTTGTGAACCTCGCTTATGTGACTACAGTGTCTCCCATTTCTTACTATTCTGTAGATTTCTCATTACTACCTAGGGGAAAAACAAGAAAACACATTTTAGTATTTTCAGTTTCCTCCCCTTTTCTCATAGTTCATCCTCTTTATAGTTTACTATGTTCATGTGTGTTAATAGAAAAAGGAAGGTGCTAGAAAAACCCTGTAAGGATAATTGTCTGTTCCAGGTTTATGGGTTGTACCTCATGACAGTTTGTGTATGTATTTACTCATCTGTTAAACAAAAGAGACTATTTCCTCTCAGAAGTCTTGTATTTTGATCATATAATACCACAGCAATATATTATTCTGTTCTAAAAGAACAGAATCATTAAAATATTGCATGCAGCTCTGGATTTCATATGTTGCTGTAAACTATAGAGACACATAAATGGTTTTATACTTGAAATTTTTCTCTCAGATTATTTTCTATTCACTGTCTCAAGTTCCAATTAATTATACTTGTGGCTATGCAGCTACTGGGCTTTCTGTGTTAAAAAAACAGCCCTACCTGGTTTCATGTGTACTATCCCTTGGAAATGCTCTGATATAACCAGGTAACGAGGTGATCTCCCCCTGCCCGTAACTACTCCCCAAGCCCTTCACCCATCCACTCATTGCTAGATCTCGAAATGAAACTCAGCCAGGGAAATCAGTCTCTTCCAGTCTCATCAGCACCAGACTTTGCAGACCCACAGGGCCCTCAGTTACCTGAGCTGCTGCTTCACCCCCAGTGATGCAACAGGCCTCCCATCGTCTTCAATGTCAATAAAGGCATGACCTGAGCTGAAAGAGCTTTACGGTGATACTGAGAGGCAAAGCAGCTGCCAGCAGCTACTGAGGGAGAGCCCAGCTAGGCCTAAGTCTGTTGTATGTGCCCAGGATCAGCCAGCATAATGACAGCTGTACCTAACAGCCTCCCTCTGCCCGACTCATGGAACAGAGCAGTGAAAAATACATCTGTAGAGGGGAGACTTGTTGAACAGGAGTCTATTTGCACACATTCCTTCCTCAGTGTGAAACCTTTTTATTCTACGTTGGCATTACTGTATTAACCAATACAGTGAACACAATTTTCAGGCTTTTGCATTTAGAGTACCACGAGAGCCAGCTGTCCATATTGCCCCCAGCTCATTTCATCCTTTAAAACTTTAAAACTCCAGAGGCCAGAACTGACTGGCATGCTTGCAAGAACAGTGCTTTTCGACAGTTTTAAATAAATGTGTCAGTTTTTCTGAACACTGTAGTCCCAGGCACACAACATTTTTTTTTGGTTGTGTCCTTGCTCAGTTGGATACAGCCAGCTGACAAATTGGTGGGGAGAAAGAGCCCAGTGTGAGCTTTCTTGACTTTGTATCTTTTTTGGAACTAAAGTTCACCCCTTTCGCTGCATAAGGGACCTATGTAGAGTGAAAAACAAATCTTGATTCCTTCAGAAAAAAAAACCCCAAACAAACATTTCTCTAATCTCCCTTAGATCAGGCAATTTCCACATGATGGTTTCTTCACTGCCTGAATTTCTAGATGGATTTCTGCTGGGCATTCTCAAAGCTCTCTCACTTTTAATAGGTCATCCATAATTTTTACTATGACGGCTGCATACACATAGAGGCATTATGGTACTAAGGTATACTACAGCTCTATCTTCAAACGTTTTGGTGGAATTTAGTACTTCATCACTCTCCCAGCTGCTCAGTGGCACACTCAGGTTTTTTTCTGCCTCCCTTTCATGACATCTGTTCCTTCCTCACATGTACCCTTTATGAATTATAGGCCATTTGAAGTGTTCACTCAGTCCAAAAATCCCTTTCTTGTTTTAGTTAGTCTTCCGAATTACTTCCTTCAGGAGCTGGAGGCAATTATTCAGTGAGGCTGCCTTTGTATTTGCCCCTTGCGTTTTAAGCATCTAGAACAAAATAGCCAAGTGTACAGAAAATCAAGTTACAAACTTTTGAACTTGTCCCGTGATAAATCTCTCCCAGGGTGAGGGATGCTCATACATAGCTGGAAAACATTTATCCTTGAAAATGCAAGAATCCAAAACAACTAGCGCATGTTAAGATAGGTCACACACTACGTTATATTTTTATGAATAGAGAAATAAAGATAACAAGATCGGCACAACGATTCTGTAAAGCTTTTTTTTAAGATCCGAGAATCTTTTCTTTACAATATATACACAAATGGGAACACTTACTCAAATAAACAGTTATTTATAGGCACAAATATTTAAAGGTTCAGGCCATAATGAATAGAACATCACAGAATCAACACAATTTTATTTAAACGTTGTAGCAATGTAAGCCTCCGTCAGCTTCAATTTTACCTATTTTCATCTTGCACGCAGCTTTTCAATTTGCCCAAGCATCATGTTTTAGAATTTCTAATACATAAGCAACAAACTGTTGTTTTTAAGCACAGACCAAATCAACTTTCACCAAAATCTCCTCAAGTCAGCACCAGTATTTATGTCTCAAGTGTTTAGTGTATTTTCCTCTCTTTTGTAAACAAATTGAAGACTGTATTTCAATTTGAAGACAAATAGATTTCCCTTGAAAAGTTCAACATAAGAACATACTTATTATGAGTAAAGCAATTTACAGCAATAACGGAAACTTTTCAAAAGTGAACTAAAAAATAATAATAAAATTAACAGGGAAGTAAAACAGCCTGCCCCTAGTGCCTTTGGGAAACGACTCGGGAACAACCCAGTGAAAGTCAGTAACCCCACACATCATCTTTATGATCACAAAGAATTAGCTTAGTTCCAGCTGAACAATGACCTCTTCACTTAAAGCACTTTACCAGAAGTTTCACTTTTTAACATCAAAGAAGTTACAAGGTTGTATTTAAGGAAAGCATTCACTTAACAAGTCAGATCTGAAGTGCAATCCACTACTGCAGTCTATAGCCTTCAACCAACACAGGCAGCACAGGCTGCATCTGATACAAAAATCTGAGTCCTTCATAAAAGAGGGGCAAAAAACCACCACAAAAGAACAAAAAACCCAGATGAAATATTTATTTTCAGTCAGAAGGTAAAGATGGTGAATGAAACTGAACATGTAACTTACGTGAGGTTTAAGCTAAGAGTCCAAGAAAGGGAAAGAAATTGAAATGAGCAGAATCACATAGGTATCCAAAATTAAACTATGCTCAAATAGTCAAAATTTGAAAGAAAAAAGAAGTCAAGAATATAAAATATAAAAGAAGTCTAGAATAAAATTTATTGAGGATGGCAAATACTTCAACATTCAAAATTCAACAAGGAATCAAAAACTCTATGAAAAAGATGGTTTTACATAGATAGCAATACTGACAAGTACCCACCAAGCACCTTGTTTCAGGTAATTCCTCTTAAGCCTACTACCTTTGTTCCTCTGAAAACACTGGTCTGTATTTGTAAGGTGTAAATATATTTGCTTCATTTTTCCAATTTTACCATCAAGGATGGCAGGTCAGCATACAAATCTTTTTATTCACTTACTACTACACTGACTGGAAAGGGTAGCATTCGTATTGTGAATGCTATATATAGAAAATTGCTTTGCCAATCACTGCAAATGAACAAAAGCTCTTTAAATCTTAATTTCTTCATTAAAGTAATGGGTGGAAATGAGTAATTAGTCCTAAAAAAAAACAGTTCAGGAAAAAAAACTTCCCTGGTTGTACAGTACTTTCAGATATTAGAGTGACTAATGTGGTCATTACTCTACAACACCAATGCCTGGAACTGACAGCCAGACAATATTTTGTTTAATGTATTACATTAGGACAAACAGACAACAGTCTCAAGGAGAAAAACAAAGCACGATCCAAACAAATTCCTAATATGCCAAGTTACTGGAAGTGACAAGAAAGCAGGAGATGTGGTGCTCAGGCATGGAGAAGGAGGAGAGCCAGCAGGGATGTGTGGACAGGCCCAGCTGGAGGAGGCTGCCTGCACCCTGCTCAGCACCTGCTGCCTCCCGGCAGGTCACACACCGGGGACCGGCTTCCACCGAACCGCTGCGCCACGCTCAGCAGCACAGCAAAACTGCTGCCAGCAAACGAGCTCAGCAGAACCGAGGAACTGCTGAAACAAATGAAACGAATCATTTCCCCCCGCCCAACAAAATAATAATAATAGTAATAGTAATAGTAATGATAATAACAATAATAATAGTAATAATAATAGTAAAAAAAAATAGTGACGTGCTCCCTGTGCATAACCCATAGTTCATAGTCTTGCCAACTGCTCTGAGCAGAGAAAAAGAATCTACAATGACTTGAAATGGGACAAAGATGGAAAAAATGCAATTTGATGAGACTCTCTTGATGGTGAATAAAAACATTCTGAGATAACACAGTAAAAAAAATAGCCAAAAATATTAATATTTTTGACCTGTCAATGCAGCCATTCATATTTAAAATCCCTGTACAGTGACACTTCAAAAAACTATTATTTAGATTTCTATTATTTTAGTTTGCGAGGCTCAAGAGCAGTAATTCAGTCAGCACAGCTCCCTTCTCATTAACACTCCTCAGCACAGCACAGTCCCCATGTCACAGGATAAAAGAAAAACTGTGCCACCTCTCAGGGCCTTAATTACCAGTGCAGCCCCAGCTAACCCAGACAGCAGAGCTCGTTCACTAAACCTACATTGAATTAGGTCACAAACTGGACTCCAGGACACTTCCCCCTACAATTCATGATAGCTAAATATGATCAAAAGTTTCCAAAGATGTTAAATGTAATCACTGTTTTTGGATCTAATCTGCTTAAAATAAAAATTGGAAAACTGCCAAAGGCTATTTGAAAGGAAAGAAAAAAAAGAAAAACCCAACCAAGCACAGCTTATTTCATTTTTACCTTACTGCACAGCTGCCAAGTAAATTTAATAAGTCTTTGTTTTATGAAGAATCCTAAGACCAGTCCAAAACCAATTTTATATAGCCAAAAGGTACTAAATAAATATACTTTCACTATAATACACAACTACTTTTTTCGGTCCCATAAAAGCAGCTCCAATTTTACATTTCATTTTTTTTTGGTGTGTGTTAACATGTACCTTGCCCCCAGATTGGAAGGACTGACAAAATAACCACAACCTTCTTAATATCCAAAATGCTTCCCAGTTGCCCCTCTTTCATGCTTATCTGTGTAACTACTTCCAGCTTATGCTCAATGCTGACTTCTCTTCTGTTCCAAATATTCTCTTTCCTATTTTTCTTCAGGTCTATTTCTGTGAACTTCTGGTTTTCTCCAGGCTGTACTCCTAACCACAGCTCTCTCTTCACTCCCCACAGAAGAAATGCCTGCTTTGCCAACCTACAGGCCAGTTCATCCACAACATCTGCTTTCTCCACTGTTATGTCCTGCTGTGGGCATTCCTGGCAGCAGAGAACTGACCAGCCTGACATCTTTTACTATAAATGTTTTTATCCTTCAGCTCTGACATCTTCTTAGTTAAAATACTCTTATTCTCTGCCCTGGCAGAATTGTATGCTTGTAATCCTAGACTTCTTTATGCTATTTCTGTCTTTTTTGTTTTGAACCATTTTCTTTTTTTTTTTTTGGGGTAACATTTTCTCCCTTTTTTCCTGTGTATCTAGTGATTTCTTCAGACAATAATGCCTACAAGCTGACTTTCCTTATGTCATTCTTTGTTGCCTTCCATCTCTTCAGCATCAACAAAATGGAAGTTTTTCATGACTCTCCATACTTTATCCCATTTGCTCCAGTAACTCTTCCTCCTCAATGTCCCTGCTATGCCCGTGCCATTTTCCCCACCATGTCACATCTCTCCTGCTCTTTTGCCCTCTAACACACGCAGCTCTTCCTGGAAGTACAACCTAATTCCTAGCAAAAAGCTTAGTAACAGTCAATATTCCAGCTCCTCTTCCACCCTCAGACCCGGCTTAAAAGAACTGATCGTACTCTGCTCAGTGTCTTTCCCTCCCTCAGCCCTGCTTTCCCCTGATTCTCTCTCTCTAATTCTCGTCAGGATGTCCTTCACAAGAACCTGATGGTTCAGCCGTTGGACCTCTTTCTTCTTCTGTACCTTGTCTCTGAGTAGTTACATCTGCACTTGGGGCTGAGGTTACCACAGGGGTCACAAACTACCCAGCTCCGGACCCTTTCACCTAACAAGAGGGAACACCTATCCTCCTTACCCCAAATGACAAAACCTAACCAACATTATCAGCCAAAAACTTTCTAAACCAAGTCACATACAAGTTTAATGCAACATCTACCACATGCTGTTTCTCATTCACTGATTAAAAATTTGGCCTTGCACTTACGTATTACATAATTTCTCTTCCTGGTGGGTTTATGCCCTTTCTGAGCTTTTTCATTAATAACTCTGCAGCAAAAATAACTTTGCTTGCTTTTTGCTTTGGTCATGCCACTCTATTCTTTGCATGTGGTACCCAGATCTTCTTTCATGGTCACATCCAATTCCCAAATTCCACATGAATGCACCCTTTGGAGGAACGGGTACTGTTTGCAGAAGTTAGAGGCATTTCTGTGAGCTGAGGCAGCATCAGCTAGTTCATTAATTTCAGCATGTACATGTAATTCTGATTAATGTTAACAGGAATTTAACATGCATACAACCCCACAGTCTGTTCAACTGTCATATGCTGTGGGACAAGTCTCCTTCTCCTTGCAAAATGTAATTGAGGAAGGCATTATGGTATCCAAAAGTAATGTCCCAGAGAATGTTCAGAGAACTCAGGGAAGTCCTCTGAATTAGCAGTCTCTTCCATTTCACTACAAATTAGTGTAATTCTTTAACATTTTAATACCAAAAGAAAAAGCGTCAGTAAGAGCAATAATGCACGTAACAAAAAGTTCATGTTTAGAAGCATCCAGAGCTACACACATTTTACCTTTCATAGATCTAATACAAAGACAGTCAAAACAAAACAAAAAAATGCCTTGGGGCTCCATCTCCAAAAATTAAAATCAGGCAACATCACTCTCCTGTTATAATAAAGTACAGTCATAATGTACCTACTCAAGAGTTTAAATGGAATTTTATTTATTAGTAAAGAACAGGGCAAAATAGTAAGAATTATACAGACAACTGTACTTCCTACTTATAAATAAAACCATTCTAATAATATCTGTTTACCTGTGGTGTAGCTATAAAGTACCTCTCACTTAGGTCTTGCTTCAGACAACAATTAAATGTTCAGCGTGTGACTAAGCCAGCCCTAATTAAAGTCAATGGGAGCTTTTCCACATATCAATGTCTGTTGGTTGAGGCCCAAAAGTAATCATGTAAAGAGCACAGTATGTCACTTAACAAGCCTTTGAAAGGAATATCAGAAATGCATTGTAAGCCTCCCATCCTAGAACCATGTGCTGAAGTCAGGCACCCAAATGGCTGCCCACGACTTCTGACAAATTGTGAAATGATTATGCACAAATCCTGATAACCCTGCTCTTGCTGAAGGTGATGCTGAAGCTCCCACTAAGCCTAATGTCTATCTCCCAGACACCACACTTAGCATACACACAGCACTGAGAAATACACTGCATCAGATGTTACTGCACATTAAAGGCACAATTTTTCCACCACAGCAGATCTCAACATCTCTATAAAGACCCTGCCTACCACAACAGCCAGTCACTCACATAAGCAGTTTTTAGGATCTAACTTTTCTCAAAATGTCAGTTACAGCTGCTCTCAACTTTTGCCCACAGGTCAAATCAATGAAGAGGCAGTATCTCACCTGGATATAGGTCAAACAAAAAAGGAAAGAACAAACTAGGTCCGAAATCGAAACTTCAGTTTCTATTTTCTTAGGGAAATGCATTTCCCACACAAACTTGATCATTTCCATGTCTTTTCCATAGTGGCTGATTTTTTCCATCTTTGCCTCTGGGATGATCTGTTTCAATTTCCCAGTCACTTCTATTCTACTGTAAGAGTTCTTGGCTGCTACAAACTTGTTTCTCAATTGCTCAATAACTAAGGCCAAGAGAACATTAAATAGTTTATATTGTCACTCCACTTAGATCTTCCTAGATTTTAGGATTTTCACATTCTCATAACTTTTTTTGATTGAAGAGAGGTACTGCTACTACCATCATCACTTAGAAGAGAGCACTGCTACTACCATCTACTCATCTTAGAAGAGTTTTAAATCAGAAAGACCAGTAGCTATTTAAATCTGACCTTCATTAAATTCAATTACGAGTCTAATAGCCAAAGTATCTGCTTTCCAATTAAGCTATATTGAGCCTCATATTGAGTAACACAATGGTTCCTCTGCTGTGATCTACAAGGCCATGAAAAAGTGCTCCTGAGGTAGTGTACAAAGCCTAGGACTTCTTTTCAACTGTAACGTCCTTCCAGCACTTTCAATTACTTTTCTCAAGCACATGCTTCCAAACCAGCATCACCACAACCTACAAAATTCACTGCATCTAACAATACACCATTTTAATTGTCAATCAGACCTACTATATAAAAACAAGAAACCCACCACAATAACCAAAAAGCCCTCTTTCAGATATGAACTGGTTTTGCCCCTTTTCATTGAATTAAGGTACTCTGTCTATATATTTTTTCTGCCTACAACAAATTTAGACATCTTAAACTATCTTCTAATAAACTTTTGATTAAATGTGCCGGCTTGGCTTATCAAATATTTTCTGCAAGTATTTTCCCCACTCCTCAAATAGGTCTATGGTTCCTTGCTGCACCACCTAACTTTTTACAACATTCATTTTTGAAAAACCAAACTTGGATAAACACACAATAACTGCTTGCTGCCTTATGGTACAGAACGCCTATTTAAAAATTATGACATATTAAAAACTGATGACAATTGCGGTGGGTTGTGTCATTTTGGGTTTGTTGGGCAATTTTTTGGTGGTGTTTCACTTTTGTTAATAAAACCCAACAAATGTAGCCACCTAGCCAAGCAGTGTAAAGGCACAACTGAGGGAACAGCAGAATTTTACACTGGAAGACAGGATCTTCAAATGGGATTTCTCTCAGAAAAAAAAAAAGTACACAATACTGTGCCAAATAGTATACCTTGCTGAGCTGACTGGGGAAGTTCGCCTTTGACCACGGCCCTAAAACTGGGGCTGGTTCACACTGGAAGGGGCTTGGTCACAGCTCTGTGGACAGAAGAAACCCCTGGCTGGCCACACAAGCCCCCTGCACGCCCAGTCAGACAGAGGGGCCCACTGGGTCTCACTGGGCTTTGGAGTCTTACGTTTTTAAGTGACAGCCAAATTATTAGGAATAGTTAACATCTCTCTAAGGGTTCCACTGGGCACTCTTCACGTGTCTGTCCCCTAGGGCAAACAAAAAACATCTGTAGCATACAGCAAGTTAAAGGGCTATTAATTCAGTTAAAAATAGCACTAAAATCAGAGAGAAATTCCACTAAGTGTGGACACCATGCATCTGCTACTGAATCCCCATTTCAGTGACTTCACAGAGCCCAGGTCTCTGCAGGTAGGTCACGGGGCTGGTACACAGGTCCTCCTGCCTCCTAAGCTCTACTTCTTTATCGTGTCCTATAAGGGAGTTTAATTACATTTTTTAAGGCACACAAGACAGTATGACATGTGCACCATCTCCTTCTAATGTAAGCGGAGCCAGGGGAGAATTTTTGACCCATAGTATTGCCCCAGTCACATCCCCACAGAAATCTTGCACCCAATCCAGCAAGGACTGTAAAATACATCATCAGCATGTGAGGAATGCGGAGTTGCACAGCAGCCTTGGCTGCACAAGGGTCTGTCATTCTAGCATGCAAGTCCTAGGGCTGTTTCCCCACTCCAAATCCAGCTCATGGCACTTGCTAAAATGGGCACACACCATGCACGGACTGAAAGGCACCACATAAAATAATGCAACATTATGCAGACAGCTTGAAAAAAACTATCATCTTTGCCTTTTGGTTCTGAATTGATGCTATCTGTGTGACATTTTGGACAAGATTGTAGGGGTAACTTTAGTTTAATGACTAATTAGCAAACTTCTGCAGGAATAACACGGCAATGTACTAGACAAAGTGTCACATCATAGCCATGCCAGGCTTCTCCTGACACTTCCATTGCAATCACTGTCTCTTTTTGGGCTGGCAGAGCAGGGAGGTTGCTTATGCTACAAAAACTCATTATGTTTCAAAACAACAAACAAAATATGAGAGCCATAAATATTTACAGCACAAAACATTAAACATGAAAGGCATAGTTGGTGGAATAATCAATCCCCTTAGACTCAGAAGTAATTTCTGCTCCATCTTCATATCTGAGTCTCTTAGTAGCATAAGCCTGAACTGGCCAACACTGGTTCCTTTCTCCAAGTGACCTTCCTGACAGGCTTTCTCCCACAGTTTAACAGATTGGCTTCAGAATGAGAACACCACAGTTATCATATGGAACTTCTCTTTTGCTGTAAAAGCAGGGGGTAAATTATATTAACTGCTTTGGCATCCATAGAAAAATAAAGACACACATCCTGCAGATAATTTGATAGATACAGATAATATTCTCTCTGCAGCTGAAGCTGGAATCAAGGTACTCCACTTCTTAACAAAAGCTGTTTGCTGTACGTGGCTATGTACCTGACTAATTGTATTCTGTTTATTGCAAATAAACAATGAAACTGGCTTTGGAAGAGACTGAGTATCCCATCAGCTAGTATATCTGCTTGATCAGACAAGACATTAGCACTTTTACCATTACAAACCTTATGCTTTGCCAGGCAAAAACTGCTGGGACAGGACTTAAGGACTAACAATACAGCCACCTGGAAAAGCAGCAGTTTGTCCCATTCTTGGGAGTTTTTCTGATGGTTCAGACACAGCGTAACCACAAATTTTACTGGGTTTAATTGTAATTTATTAAAAATAAGCCAGATACTAACCATTTCCATTACTGAGTACCCAAACACTAGTGGTTTTTAGAAAATTTGTGACAGGATAACACTATCAACCCCCCTCCCCAAATAAATAATTCATACACGCAAAACTCCTAACCACCTGGGACTCACCCTCTGTGGCTGCAATGGTTAGCGTGTGCTTTGTTAGGTATGATGTTTGTTTATTTACTACACATCGCCACAGCCTGAGGAAGAAGTGTTTAAAATAATGTCAATAGACAAAGGATCTTACTTAAGAGTCACCTACCTAACCTTGCTGTTCTTCCTGAGGCAAAAACAAATATGAATTCATTCAGGGCCATTCTATTATATAGGCAAGGAAGCATTTATCAAACCCATAATGAGGAGGAGTTGCTCCCTACACAAGGTCTAAAGGATCATGTCTAATAACTAAAGTTTAATTTCAAGATTTCAGAAATTCTCATTTAAAATTACCTGAAGCAAAGTCTAAACAGGGAATGATAAGAGAAGTAATGGGTGTACCAATTTGGGTACCGTGTCCTGTTTCTGATAGGAAGTACAGTGCATCTTGTATTAAAGATTAGGACAACAAGTGCAAGCCACCCCAGTAACAAAGCAGGACAACAGCCAGTAGAGACAGTGTTAGCATTAACTCTGAATTTCCTGATTGCTGTCAGCCACTTTCACAGCATGTCTTTTTGATGTATTCTCTAATTTCCTTGACTTTAAAAAGGAATTCTTTTAAAGGAAGAGGTTGAGAAGTTATTAGTTCAAGAGACTGAAATAACCATTCTCTTTCAATTTCTCTTTTTTCTTGCCTTCCTTCATTTTACAGGTTTCAGTGTAGAATTCTTCATACATCTACAAAAAGTGTATCTCCTCCCATTATCACCTTATCTTCCCTTCCTCAATTGTAACCTTTTCATTCTTTTCCTTATGTCTTCTTTGCTCTTCTATACCTCATTTCTGCCCTTAAAATAGCCCTTCCTGTTCTCTATTTTCTGTCCCTATGCCTCCTCATCATATGAAATATATTCATGTCTACCAAAAAATCAGGCAAGTTCTTCTATCAAATATTTCAGTATTGGTGTGGCAGGGGAGCTCAAGGGAAGAATTCCCATTCATTTGTAAAATTGCTGTGACCATCAGTAAGACCTGTACTAGATTTTCCCCTTTCTTACAGTGAGATAGAATAGCTGGGATAGAGAACAGCACCACAAACCCCAATCATGCAGAGTCATCAGGACCTTGGCTCAGTTAAAGCAGGTCAGAGACGGACAGTGAAGGCTTAGGGAACAGTTACAGGACCTGTTACCTAACCCTATTCTTTCTTTGCAAATCCAGCCTGAACAGTTCATCAGTTCTTTTGATTTTTTAAGCAAGATCCATCCTTTCAGGTCTACTGCCTAATGACAGAACTTCCGCACAAAGAATTTTAAAAAAATTAAAAAATGTTGCAAATCAACATATCACAGCAGCACCACTCAAGTAAATATTTGGGTGACTCCTCCAGCATCCAACAGGGACATTTAAAAGCATGCAAGGCTAGTTTGATCCACGTTAGGACAAAAGCTACAGTGTTTCATTAGTTTATTTCTCTTTCCCCATTGTACATCATAAATTAGCCAGGAGGGATGTTTTCCTTATAATTTTCCTAATAATTTGTAAATTAACTCTGATTTGCTAAACATTGAGCACGATGCAACTGAAACACGATCAGTAAGGGAAGTTCTGTAAGCAAAGCATCTACCACAGAATCCACGCTTTTCTTTCTGATGAGAAAAATACAGCGTTGCCAGTCTGCATGACTTTTTATAGGCAACCACACATGCACTGTGATATCCTGCATATAACACATCTTCCTTTGCTACACCCAAGAGCTGCTATTGAAGAGTTGCATATTTTCATTTTGATTGCCTGGAATAAGAATGGAAATGTGTAAGGAATTAATGGGTTTATTCAGTCACAGGCATATGTTCGGACCTTTTCAAAGACTTGTTCTGCTTGTGCAGCCATGCTTTTAAATTACCTTTCATTATTAATATAGCTCCTATTAGTAGCACTGCTTAGCAAAATACCTCTTTTAATTTGCACCTAATTTCAGAAATTGACAAATGTTTTGACAATATTAACCAGTTCATTTTGTCTCTTGAATGTAAGAATTCACTTCCACAAGAGTAGGCTAAAGACCGCGCCTGCGATGACTGACAGTGGGAGCACGAGGACAACTGTCAGATAAGTGACACGCAAAAGATAAAGCTACCTCTTGATAAAAGAAGAAAAAAATCCATCCTAATAATTTAAGATCTGTGCAGTTGTATTTTAGCTCTAATTTTTATCAACAAACCAACGTACAAGTTACATGATTCCATCAGACTACACTCAATGCAATGCACTGACTCAGCCAAAGGCAAATAACAAAGAAGGAAAAAAATCCCTCTAAAAAATACAAGAAAATATATCAAACTCTAACAATTGTTAGAACACTAAGACTGGGTCACCATCAGCTTCAAATTCAGTACTTCACTTGGGTAGGGGCTTTTTTCCCTAGAAACAATTTTTTCTCTCTTTCTAGCACCCTAGCGATCCCATGTGAAAAATGACCCAATTGAAGTCAGCTGTGTCATTCTCCTTAAAGGTAGGCTCTCAACTCTGATTTTGGAATTCTATGCTATTTCTATAGCATGCAATTTATTTAGCAAATACAACCAAAGTGATTTATGACATGTGAAACCTTTTTTCAATGAAGACAAAGTCTCCTGCAATTTATATTTGGTGAACATTTCCTTAGAATAGGACATGTTTAATGATAGATTTATGACAATATCTGAATGTTTCTGAGTTACTGTGAGAACAAGGAGGAGACACAAACATTGAGATTAGCCAGCGCCTCTCCTTTCTTCTTAAGTGGATGGGCAAATTCCTTAAAATGGCAGCACTGTGCTTCTGGCACGCTCATTTCTTCCCCTTCTCCCCAGGTTTTCTGTGGCTCCGCAAGGTTGTGTTAGATACAGGCAATCTTTTCTGAGACAAAGAGCTGATTTCTCACAGTCAGAGATATAATTAGGTTTACCAGGGATAGATTCTGCTACCTTATTCCAAATACACAAGAAGTCGGTAAGTAGATGAGACCTCAAAATGATTTATCACCTGAAAGTGAGCTGATGGTGGAGCATTGCTGCGCGTGAGGCTGGAGAGAAAGAAGCGATGTGTACATGGAGCTCTTCCAGTATGAGCAGTTTTTCACTTGTCAAAAATCAATTTCTTGTGCCGCCCTGCTTTCTGCTCATCTGGCTTTGTTAGCTCCTTTCGGAGTTAACACCAAGCTTCAAAACTGCAGCTCACAATGGATGTGTCTGTGGGATTGCCTATTTCAGTAACAACTTTGATCTGCCATCTTCACGCATTACCTAAATGTTTACTGTATAAGTCCTCCCTAAAGGAGGGCCTGAAGTGTGCAACAGTCTGGCTGCTATGCAGTGCTCTGCACAGATAACCACTGAACTTAAAATACACCTGTATACACCTCTCTCCCCTCCCCTGGGAATGTCCTTCCTTACTTTTTCTGAATGTAATCTCTAAGCAGCAGTTAGAACTGCACACTTGCTTTCAGCAGCAGAGCAAGTGTTGAAAGGCACTTATTGATCGCATGCAAAGTAGACTACAATTTCCATATTTTAGTCTAGGATCTAAATTATTTTTTATTAATTCTTTGGCAGACCAATAAGTACTATGGAAGTCTGAGAAAAACTCAACACCTGCACATGCAAAAATGACTACCTTTCTAACCAGTCCATGGTGTCACCCATCGACCATAGAATTTTCTCCCTCATTTAGCAGTGTATGTGTTACAGAGGCCCTGTGGACCACATAAGCAATTTCTGCAGTGAGTCAAGTAGTCATGAGAAAGGTCAGTTCTGTGCACTAAGTTAGAAGAATAAAATATTTATTCCCCTACACTAAATATGGCTTTTTTCCCCCTTAATATCCATTCCTGCCACACGGAAGAAGTAGGAGTTTCTTCTGTGCTTAGAATATGACCCTAACCCTTTTCTCCATGAGATGGGTACTATGTGCACATGCACGTACAAAATAAAACACAGTTCAGACAGACTTGTTCACCCTACATAGGATTCATACTCAAAGGCTGAAAGAGCTTTTTTGTCTACTTCAATAAATATTGCAATGACAAACTCAGAAGAATGCCTCTAGCATATGGATTCACAATTATTCAGATTTTTCTTGTTTGTATACACATTTACACGCATAATAAAATGAAACTGTTGAATAGCAGTATGTCTGTCAAAATATGAAGATCCAACAGTTAATAATAATGTTATATTTACAGCAGGAATAATGCATAGTCTCATGCATCTTAAAATCAGTTACAGAAAGGGCAGAATCATGTCATGAGAAGAATTATTTCATATACAGTCATATCTCTTGAGAAGTTTGCCAAGTTATTCATTCTACAGTTATACGTCAGAATACTACAGGATGGATTGTGTAGGATGCCTGTATCTATATATAAAGATCATCAGGAGTTTCTTTCTCCTCTTACATTTCCTCTTTTAAATGTCTCAAAACCTGTCACCACTCAAACACTTAGTGATGCACAAGCTCCTCCTAAGTTCCTTCAGCACCTGCAGTATCATCAGGTGTGGGGGAAATGAATTAGAGCTTGCTGAAGAACAGCAAAGAGCTGGCACTGCGAGCTGCAGCTAACTACACTCAATACATTTCAGCCCTTCATTTTTTCTCCCTGAAAGAAATATCTGATTTGGAAAGCAAAGAACAATTTTAATAGCCCTCAACAAGTTTAAAGATTAATTTGACATGCATCAGTATATATGCTACAGTGGCCTCTTCATTTCGGTAATTATTTTGAATTCACTTTACACACAACAGTTACAAAATGCATTTACTGAAATATGGGGTATAAGGTTCCTATAAAACTGATTTGACTGCTTAGCCTTCCAATGGGCTTCTGCAGACACAGATTTGGCAGGCTTTAATCAGGTCTCTGGTAGAGTCTGAAATAAAACTCTGCCACTTATCTTGTTTCTCTCATCCTGAAAGACAAAGTATTTTAAGTTTTATGAGCATTAATTCTACTACTTGTGCAGCTCAGAGAGGATTTGAAAGGTCTAAACTTCACCAAAGGAGCAGGACCAACTGAACTTTCCTGTTCTGAAAAGAGTGAAGGAAAAACAAAACAAAACTCAAAAAACCCAGCAGTGAATTGAGTTAGTGAGTGAAAACAAGCAGTTCTTAACCTAACTAGTTTTCTGGTCTACTATGCAGCCCCTCAGCAAATGTGCCACGAGGTTTTCCCCTTCCTAAGCATCCCAGTGTGGTTACCAAGGCAAAAGGAGATGAAGGCAGAGTGACATAATGAATGGCTCTGTAGAAGACATGGTAAATCGTAGAACAAACTTGTATAGCAAATTAATAAGCTCAAGCACAAGGCAGGGCACTCCAGAGGGAACAATGTGGAGTGCCTTTGGCTGCAGATGGACAAAAAGCCAGCTTTAACAACTGCCTGTTATCAGGGACATTACTCAGCCCTCCCCAGGCATGACCCCTGCAGTTAAACTAGTTCAGAGATATGAACAAGGAAAAAGAAAATATTTTGCACATGCCAGTTTTCCACACTTTAAAGTCCTTGATGTAGCTCACAATGGGTTTATGAGCAGGAGGAAGCAGAGAATCCAGGCCAGGAAAATTCCTCAACAGCTCCTAGGCAGCACACCAGCTGGAGCTGCCAAACTGCACTGAGGTGGACTTGGAACTGCCAGTGACACCCCCAGGGTCTAGGAGCCAGGAATCGAGAATGAGCTCCCTCCTCCTGCACTGGAAGTGGTTTTGGGTCCTGCCTGAAGTCAGGTAGAGGGAGCAAGGAAGATGTGAAAGGCAGCAGAGGTTGCTGCAGATGCTTTTCCCCCCACGTTTTAAAGAAGGTTCAGTACCATTTGCTAGAACTATCCCCTGCACAGTCCTGCTTACACATTAGTTTCAATCTGAACTGCAAACACACAGGAAAAAGGTATTAGCACATGGAGAAGCAGAATAAACATTGAAAATACAATAATGCAATTACACGAGTCAACACTAAAAAAACACTGAGGAGGTCCAGGGATGGGCAATGAAATGATTAGAAGCAAGGAAGAAGGCTTTAAAGGCTAGGAATATGAAGTTTCCATAGAAGATGAATACACAAGGCCTGGTATACTAAAGCTATGGACTCAGAGAACTGGATATTTAAATAAAAAAATAGCAAGACAGCACTGGCTGTTTAGCTGAGCATCATAAATTTACAGATGATATATAAATACCTAAACTTCAGTTTCCTTTGCTGGAAAGGATAAGGAAGACATTTTGTTCTATTTAGGATTAGTCCTTCATTATGAGATATTGCAAATTTTTAGACACTTCTGTTTGCCATTAGATTTAACGTGAAAATTCCTATCTTTCCTTCTTCACCCTTATGATTGTCACAGTACTGCTGGCTGCTTTTCTTTTCTTTTTTTAACACATTTATTAAATGCTGCAGCACAAGAACACAAAAGCAGGGAGAGAAATGACGGTGGATTCACAGGATCACACACAGCTTGTAAGAGACACTATCAAGCCAGTTCCACAAGGGGATCCCCTTCCCCAGCCTCCTTTGCAAGCACAAAACACAGAGATAAGAGAAAAATAAGATTTTTAGCATTAAAATCCCAAATGTCAGAAAAAAACCCCACTATATAAAGTAAAACAAAGGCTTTTTCTGTATTTCATATTCATGTACAAATAACCAATTAAAAGAAATATTCCAAATAGCTCTAAGAAACAGATCACACCTCATGATAAAGACAACAAGAAAGACTTCCAGTGGCCCTAACAAAAAAGACCCTTCTCAAGTCCGTATCTGGCAAGATATTACTTCATCAGAAAACAAAAAGAATGCATTCTTGCCTGCTTCTTAATTGTGCATTCTTAAAATACAACATTCTTTTTCCATGTTGATTTTTCAGTCATTGCTTCCAGCTTGTGACAGTACTCTACGTCACTGTACTCCAGCTGATCACCATACAGAGCAACCCAAACATGGTGGGATGTGGATGAATTTGTTTGTTTTCCTTCTCAAAATAAAATCAAGATAAAAACAATTTTTGCACAGAAACAGTCATAACTAACGTTACAATGGTTTTCACCATCTGTCCAAATTCCAGGGCAAGATTAGCTTTTATCCAGGAAAGATGAAAAACAGTGAACCTGTGTAGATTTCCTTTAAGACAAAGTATAATTATAAAATCATTAAAGTCAAGGGAAAGGAGTAATTCACTAATATTTCTTTAGAGGTAACATCTTGCATGCCCTGAAAAAATAAGCTTTCTTACTGAAATTTTAATAAGCCCTTGGGTTTTCTCTGAAACATTTAAGAATAGCTGGTAAGAAAACAATTAGAAATGAACAGATGTTAAAACCTATGAATATATACACTTCCATATTTTAAAATAAAAACATCTTGTACTAACTGTGATTGTATATAAGACTGACAACAACAACAAAAAAAAACCCAAGAAACAAGTCTGCTTCTATTTTTGTTTGCTCCTCCTGTACTTTGCAATAATGCACTGTTAGGTACATGCTCCATACTGGAAAGTGTCAAGCGCTATTAAAAAGAAAAAATTGACTTGCACTGCATTATGGTTTTCACCACTCAAGCTGTTTTTAAAGCACAAATTACTTCTGGCTTTGCTTTGAATAAATTATGGAGAGCACATATTGGAAAAGTTACTTGGACCACTGAGTGCAGTTGTGTGTGTGCTTTGCAGCTTTGATAGCTCTGGTAGCAGGGACCGTGGCACACTGGCCTGGATATGAATGAAGCAAACATTCACATGGAAACAGACCACAGCACCAGGGAGGCCAAATTTTGGTTAAAATTCCCTATAAACTGAAGAGCAACTCCTTGAGGATTTCATTTATTTATTTAAATTTCCACTT
This sequence comes from Melanocharis versteri, assembly GCA_013397845.1. Taxonomy (NCBI): domain Eukaryota; kingdom Metazoa; phylum Chordata; class Aves; order Passeriformes; family Melanocharitidae; genus Melanocharis; species Melanocharis versteri. The sequence continues at coordinate 1,734,831 of VZTG01007483.1, read as the reverse complement.
CCTAACAGCAATGCGATGCCCCCAGAAACGAATTAATGAAAAATTATTGTACCACTGAGGTAGTTACACTAACACACTCTCCAGCTCATTCCCAACTACACCTCTGACATCAGGAGTATATTTAAAAGGGATTAATGCCTGTTGTGCCTTATTGTTTAACTATACATTGACTACGGAGAACGTTAACACATAATATAATACCAAAATCCCCAACATTTCTTTTTGATCACAGAGCTCGATGGGTAACTACCACTTCCAGAACATGTCATTAAGAACTTATTGAATTTATTTAAGTATCTACATTACCCAGCTACCAAACACCTCAAAATAAGAGATGCTGCATTAACTTCTGAACTAACAGCGCATCCAGGGCGTGGTCTGTGAGGTGGCAGGCAGGTTCCTCACTGCACATCTGCTGCAGAGAGAACCTGAGTCTCAGTTCTCCCAGTCCCCGGGTTCCTGCCTGCGACAAGGGGAGGGGACAGCAGGGGCAGGGACCAGCCCGGGTGTGCGAGGGCACTGGCACAAAGGCCACTGCTCGTGGCACCGCTTCGCCCCAAGCGCACGCCCGGGCAAAGGCTCTGCCTGATCACAACCCTGCACTCCAGAACTACAGCCTCACCTCCACGGCGGCACCAGCTGGATGGAAACAGTCATTTTCTGTTCAAACTGCTGGAAACCTGCCTGATCGAGTGATGTGAGTTTGACACTAGTTAGCTTACAAGCGGCAACCTCTGTAGTTCAAAACACAACAAGCTTAATAGGAGGGATTATCTAGAGCTTTGTAACTGATCATTTAAAAAACAAAGCCCCTGCCTCGCTTGTTGTACAACTGCAAATTTGCATAGAGGTTGTACTACAAGCAAGTTTCAAAGGAATTTAAATTGATACAAAGGAAAATTTAGAGAAATCTCACTTTTATCACTAACTTTCACTTCCAAATTACCCCAGGTGATTTCTTAACCACACACAAATATGCCTACACAATTGTTCAAACCATTTTTACCTGATCTACTTCATTTTACAGCAGAGCATTCAGGAGCGATGCAGGTACCTAAAGAGAGACATTTAGTGCTATTTTAGATGCCCGAGGGCATCCCACCCTGGCTCTCAACCGCTGCTAAAAAAGGCATTAAGTCATCTGTCACACCTGCTAGCCCTGACAGATGTCTCAGGTACCCAAAGCATTTAAAATGGCATTACATATCTGTGTTTAGGCTTCTGAATGTTTTCCTTAGTGCCTAGAGAAAGTGCAAATGAGGGGGAGAATTGGTGTTCTGGAGTCTGTCATTTATCTCAGACACAAGCACTACAGAAGCAGCGGGAGTGTGAAATCTTTACATTGTCTCACTAATGTATGTTTCCACTCTGCTCCCACAGATCAATCCGTGACAAAAGCATACAGTATGTTGTGCATTATTATAAGCAAAAGCTATTGCAATGAGGAACACTAGAACAGATTTTGGAGGGTAATAGCATCTCACTTCCAAAAAAATCAAACTGGATTTGCATGAGAGAGAAGGATGAAATGCCCTTCTTCAACCACAATTCAAGTGAAATCAGTTTCTTGCCCATTTCGCTCACAATTTATTTGGGGCACATCACGGAGAAAAAATAAAGATTTTCTTTTTTTCTCTCTGCATTTTTTACATATTGATGCTCTCTGCAATATAGCATTATGTTGACACCTCCATCTGGACAATCCATAAAGAAGAATCAAAAACAAGATAATGACAAAGAGTCTGAAAATCTGCTGTCCCAAATGTACTTCCGTCTCATCCAGGTGACATGAAAAAATGAGCCCAGAATACTATAGCAAATAATCTTTTTTCCATATCTAGAGACTTCGGGCATACAAAAGGGCTTCTTATACTGGAAATTCTTCCTGGGCTTCTACTTTGAAACTTACTTATGGGGAGTTTAATATTCAGACTTGAATAATCTTCTAAAGGTTGTCCCAAACAAAGCCACATAAAGTGCCTATTTTACAGCACCTCCTGCCTCCTGTTTTTTTTTTTTTTTTTGAGCTGTAGGTCAAGGGATTTCCATGTAATTTTTTAAGCTAGGTTTAAATCATTATTTAAAAAACCCCAAAAAACCAAAAGAACAACAGCAGCCAAAACACCCCCCCCCATAAAAAAAAAACCCCAAACAAAACAAAAAAAGGCATTCTGAATTTCTCCAATTAACCAAAATTTCTATGGCTTTACTTCAAAGTCTTAAAACTGTGTCTCTTCATGTGTTTACTTCTACTATATTTTGCCATAAATGTTCTTAGTAGCAATACCTTTTGCCAAAATTAAAGCTATCATGGTTTCATACCAATCATAGAAAGAACCCAAAGGAATGCTGTAGGAAAGAAGATATTTTTTACATTACAACAGAAACAATTACTTACCTCAGACACTTAGTCATATGAAATTTCTCCAAGACAGTACAATAAATTGCACTCCAAATTGGTTGTGAACAATTGACATTAACCTACGAAGTTTGGCAAGCAGTTAATTAAGCCCTGTAACAAAATGCTTAAAAATAACTAATTCAATCTCAGAATCCTCACAAGTAATTGCACAGCTCCACATCCTTTTTCTGGTTTTACAGTTGTTCCTAGGTATAAAAATATTTGGTATATCCCTTTAAGAACTTGGCATATACACTTACCGCTGCAAATACCAGCAAAGCAAGGAGTTTATGTCCAAGAAAGAAGCTAATTTAGACATTTAGCAACTTGAGGAGAACAGAACGTGTCTGTTGTGGAAGGATAAATCCCAAGCTACTGGGAAATGTGCAGTGCTTAGGAGATATTTTGGAGCTAACCCTCAGCTTTAACTACAAAGATGTTCCACGTGAGACGACCCTGAGCACCCCACGGGTCTGGGGCAGGCAGGTGATGCAAGGGAGGGAGCCAAGGAGCTGCCCAGAGTCACAGCTCAGCTCTCCTGAAAGCTGCTACCACGCCTTTCCACACCATGGACAGAAATGGTCAGAGAGTCTCTCTCCTTGCAAAGGTACTACATTTCAAAAGCAGGGAGAGAAAAATCAATACTATGTACGGCAAAGGCAAAAACCCCACAAAACAAAACAAGGTATTTGTTTTCATCACCAAAAGATGAATGAGTGCAAGGTCATCAGCTGGCTAGGAAGCAGAATCCACTCACCATCTTGCCATGATGCACCACTTTGCAAAGCAGGTAAGGAAACTGAAGTTCTTCATGTCTATGCCATGTTATAATGTCATGACATCACTGTGTTAAAAGAATACCCAGAAAAACAAAACAACCCTGGCCACCTCGAACATAAGACTTGAAAATGCCCCTAAGCAATTTCTCTAGTTTTCTACATCATCACATGTTCCACTGTTGAAGATGGAGGGAAAATGCACTTTTCCCTTCAGACCACCTGTTTGAATTTAACTGAGCTGATCATTGTTATTGTGCTTATATTGCAGCAGCACCTAGATGAAGGATGTATATAATCCTTTAAGGCTCATAATCTGTCTAACAGTCATTTCATGGCTTATTTGAAACAAGCTGACATTAGCACAACAAATGAAATCTCCTGAACACTCTGCATAAACAATAGCAAAGACTGGAGAAGCCTTCAGGCTAATTTAGGATTTTTTCCCTCACACTTGTTCCTGTCCCCATGAGTACATGTCCAAGATACACATACTGAGAATGCAGCTTTTCTTAAAGTTGCTTGTGAATCTCAAAAATATCCCCACAGCTAGAGGAAAATGTAGAAGATGCTCAGTCCGAAGTTCACTAATGCTGCTTTCACAACTTCTTATCAGTTCTTCAGGTGAAAGTTTTACAAATATTTCGTTTGTTGAAGGCAATACTGAATTTCATGTAGATGGGCCTGTGATCAAGATGGACCACTGACTTTCTTCTGCTTATTTTAGCCATGTACAACTCCCTCATCTAAACTGAGAAACTCAAAAATACAGGATATGAAATAGGGCTGTAGTTCCTTTCATTACATGTATAATATCACTATTATAGCTTTGCTTTTCTTCCCTTCTCCCTCCTCCACAAAGTTTCCAAAATCTTCAGCAAAATTACTTTTTCCCACCCACTTGCACAAATCTTTGGTTTTTACAACACAATTATCATCATCAAAAAGAAAAAAAAAGCAGCCCAACTTTTCGTAAACTGAAAACTGAGAGGTTTTTGTTGGTTTGTTTTTTTTCTGTTTGTTTTGTTGGGTATTTCTTTCAAAAGCAAACACAAAAACCCCAATCAGTGTTCACCACTGAAAAGCAATTCAGAATTTCAGCCTACCAGTCCTGCTGCCACCGTGACATTGTTAAACTTCAGGATTTTCAACATGACAGAAATCTTGATTCAGACTCCCTCTGCTTCCCAACAGCACCTGCAGCAATGCAGGAGTGCTTCCTCGGCAGCCGACACCTCTGGAGGAGGACATAGCCCAGTAATTTGGGAAGTCCAACAAAGACTTGAAAAAGCTGCCAACACACGCTGATCTCCACCAACTCAAGGCTTCCAAATCCAAACCACCACGCTGAATGTCAGAATGAAACCTGGAAGCACCAAGATTAAGAAGCAACAGAGGTGCCTAACATCCAGCTGACAAAATTTTGCAAGTTTTGTAGGTTCTCTCGTTCTTCGCACATCTCTCACCAGTGGAGGCTTCCAGGACACACCCACGGTGAAGAGCACTCCATGGCCAGACTTCACAGCAGCCCCACAGCGCAAATACGAGCGGAGGTTAAAGCTCTTGGCAAAAGCAAAGGCTCCATGTTTCCCCAAGATCTACCAGGATGACCTCCAACACATGCAAATGAAACATCATCCTCATTCAACAGACTGAGCTAGATGTGAGTATTCATTAATATGAATAATTCATCCTAAAAGACACAGGGATTTTGAAAATCTTATTTTGATGTAATGATTTAAATTCTATACTAGACACTAAGTTTACATAAAAATGTGTTGTTTAGTAAGTTACTGATATCACCAGCATTTCATATTTTTGTGGCTTTCTGGAATTTTCCAAGGTATGAAACAGCTGATCAGCTTTGCCACTACATTTTATAAATTTTGTAAGCACAAATTCAGGAAACAGAGCACCTATCTCTATATAGATTCCAGTTCACACAAAACTGATCTGGTCTTATAAAATATTTTGCTGTAGATAACATGTATAACTTCAGTTTTTGCTGTTGAGTTTTTCCTGGAGCTTTTTTGTTTTTCCACATCAAGAGAACAATATTAAATAGGAAAACTGTAATTAATTACAAACCAGACAAATGAAGAAAGAAAATTAGGTGAATCATCACAGATTTTATACTTCCTTATTAAACTTTTTTCTTTGTTTCAGGGGATATAAAATTCCCAACAGCTGTTTTGTGCAGCACAGGAAGCTGCTTTCAAACAGTATATTGTTTGTTGCCTAATCAACTCTTCCATCTTTCAGACTAATCCTACACATCTTTAAAACTCTAAGATTTACAATAATGAAGTGACAGTAGAGGAGTTTGTCAGCAGCCAGAGGTGCACATTTCAACCAGTACAGATACAGTTAAGAGGAAGGCTTCGTTGTAAAGAAAAATAATGTGCATAATTCAACAACTATGCCATTCCACACACATATAATTAACAAGTCTTCAGCTCATTAGCAGGCTGTATAAAATACATATAATATGCTGTGCAAAACTGATTGAGAATAAAAAGCTCCTCATGCATTAAAATAAATTATTTAAATTGTTTCGAAAGATTGCTATCAGTAGCATTCAAGGATATGATTCCCAAACCTACTCGTGGCTCCAGCTTCTTCAGCCTGACGTTTTCACCAGATACTTGCCATGCTCATTCCAGCATGATACATTTGATCAGCTACCGCTGAGGTTCTGCTGCAGGCCTGAGAGGTGATTGGGACCAAGGCAGCACAAACAGCTGCCCCAGGCAGCCCTGTTACACACCAACTCCCAAAGGCAGGAGGCCCCAGCACCACAGCACGAGCATTTTTCACTGTGGATGCAGCAAGGGCCTTTCTGGGGAACAACACACTGAGTACACATTAGCATCTTCTCCTTATTTGTCTATGTATCAGTTAATAATCTGCACAGTTTCTCCTCCAGCCACGCGATAAAGGGCCGGGCATTACTGGCATTACTGTCATTACCCCATGCCACCAGCACTCAGAGGAGACCTTGACACCATAAAAACGGGTCTCAAGGGATGAAATAGTTACTCCTGAGCTGTAGTGACACCTCCTGGCAACAGATCGAGGAGATCTTTTCCCACACGGTGTGCTTTCTCCAGACGATTCTTGGGGGTTTCAGCCAAAAGGCAACAATCATGGTGCTCCCTCTAGCCCGGCTCCAAAGGCACAGTGCCCAGAATACCAAGCAGAACCTCCTGATTTACAAGGACTGCTGACATTTTAGAAAGCAAGAGGGTAAGATACAGGAATATCAGCTCTAAGATCTCTGGATTTATTGTACCACACATTGGCCTTTCTTGAGTGGTTGGAAAAATCGCTGCAAAAGCTAATCAACTAGCAGCTTAATTCATACCATGAATCTTGCAAAGTGTTTTCTCACTTCACTGTGAAGCCCTGTCTGTTTGCTGAGAGTTTATATCTCTGCCCTCCACGGATTCCTGACAAATATTGTAAGCATGATTTTGGTAAGAAGAATGTAAGTTAACATTGAAGAAAAAAATAGCTTAAGACTACCTAAAACCCAAACATCATAATATGCAGAAAAAACATTTCTCCCTTCTTTGGTGTAGGCAACAAAGTCAGAGTAAGTTGTAAATTCGGCAGAAAGACAGAGATGATAATTGTTTACAAGCATTCTAAAATACATTAAATATCACAGTAGTGGAAGTGAAATTGACCATAACAGTTTTGAACAGTGGATTTGGAGGCAGAGGGACACCCCTGAACCTTAGCAAGAACCCCACATCAAAGAGTCCTGCAGAACTGACAACTCAAATATTTATATTCAAGTGGAAGTCAGACAGTAAAAGCATTTGATAGTCTAAGTTTAGCTTGTTCAATGTTTTACACAGCAATCTGTGCTCCCCCAGCCCTGACCAATCACTATGCAGAATTCTGAAGGATTTGATTGCAGTCATTATATTATCCCTGTTGTATTTTTTGTGCCATCTTTATACAGTACAATTTTCTTTATACTTACATAATAATAGAAAGCTGAATTTTTGCTTGTTTTCTTTTGTGTTGTTCTCTCCCTCCACCCCAACTCTTCAGAGGCAATTACAACAATTTTAAGTACTTTGCATATGCTGCAAGGCAATCAGGAAAATTCATTTGACAAACTGGATTACAACTGTCTGCCAGAAAGCAAAGTGGTGAAAACATTTCCAACAATTTCTCAATGAGTATGCCTGGTAGATGCTCAGAGCACACTGAAATAATGCACAAGTAAGAAGAGTTCTACATTTACAGTTTCAATAAAGCAAAAAGCCCCATGAAAATGATGTATTTCCTCTCATCACATCCAAAGTTAAACTGTAAAACTCTTTTAAACAACTGAAAGCCTAACAAGGTAAGTCTCCTTTTGCAATCAATTTCCACCTTCAGAAATTCCGTACTCCTAGATCACGAGCTGAACCATGTGTGTGAACACTCCTACAAGCTAGAGTGGTGGCAGAGCAGTGTTACTTCTCAGACTGCAGTGCTTTCAGATTTAACTGCATTTTATCTTCACTCCAGCTTATTTTCAAGCAGGTAAATACCTACACACGTACCAATCTCTTCCACTTTCTGCATCCATCCATCACCACTGTGAGTAATGCAGCCACCCTGGGCTGGATTGCTATGGAAATCTCTGCGGCCATCATTACCAGGTAATTTCTCCCCCTCACCCATACACTTGTAGACATGCCAGCTCTGTGCCCACAGTGTAATGGCTTTCCAGGGTACAGCTCCATCCTCCAAGCCAAAGGCACTCACAGGGACACTGTACAGAAATATAATGTGGGAACTCCCAAACTACTCCCCATGCAGGAGCTGTTGTAGCAGTGGAGTGCTCCAGTTGTGTTAACTCACACTGTTTTTCTTACTTCACTGGCTTTCAAGCACAGACACATTCCTGCAGGTCTGGGGATCTGCACACAGAATATTCCAGACTACCCATGATGTGCCCAGGACAGGACAGGAGCTGTGTGCCTACCCAAAGGTGCCCAACATTTCTGTTACAAATGTCATTACACTGACATTTTACAAAAAGGCTTTTTTTTCCCCTTTCTTGTGCTTTTTAAATAAATTATTCATCAGTGATATATGATAAAGCAAGGGCTTTAGTTTGCTATATGTAATTTGCTAAGAGAAAATGTGAATGCTTTAACAGGGACAAGTAATGTTTTCCAGCGAAAATCTGAAGGCTTTCCTGTATTGGTGAAAAGACTTGACATTTCATTAAAAAAAAAAATTAATGTGTCCTAATGACAGAGACTAATGCTTCACACAGAAGAAGAAAAACTTGCTACTTTCTAAGTGTGGGAAATTCTCCATTGAGTTTAGAGTTAAACGGCTGTTTTCTCTGGAAATTCAGCATGTGTTCAATATATTTTATCTTACATATTCAGGGACATAGAAAAACCCTCCCCAGATTTATTTAGTTATTCGGTATTTTTTTAAATTTGGTGGAGCTATCCAGGCAATGAGCAGGAAAAGCTTCTCTCCTCAAGCAGTTTGGAGAAAGAGTGGGGCTTTGTCCATTTTCAAATAGGAAAAGGACTTGACTCACTGCCAGAACAGCAGTGAGAGATCTAAGGAGACTGTCTAGAAAACATTAAGTTCTAGTTTGGAAAAACTTTGGATTTGGATACTTGACTTTCTGACTACCATTCATATGCTGGGATTTTTCACTTTTTATGTTATTTTATGAAACAAAAAGGGACTTATTACTTCATTACAATTTGCACTATAAACACACATTTTCATGCTAATAATGTTTATGTAATTTCTCATTTACAGCTGAAAAGTCTCATCTTGATCTTTTGCTTTGTGAAATAAATGGTTGATTTCCATTCCTTCTGAAGGCAATTTTTCTCTTTAATTTTACAGTCTCAGACAGGTTCATTCACCTGCTCTTTGAATTATGGGAAAGTGAAAAAAGTAACACTTACTTGAAATGACAAAGTATTAGTGGGCCTCCCTCACCTCAACCCCAATTCAAAGATGCTGAACTTTATGATCTGACATTTTCAGGTTGGCTACGTCTGATTCTCTACTGTGCATTTTCATTATATGTGAAGAACTCACTCTTTTCCTCACCACACAGCAACAGACAAATGAGGTTAAAGCATTTTTAAAGCAGATTTTAAAAATTTGGTTAGTATTGGAATTGCAGTATTTCCCACTATGAACTAGCAAGGTGCTACCTGTCATGACGAAATGCAGAGCTGGACTACCCCTTTTTAGAGCAACTACAAAAAAGCCAAAATCTGTACTTCAGCCTCTCCCAAAGAGACTTGTAACACATTCTGTAGATGAAAACTAAGCTCCATAAAAGGGAATAGAGCCTTGGAAAAGTTTTGAGCCTTGGAAGACTAGCAAGGAAAAGGGGCAAAGCTGTTGACTCAAAAAGATGGCTCTTTCTGGTTTAGAAGCAAACAGAACTCATCAGCAGTTTGTCAGTTAACTTTTCAACAAAGAAAATTAGGATCACATGTCTCAGCTGTTCTGCACAATGTTCTGCTCTTATCCACAGGATGCAATTCTGCTGGCTTTCAAGAACATGGATGTATCACCCACTTTCATAGTAACATTACTTGTCAGGATGAACCCTCTTCAGAGAAAACTTCATGTGCAGTGTTAGTGGCACAAAAATTCAAGTTCAGAAACACAATACCAGTTACAGATACATGCTACAGCTGGATACAGAAAATATGTGCTGTCACATTGCCATGACTAGCTTTGAAGTGGGAGAAAAAGTTGTGGGTGTAAAGAGATCTTAGAGGTAGTGAGCAAACCAAACAGTTGGAGTAGAAGGAATTGGGTTCTCTGGATAGACTAAAAGAGATAGAAGTGGTGTATCAGCGGGAAACATAAGGATTAAGGAATATGAAATATTTCTAAGAACTGAAGGAATATGATCAAAACCAGAAGTCACAAATTAAAGGTAAAAGTGGACTTTGTAAAGGGAATTACAGCCTAACAGAACAGGCAGGGTGGATTCAGCAGAAGCTAACCTCACTGAAAAAGGTCAGAGACACTGAAAGGGGAGCTCCCACTAGCGAAACAAAGTTAAGAATATGTAATTGAAGATGCTTAAAAGGACTACTGCAAAACTGATAGGAACTCCTCCTGCTCTGGAAGAAAGGACTCAAAAGCTTCTCTTCCAAGTGGAGATCTTTCCTACTTAAGCTAAAGAAACAGACCCTGGCCTAACAGCAATGTAAGCACTTACTGCATTTGCAGGCCTGCCATGGGAGCAGAACACACTGAGAAACACAATGACTTTTCCTTGCCAAAGAAGGCTTGTCTCAAACATCTAAATTGTATGATAAAGTCAAGTGATCTTCAGCTTACAAGGGAAGAAACAGTTGCTTTATACCATCAAAAAAAACTTCCCCAAAACCCCTCCCTCGTTCTCTCGTTGAATAACATTCATTTCTAGCTGTGAGACACTGCCCGGTATCAGCCCTCAAAAATACTTCATCTTTCTTTTCCCTTCTCTTACTTTGATTTATGATTATGCTGAAGATTTGTCTGATTCTCTAGACACCATTTACATTAGTTCACAATTAAGGTATCCACGATATCACCATGATTTGAGACACAGACTTTTCTCCCTTAAAGTTCCTGTACCTGCCAGGCTTACTGACTGTTCCCTTGTCTGTAAAAGAGATGAGCACTAAGCACTTCCTTGAGGGACCAACAATACTTGCTTACTTCAGATCAAACTCGGGACTTGCTTTATGACCTAGAGTTCCTGCAGATGTGCACTTTTGCAATTTTCTGCTCCACCACAATGCGTTCAAGGAGAATCACCTGGAGTATCAGGAATAATCAATGTAGCTGTAGTATGGCACAGAAAACCAACAGATAAATTGGTATGTATTCTCCAGCCCCTGTGCTTTATCATCTGTCATTAACACTGTCATTTATAAAAGGGTCTCCTGCATTTTGAATCTGCTTGGGTTTGAGTTAATTTAAAAATACAGTGCCAAGGCAGGAATTAATTCCCAAGATAAAGGTTTAAGAGACAGTATTTAAAAATAAATTAAAACCATTTGTAAAGAGGAGCAGAACTCAATAATAGATTTTCAGTACCTCTCCTTGGTGAACAGCAGAGGATGTGATCCTCCCACTCCATCCACATCCCCAGAGGAACCTCCCAGTTTTGTCTTGACCCTAAGCACGTCAGCCCCAGTGCGGAGCACGACGGGACGCGCGAGGGGCTCCACTCCATCTGTCCCTGGCTGTGACCACCACCTCTGCTGTGCTCCCATGCAACCCCAGAGGAGGTGGGATGAAACTGAACTCCAAAGACCCACATGTTTCAAAGAAACCCGTTTCTGGAAAGTGACAGTCTGCAGTGTACAGTGCCAAGTATAGCCATGAGCTGAGGCATTCAAAAACTGTAGATTGGTCTGGGCCTATAAATACAGACCCTTTCCAGTGGCTCATTCTTGAGTCCACAGAGAATGAAGCAGCATTAGAAAAACAGTAACTGCATTACAAATTCCATGTTTAAGAAAGGCTGAGTTGTTAAACATTTAGATAAAAAACACACACCAAGAAATTTTTTTTTTCACTTTTTAACATGTTAAGAAAAGTAATATTTATGCAAGATGTCCTTTAAAATTAGCACATTGCTCTTTTTGACCTTTGAAAATTTCAGCTACCTTCTTTCTCAGACATTTGGTAAGCCTGACCTTCTGCCGCAGATTATATGCCCTTAACTCTTACAGGATCCAACAAAGAATGCTCCCAGACCCTTCCTGTAGCCTTCCCACACTTCCCAACAGCAAGTTTCATAACCTGAACACACTGAGGTATTGAAACATAAATTTCCAAGACAGAGGAAGACCAACAAAAGATCTGGAGCTAGGAGAGAACTCATTTCAGAACAATCGCTTTTTTTATTTATTTCTATTTTTACCGTGACACTATAATCAGAAAACATGCAAATATGAGCATATAAATAAATCTCTATTTTGGGGTCCCGAGAAGTTTCAGCAATTGCTTGTAGCATAATGAATGTTTGCAATTCATTAGATTCTGTTTAGAAATGCAAAGCACACCACAACATCAGTGATGTTCTCTTTATCTTAACAAAAAGACTACTAAACTTAATGTTTTTCTGACAGTGCTAGCATGTTTTAAAACATGTATTTCTTTTCTACAATATAATGTTTTCAATAGTGTGTTCCTATTTGAATTAAATTAACTGTAGTAATGTCATATTCCAGGCAAGCCCATGCTCTGCTAATTATCCCAATAAGCTTCAAAATCTTTACAGTATATTCACTGCATTTACATCTTCTCCACAAACTTACTGGTCTTGTTTATATAATTTTGCAAATGACAAGATGTGTAGGATAACGATCTAAATGAACTAAAAATTGTGTCATGGGCAGATCCTTCATAGATTTGCAATTTGTAGCTGTCAATCTTCCTACAGCTGCTAGATAACAAAACAACAGTTCTTTTCTTCATGCAGACGAGCAAATTCAATAAAGATTGGTAAGGATTCTTTTCCAAAAGAAATCTCTGGTTCTCCACTGTCTATTAAACCTTTCCTTACACACATCCTAACTCCTTTCTTAGGGAAAGAAAAACATCATAGCAATCCTGTGTATTTTAGCACCATATTTAACCAAATTTGACTTATGTGAAAAATGGGCTTGCCAGTGGCTAAATATTTTGGTGAAGAGGAATAATACAAGGGGAGAAGGGGAGAAGAGATGTGGAGACTTACAACTCACTGTAACTGGAGAACACACAATGGCAGTAATCAAAATGATCATTAAAGGGAGCCAGTGTATTTTTTTATCACCTTCTCAATCAAGACCTGCCTGAAATGGGCCAAGTTATATTAACATTTGAAAGAGAACACAAACAAACAATAAAGGGAAAAGAAAATCTTACAGATTCAAAGTTGTGAAATTAATAGGGGCACTGCCTATAAGATTGGGTTTTTTTCTTTTCCTTAAGATGAGGGCATAAACCAAACTGTAGTTAGAAATGCTGGTAAGAATTGGATCAGGGACCAACATCCACAGTGATAGGAAAGAAAAGGAATTAAATCAAGAGAAAATCATTACAGAAAGAAAAATAAAAATAGAAAATTAAAACAAATTGCTACTGTTGTAGACAGGGACTAGATGGCTGTATTGAGGGATAATGCAAGCATTTTATTCCTGAAAAAACCTTGTATTCCATTTTTAAAACCACTATAAGGTTTCTTCTTTCTTTAAGGGAAATACATATTAAGTTTCCATAATCACAACGCCGGTTCCACATCACGGGCTTCCCTTTGAAATCAAACTCCACGTTAGACAGAGGTGTTCACAGAATGTGTTGCTCCCGGGGGCTAGAAAACTCTAAGCCTCAACAGACTAATGCACTTAGCAAGTCCACCAAGGATGGTCAAACAAAAAGCATTCAAGGCAGGCACGTACATTCAGTCGGTCCACTGAGATTAGCACCCAGCACCACTTGATGCACACAAGCAGTTTGGTGTCACGAGTTGCACCGCTTCTTACATGAGATATTTTGAATCATTGCTACCTTGCACAGCTAAAGAAATACACCTTTGTGGGTGCAGCAAACAAAGTGACCAGGACACAGACTTGCAAGACGAAAGGATGCTCGCAGGTGCCTGTGTTCGGCGAGTCCCTGTCAGAGAGTAATCATTCACCTCATACATCTCACTGATTACTCGAGATGCACATGCCTTACGATAGCAAAGGGGATTCATGAATGCTGCGGAGAGAGACCTGTAACAGCACGGCCGCTTCTGCTCCAAGACAACCGAGAAGAGGTAACATCATTTAAAATAAATAAACATTTCCTCACTCAACGAGTAAAAAGCCCTGAGGCTCCAGCTGGGAGCAAAACTGGAAAGAAGAAACACCTGAGAAGAATTAACGGGAACGGCAGCGCCGAGCTCGCAACCGCCCCAAGTGCCGGGCGGACAGACACACGTACCCCGGCGGCNGCTGTCCGCGCTGTCCCCGCAGCCCCGGCCGGGCGGCGGCCCCGCTCCCCCGGGTGCTCTCCCGTACCCCGGGCGGGCTGCGCGGCCGCGTCTGGGGAACGCGCAGCTGCCCCAGCCAGCTCCCGCCCGGCCCAGCTGCGCTGCGAATGCTCCTCAGCAATCAACGCAGAAGTCATTTGACTCAGCTGCGGGGAAAGGTGGCGGGCAGAGCCTGTCCTCCGCACAGTAACTCTTTCACTCTTCCTGCTTTGCACCCCGGCGAACTTTCCCGTGGCACACGGGCGGCTTCCCTGGGCTCACCTGGCTCCCGGCGGCTGCCAGGTCCCGTCCGGGCGAGGAACGGCCGCTCGGAGAGTGCCTCCGCTCCTCGTTAACACCTGCAGCTGAGTTAGAGCAGGCAGCTCAGGGTCACTCCCGATGGGCTTCAAGTTCTCGAACAAAAGCCCCAGTTTTTGACTTTGGTACGAAACGGAAATCTTTCGTTTCGGTTTGGGTTTGTGTCGTTACAGGTTTTGCATCGCTAACTTTTCAGAACACTCCCTCAGCCAACACCAGAGATAGCTGGCTTTAAATTTGAAAAAAAAAAAAAAAAATTAAGCTCATTTCTTTGCAGCCTCCGGGGTTTTTTGCTACTGTTTATTAAAGACCAGCATTCGTGGAGTTGCAACCTAATGTCTAATCTGAATGCTTTACTCTCATTTTTACTGAAAAATAAAAATCACTTGGTTAGTCCTAACCTGGGTTCAGAAACCAGATATTCTCTTTGGAAAATAATGGAAACTAAAGCATATAGATGAGAAACTATTTTGCAGTTTATCTTCAAGCATAATCTACTAAGGAAAACATCACACCCTTCTCCAGGTACAGGTTCCTCTACAAATAAGGAATAGGTTTGCTACAGAGGAAAGTGATACTTGTGTGGGGATGAGGGCACTATTATATACTGGGTTGGTTNCAGCTGGGAGCAAAACTGGAAAGAAGAAACACCTGAGAAGAATTAACGGGAACGGCAGCGCCGAGCTCGCAACCGCCCCAAGTGCCGGGCGGACAGACACACGTACCCCGGCGGCAGCCCCTCGGCTCGGGGCTCCCGAAAACAGCCGCGGAACCCCCCGGCACAGGCTCTCGGCCGCCCCACCTCAGCCCCGGCCCCGCTCGGCCCCACCTCGCCCCCAGGCTCGGGGCGCCGCAGACAATGGGCGGGCGGCGAGACCCGCCCGGCGCAGCCCCGCGCAGCGCCCGCATC
>VZTG01007483.1:1428127-1719320 GCA_013397845.1 Melanocharis versteri | reverse complement strand
GCCTCCGCTCCTCGTTAACACCTGCAGCTGAGTTAGAGCAGGCAGCTCAGGGTCACTCCCGATGGGCTTCAAGTTCTCGAACAAAAGCCCCAGTTTTTGACTTTGGTACGAAACGGAAATCTTTCGTTTCGGTTTGGGTTTGTGTCGTTACAGGTTTTGCATCGCTAACTTTTCAGAACACTCCCTCAGCCAACACCAGAGATAGCTGGCTTTAAATTTGAAAAAAAAAAAAAAAATTAAGCTCATTTCTTTGCAGCCTCCGGGGTTTTTTGCTACTGTTTATTAAAGACCAGCATTCGTGGAGTTGCAACCTAATGTCTAATCTGAATGCTTTACTCTCATTTTTACTGAAAAATAAAAATCACTTGGTTAGTCCTAACCTGGGTTCAGAAACCAGATATTCTCTTTGGAAAATAATGGAAACTAAAGCATATAGATGAGAAACTATTTTGCAGTTTATCTTCAAGCATAATCTACTAAGGAAAACATCACACCCTTCTCCAGGTACAGGTTCCTCTACAAATAAGGAATAGGTTTGCTACAGAGGAAAGTGATACTTGTGTGGGGATGAGGGCACTATTATATACTGGGTTGGTTTTTTTTTTTTTCTGCTGACCGTCTTGTAGTGCAAATTCTGTTTTTCAGATTCTGCAACAGCAGCTTGGCTTACAGCCATAAGCAAGGGAGCTGACTTTGATACCTTTTCTGAAATCCTCTTTCCCTCCTTTTCTATCAGCGGCAGGTGCAGGTCCAGTGCCACAGCGTTTGTCACTTGTTGTTCTGCTGAGCCCTGCCTGCCAGCCCGCAGCCCACCTGAGGGACAGCCTTCCCCACAGCCCTGCTCAGCCTGTTCTCTCACTCTGCCACGAAAACCCGTCTGCTGACTCAGTCGCACACTGGGGGATTATTTGTTGGGGGGATTTGCCCTCAGTATTTTTGTTGCTTTAATTCTTGATGGCATTTTTCAGGTTTCCAAACCCCATTTCTTTCTACTTTTCCAAACGAGCTGAAGCACTCAGGGTCCCTGTTCTGTCTTTGGTTTTGGGAGTGGACTCGCCATCGGCCATTATTTTGCAATTGCGCCTGATTTCTTTGCCACTGTGACCATGAACCAGACCCAGCCAGAAGGACTGAGCTGGTGGCAGTGCTTGGGTGGCTGCTGAGGTGGGAAGGAGCCCGGCTCCGTCACGCAGCCCTGGCACCTCTCCGGCTGTGCTTACCTTGTCCGGCTGCCTTGCGCACCTCGCTCCTTCCCGGCTGTCCATGTCCAGGTGCGGGGGCTGCGGGGCGGCCCGTGAGGCGAGCGGGGCTGTCCCGGCTGGAATTGGCCCGGCCCGGCTGGAATTGGCCCATGGCGGCCGGAATTGGCCCGGCCCAGCTGGAATTGGCCCGTCCTGGCCCATTCCCACCGGCCCCACCCCAGGGCAGGGCTGAGCCCCTCACTGAAGCTCGGGGCAGGAGGAGGTAGAAGGATCAGGGTGAGGCAGTGAAGGGTCCCCCGAGGGAGGGGGTGTGTGTGGAGGGGGCACGGAGTACTTTTTAACTTTATTTCCGACTCTATTTTAAATTGGCAATAAATTAAATTAATTTTTCCAAATCAAGTTTTGCCTGTGGCGGTAACTGATCTTCTTGGTTTTGTCTCGATCCATGACATTTTCCACCTCAGTGTGTCCCCTGCCCTGTTGAGGAGGGCAGCGATGGGATGGCCAGGTGGGCGGCTGGCGGGGTCATCAGGCGTTGGAGAGGAGACGATCCTCTTCGGAGCACAGCAGCTCCAGCGCAGGCTGTTTCAAACTTCCGTGCGTTGTGACAGTTCAGCACTGCCACAGGGGTCATTTTCTGTCCATCCTGCCATCACCACCCAGCTCTTGGCTGCCTTTTCCACTGACTCTGCAGAAGGCATTGAGGGTACAGCGGTCAGATTTCTTATGCTGAAATGCCCGTTTGGCAAGAAATCATCCCGTTTCACTGCAGCGCAACATTGTCTGAACAGGGCACTTCGGCAGACCGTAGCACCTTTCAGTTTTCTGATTACAATACTTGTGTGACTGTCCTAGAGCCAGATCAGCTTGTGTATTTGTATCCTGCAGTCCCCTTTGTACAATTACACTGTGACCACATGGGGCAGAAATCTCTATTCGCTGTCAATCACTGTACTCTTTGCACTTCCCTTTCTGTCCATACATGATCTCACCTGAACATTCATTACTGGAAAAGAGAATGCTTCCCCCTCTCTTGCTTCTTGTTTACAATATCCGCTTCAAGTTGTGAGCATGTGTCTGTCTTATAAAATCAGTTAAAATTGACTGAAATTTATGCTTAGTTCCCTTTAAACAAAATTGTAGATAAATGGTGGGTGAATTATTTTTTTTCCATGCACTAAATTCAACAAAGATGCAGTTTCACTAAGTCCTGTCAAATACTTAATAGATTTGGATTATCTTTGCTGAATAGTTTTTTGGTGTCTTTTTATGAAAAGATTCACAGATGGGTCATTTTCATCAGTCTTCCCTTTTCTAGTATCTGAAAGGCTAGGTAAATTTTGAAGCATGAAGGAGATTCAGGTCTTGTTCTGTTCCCCACCTGAGTGAATTTGAAGTCTCATTGTCATCTACTAAGTTGTTAAGTTATTTAGGGGTGCAAGGAAAGAGAAAAGAAGATTATTTTCCTGCCAATACTTTTTCAATATGTACAAATAACATTAACTAAAGCAGGAATTAGATCAGAGTCTCCTCTCAGGTAAGAACCAGGAGACTAAAGTCCTGCTCATACTTCTCAGCCAGCATTTATTTCCACATGGAGTTCAACAGTGCTCCAGCAAGAGAGGCAGGAGAAAACCTGCTTTGTGTCCTGGTGGAGGACACTGGTCCTGGATATGGGAATGTGGATGTGAATCACTAACAAGAAAGGGAACTAAGCCCAGAGGCTTAAGGTGTTTTTGACTCTTGTGGTGATATTTCTGGTAGCTTTCTTAAGGTTTGGATGGACAAAGAAATTGTCTGTCCAAAGTAGGGAAGCTTATTAGCAGCTTTTCTCCACTCAGCCTTGTGTTCTTCCTTTTCTTAGTCAGCAGTCACTGTAATTTGATGTCATAGCACTGCATTACTTTTTCCTTGCCCTTTCCATTTTCTAAAATAAAAGCTTTTATCTGCTCTGATCTTAATGCCTCATTCAGTTTATACCAAGTTCAGTGTAAACTAGAATGCTTCCTGGAAGCATCCATAGTTACTTGGGTTTGGAGGCACTCACCACAGGATGAAGACTTTGTCAGGTGACAGGAGAGCTTGTATAATTTAACACAAAATAGTCACTCCTGAATGTTGGCAACGCAGGCAAGAGCTCTCGGAGGCTGCTTTGTGAGAGATGTTGATCTTCACTATTCAGAGTTTCTGAGCCAATGCCAGCGTCTCGTTTTCCGAAAGACTTTGTCAGCACTGTTTGGAGGCAGATCCATACCGTGCTGCTCTGACATGTAACAACCCCTTTGGAGATAACGCCTGTTTCTCCTTCAATTGTTTTCCTAGGGCTGCTGGAAGAGGATGATCCCTTTCAACGCTGCTGTCCTCGCTATTTCAGTTTGGAGTACTTTGGATGGCACTTGTTGGGCAAATTGCTCTTTATGCTACACTGTAGCTCAGCAAGGTATTTCTGCCTGTCACCTGTTACAGACTCTGAGAGATAATGTTGCTTGTTTCACAGATTTCTTATTAACAGGTTATTTTTGCTTACAGGACTCACAGTACATATACTGAATATCACCAGCTCTCAGCTACATTTCTCTAGTGTAATATTTGTAATAGTGTCAATATTTCTGAGGCTCATATTGCATCTGGTCCCATGACTCAGCTGAAATGGAATTGGTTTGTGATCTAATAACTCAATTGCAAATATAGGAGCCTTTTTTTTTTCCTGCAGAGCATTTAAATCAAGAGCTTGTGAAGAAATTCAAGTCATATGGCAGATATCCTCTTATTCCTTGGAATTCTCACTTTTTTTTTTTTTTAATCGTTATTGCAGTGGAATATGAAGTCCTTAGTTTTGCCTCATGACTCATCTATGATGAGCATTTTTATTTTCTTTCTGTCGACTGGAAATGCACTGAATTAGTCTTCGTGTCTCTGTCCCAGTCCTCCTACCTGGACTTCTTTCGGTGGTACTGTATCTGTTTTACAATGTGTGTTGCTTCTGATGTGATCTTTTTCCTGCAAAATTTAACTGACCTTGTTTTTGCACTGCCTATGTTTTTGTCTTTATAGTAGTCCAAACCAATCAAAACCTCCTCTGCTTTAACCAGGAAACAGATTGTCCCACAGACAATCTAATCTCTAAGTAGAAACTCTTAGGATCTCCATACTTTTAAGTGGGAATGGCAGATTTCTTAGGCCTGTAATTTAAATATGCATTCCCTCATTACTTCTTATTGGCATCAGGAAATAGACACATTCTCTTGAACTTCCTAGCTACATTTGCCATTTCAGTGTCTCAAATATCATTCGTTGTAATTCCATGTCCTAGCTAACACATTCATCTATTGTATCCCCAGCTTCTTCTCTTCTGAGTTGTCTCTACATTTAAATGTCCTATTACATGTCATCCTCTCTGATAATTTCCTATCAACATTATATCTCTTAGATTCCAATCAGATTTTAGAGTTAGTCATACAAATGATTTGATGTTTCAGTTGTACCTCCTTTACTGAGAATTTGCTTTAGAGTCTACACAAACAGCACAATCTCTTACACTCACCTGACATTTTAAAACAATCATAGTCAAAATAATAACCACTATTTCACAGTTAGTTATTATTATTACGAATGGTTCATGAAAGTGTATATCCTGTAGAGTTAGACAGAAATTAGGGAGAGGTTATATGGCATAATGTTTGATATACAAAGAGGTAAAAATACCCTACATAGTAGGAATTTGAGCTCAATTTTCAGTACAGCTCTTGCATCCATGCAACACTTCCCACTGGCAGAAATAGTAATATTTTTTCAGAATCTTTCAAAATGTGTCACAGTTCAACGACTGTAAAGGCAACAGATACTTTAAAAAAGTGCATCACAAGGTTGTTCACTTTCAGAAAGAGGGTGATTCAATTGCTGGATGCACTTTTTCCAAGAGCAAAGAATACTTTTCAGTAAAAAAGAGTAAAGGTAGGAAACTAAGCCTGTAGAAGAAAAAAGTCAGACAGAGTCAAAATGATCCAAAAGGAATGATATTCTTCATGCAAAAGAATGTCATGTGCATCTTGTTACCTTCCCATCTATTCTGTCAGAGAAATGCATGTACCATAGCAACAAGCACATTTCATAAAGCTTATATGTGTTAAATCATTAAACTAAAGATCACTTACTTTCTCTGAATTGGCAAGCAGCACTTTTGTTGTTGTTTCAAGCAATAGTTAATAAAATATTCATAAACTACTCATAAATGGTTAAACATGCTGAAGGCTTGAACTTTTACATAGTTTCTTTCATGTTTCCTAATACACGTGCAGAAAGATTTCTTTAAAGTAAATACTACTCTTAGAACATGTTTTAATGTGGATTTTGCACACAAAACACAAAGACAAATGCAATTATGTCAAGAATTTGATTGCATAGCATAACTTGTATTCCCACTTCCTCACCTTTAACCCTTCTAAGTGGACAATGGGGTTTTCTTTCTTGTTATATAAATTATTATCTGTGGAAACACTTCCTTAAATCTCTGGACAATTATATTCGATTATATGTTATGTTATGTTTTCAAATAATGAAAGAATACTGTGGCTTCCTATTTTTTCATGCCATCATTCTTTAATGAAATTCAAAGTGACCAGTAAGAGAGTTCAAATCTTTTGCAGAGTTTCAAAATATGGGATTAAGTTCCATTTAAACATTTATTTTCCTGCCCTGCAAATGCAAATGCATTGTGTTTGTTGAAGTAATGAGCGTTAAATTAAAAATCTTGGCACACCCTCTAGGGAATTCAACTCTTCACAAACCTCAATTCAAGTAAAAGCTTGAGCGAATATATAGGTATTCAATATGACAGGAGGGACAAGAATCCATGGTTTGCTGCAATTTCAAACTTCCTTTCTTACCACCTATCTCCAACCAAAGATGTTCTCACACAGCGACCATCTGCAGAAAGCGCCATTTAATATGATTTACCAGAGCGAATAAAAAGAAGGAAGCAACACATGATATTACCAGACTGAAGCTGAACAATCAGGAGTAAACAAGAGTTAACAGAAGGTCCTAAATCAGCTTTACTGGCAAAGAGGTCTTTCAGAGTAGCGTGTAACCAGCCATCCCTGTGAGTGCTATACTCATATGGATCATGGAGACTGCCAGCCCAGCACGGATCCGACCGACTCCTGCTCAGATACTGTCCCCGTGACAGAAACAGAGTCTCAGTGGTGAGATAGTAGAGAATCCACAGGAATTTTATTGGTTTCATGAAAGCGAATATCCTGTAGAGTAAGACAGAAATTAGGGAGAGGGTATATTGTATAGTCTTCGATTGGAATGTCTGTGGAAAGTGATTTTGAAGGAAAGTAATATTTTTTGTCAAAGAAAGGTTAAGGCACAGGGAATTTAATAATATTTTCTGAAGTGATAGTTTACAGAGATGGAATATAAAATTATTATTTGTACAGGAATACATTATATTTCCATATATTTACAACATCAGCAAAGAATTTGTGATCAATGAGTAGGCTCATTTTTTCTCTCCATAATAATTGATAAAGAAGAAGTGATGGCAAAGAGGATCTCACAATCGGTTCAAGGAATTTGCAAACTAAATTTTATAAATATAATTTTTACTGCAAATTCTTTCCCAAGCTCCTTGTAGGATTAATAGTAGCTTACAAAATATTTAGTACAGGTACACAGAAACACCGTAGACATTGAACTTCTAAGCTTCAGCTAAAATTTGCACTTTGATAAGTGAATAAAACTATAAACCTATACATTTTATTTATTGTTGTTGTTGTTGTTGTTATTGTCTAAACAACTATAAATTATTGCTTTGGAATATGTTGTACTAAGTAACCAACTTTCTGTGGGGATAATATTAATGTGTGCATGGGGTGGTATTTATTTGTGCGCGGAAACTGATTTCACATAAAAATGCCATGTAAGATGACCTGATATTCACGTGTTCTAGTGAGTTTCCATTGATAAGGGCAACAGTAACAGTAACCTGAGCTTGGACAACTAATTTGTGCGGTCGTTCTAGCTTGCAAAAGGGCTGAGACCTGCAAATCAAGGATTGATATTTAAAGTCTTCTCTTCGTCCCCAGGAGAGCTGTAGCTGTATTTGAGATCTTGAGGTCTTGCCCTTAGTTAGCTTGCCTGAGAAATTATCCTTGGATTACCTTGGATCATTGATTCCACTAATGTATGGGCAGTAGACATTATCTACTGCCAGATTTAAGATTTAACTGAACAGTTACAAGCAAGTATGAGTCTTCCAAATGGCCATACAACATTCTTTAACGAGCAGCTAATATTTCTGTTGAGCAGGAAATGTAGATTACTCTTCTCAAAGAGAGACTGCTTATAACTTTACCTCTTCTGCTAAGTCTTTCTTCCAAAGCAGATGTATTCAAGTTTAAGATTGCTAATAAAATGCTGGATAAAAAATAGTACTCTGAGAAGATCTGTTTCTCCTTAACAGCTTTTTAAAAATCTAGTATTGGCTGTATTAATCTGCACAAAAGATTTAAAAACAGCTTACTGCAGGCTCTGCTTTTGTGTGCTTGGCAGAATGAATTATGAATGATTGCATCATTTACATTCTAAGTTTAGTTTTCAAGTATGGTTGATTTTGCTTAAATGAGAATCCTGTAGCTATTTAGTAATTAGGACTGATAGTTCTATGAAGTTCTTAATTGGTCCCCAAACAGGTGTTTCCTTTCTTCTTGAAAAAAATTAGGTATATTTTTGCCCTGCTGCATGTAAGCTCATGGAAATTTCCTGAACACAAAAACATACAATATTTATAACAGCTATTTATTATGAAATAAAAATTGTCCATCGGTTTATGTACCTACTCTGCTAATGCATTGAATTTGGAGTTCAGTCAGGCATCATTTTGTAACAGTGCTCTGCACCCTTGACCATGAACACAGTCACCAACAACTGCAATTGCTCACTACAGACGGTCTGATAATATTTTATGGCAGTCTCTATAATGAGTGTTCTAAATAATGATTATGGACAAGTTAGATATATAATGCTATTTTTCAATATAGACGGTGTCTACTAAATATGGAGAGAAGTTTTTGGATGTATTGAAAATGAACCTGTTACTGGCTATAAAAATCAGGTATCATTTACATTGACTGAGTGTCAGGGACAACACAATACTTGAAGGGGTTGCTCCTTTGAAGTTCCTGGGAATTGACTCAGCTGTATTATCTCAGCTCTTTGTCTCTACTTTGAAAATGGCAGCAGCTGGCAATCATTTATCATATTTGATTGTTCTCCAATGATTCGAGCTCAGACAAGTTACCTTCTCATCAGGGCAGGCAATTTTTATGTAAAGTACCAGTATTGACTACAAGAGATCTGATGGCAGTTTTAAAACATTTCTGCATTAACAGCCTTCTCACTGCATTTAAGCATCCTGTCTCTTAGATGCTGTGATGAATGTGACACTGCTACTATATGTTCTAAGTACCCACTTTTAATGGTGACAGCATCTATTCTTCAAAATGGTAATTGCCTAGTGCTAACTATCTTTGCAACTTATGACCACCTTGGGAAAAATACTCCTTTAAAATTGCACAAGTGTTTGGTTAGAAATACCTAATTAACCAGTTACCTTGTTGGAATTAATTTAGGGTGGAATCACGGGATCATAGAGTTGTTTATGTTGGAAAAGACCTCTGAGATCATTGATTCCCTCCATTAACTCAGCACTGCCAAGTCCACAACTGAACCACGTCCCTAAGTGCCACATGTACGTGACATTTTTACACCTCCAGGGATGGTGACTCCACCACTTGCCTGGACAGCCTGTTCAAATGCTCAATAATCCTTTCAGTGAAGAATCTTTTCCCTAATGTCCCATCTGAACCTCTCCTGGTACAGCTTAAGGTAATTTCCTCCCATCCTACCACTTGTTACTTGGGAAAAGAGACTGACCCCCACCTCTCAGGTGGTTGTAGAGAGTGAAAAGGATCCTCCTGAGCCTCCTGGGCTGAGCCCCCCCAGCTCCCTCAGCCGCTCCTCATTCGCTGCAGTGAATATTGAGACATGGAAACTCACAGAGGGAGACAGTAGGGGGGTGAACTCAGAGAATTAGAAACTGGAGCTAAAAAAGCTAAAAACCACAGGCCCTTTTACCCCCAAGAAGGAGAAAGAATTGATGAAATCAATTCACTTGACATGAACCAAACTCATCTTTCTTTGTAAAGTGGTTTTTTGAAGAGGTTTGAGGCTCAGACCTGGTCAGCACAATACTGCGTCACCCCAGAATTTAAATGAACAGAAAACTTGGCATAACTGTTAGATTATGTTTCATTATTGACAGTCTTTTTAATTGGAGAATAACAGTTTCAGAAGAAAATGTAGGAAGCAGTTACTTTCTATGAAAAAAACCAGCTTTCTGTCCTAAAAATGACAGGTCCTTTTCCCTTTATCTGAAATTTGAGTGCTTTGGATTAAAAAATAGATTTAAAAATCAAATTTTGCTACAGATAATTTTGATTTGTTGAAGCCAGTTTAACAGTCACATATGGCCTTCTCTAAAATCCTTCACAGTCCCCAGAGAGGCTCCAGAGATGATTAAACTCCATCTATCTGTGCTCAGCCTTGAGTGCCACACTGCTTTTCTGCCATATTTTTTTTCTGTGTTTGTGACCGATTGTTAACTAAATTATTGATACCTTCTTGATCACAGCAGAATGGTTTGAGGCACAAATGTCTTATAGCTCTTCATATGACAAATACTTTGCTGAGACAGAATAGAAGGAGTTTGCAACCATCTTGATGGAGAAGAAGGTAGCAATCCTTTTTAAACATGATTTGTGCGTTGTTGAGAGATAGAGAGTGAAAGAGGGAAGAGTGAAAACTCCAGATATCAAAATTTATCAACAAGCCCTTAAACCTTCTACAACAGATCTCACTGATTTTTCAGAGCTGGAAGTGGAGTATGCCCTATTAGTCTCTACAGGGCAACCTGTGTCAAACTCCAAATCCTCTGGGAGAAATACGTGCATAAATGTAAAACACTGCCCGACCCATGTGCAAGAGGAACAACTCCATGGTACCACCACTAAAGTCATGGGATTTGAGAAGAGTTGACCTGAGAGGACGTGCACAGTGCTACAAAGGAGCTGTCACTCCAAAACTGCGTGGGAATGATTTGCAGGATTTCTTGGCTTTAGTATCACAGTGTGACACTGAGCACCCCTC
The DNA here is from genome assembly GCA_013397845.1 of Melanocharis versteri. Lineage (NCBI taxonomy): Eukaryota > Metazoa > Chordata > Aves > Passeriformes > Melanocharitidae > Melanocharis > Melanocharis versteri. The sequence goes on along the minus strand of VZTG01007483.1, from coordinate 1,708,905 downwards.
CCTTTCCAAATCATGAAAATACTACTACTAAACACACACAAGGTCTTAATGGGTTACTGAGGATTTTGGTTAGGATTTCAGTATGTGGTTTTATAAGGATTTATTATGTAAATGAGTGTATACAAGCAAAACTAATTACATGTTTCATGGACTTCATAAGAAAGAAGAAACTGCTTTTTCATTTTCAGAAGAAAACAGGTGGTAGCTGGCTTACAACACAAGTCTCTCAATATGTAATAGCAACAAAAGAACCTATATCATCCCAGACAGTCATTCTCTATTTCCTTATAATATTTGTGAAGGAAAAGCAATGTGACAGGCAAGGCTGCAAGCAGAGGAATTACCCACAAGGTGTTTTACCAATTGCAGTAGAAAAAGCTTTTGAAAGGGAAGCAAAATACAGGAGAGCAAAAACAATTAGATATGCAGCACACTGAATTCAGAAGTGCCAGCAGGTGATGTGCAGTTCTGCAGAGTTATGGAAAAACACGTTTGTCAGGTTTATTTATTTATTTACTTCACAGAATAATTTTTTTCTGAAGCAGAATTGCTTAGCAAAGCTTTTAAAAGCAACTGAGCCTTTCACTAATACCTCTATGTACATCTAATGAAGAAACTGAAAATATGTTGGATGACAGAGATGAAGGGCACTCAGATTCAAAGAAAGTGCTCTCTTTTGTGATTACAGCCCCTGTGTTCTCTCTGTAACCTAGGACCAGGTGTCCAAACCGTTAGCAAGTGTATAACATCCATCCTACTGAAGCCAACAATCTTTCCTCCACACCACCCTCTTGCCACAGCTTCCCCAACAGCTCCTCTTACCCCTCCAACTTTCAAAAGAGTGAAAGGGGAAGGTAATATTTTGTATTTTTCATATAGATTGCTGGTGTCTCAAAGCCGTGAGGAGAAATGCACTTCAAAATATACATGGCAAGTAAAATGGGACACGCTGACCCCCTGGCCCTTCTCTGCTAGTATCCTGTATAGAATTAAAGCATTCCAGGTTTCTGACAAATTCTGTTCTCTGTCGAAAATAATAATACAAATGATGCAGACGTTATTAGGTAGATTTGATTAGCTGCGAGTGTCAGAGACTTCAAAGTTTTAGTAGAAGATTCTGCTCACTCGAGTTAATCAAGAAATCGGCTATTTTGAGCTAAGGATGTGGTCACTTCTAATGGTTGTACTCTGCTTTAATAACTCCTTGTCAATGTAAGTGAATGGGTCAGAAAACAGTCTTTTCTTCTCCTGCCATTCGCTGCTTCGCACCATTCCAAGTGCCCTCCAGAGCTGTGACTGCCTTGCTAATGCCTCCTGCTTGCTAATGGGTTTTCCAAGGGCTTTTCTTGCACGGCCTCTTTTTGTGACACCGGTCAGTCTGCGTTTGACAGCTCTGGGTGAGTGTTTGTGTCCCGGCATCTGAAGTACACACTCTGCCTCTACCAAGTGTGCTCTTCACACTGATGGAGATAGGCTGCTGGCTGGTGATTTTGATTTCTCATCTCTTCATGTTGGTTATAAAAGTATGTTTATCTAGAATCAGAATCTCTTCTAGACATTCAGTCTCTAGGCTGTCTGATTTTACATTTTGTGTAGCTCCAGCTCTCCAGCCATATGTTAGCACCAAGACTGCACTGGAATTTAAAACTCTCACTCTTGTTGTACTGCTGTATGACTTTCACTTTTTCATATTTTGCTACATTTTTTTTTCTGCAACAAATGTATTTCCTATTTTTAATATGATTCTTCTTGAATTCTTTGTTACTAGCATGACTGCTGTGGCATGTTGCCTTCCAATGGGACTATTTTGCCTGACATCTGAGCTTGAAGGAGTTTGATTTGGCATCAGTGATTTTAAGTTGCTTGACTGCCCTTTTTGACTGGTTTTGTGTGTTTTCCCTCACAAATTGCCCTATCAGTTGATAGTGGTTTAGTGTCCATTACTTTCCTACCAACAGAGAAAAGAATGGCCATCAATCAGTCTCTTATAAAAGTTTGAACCCACAATTGCTCTGGCCAAGAGAAACATTGGGTTTTCTTTAATCTGATGAAAATCTCAGGTGTAACAGAATTTACGGCTTGAAGATATGTGCTCAGGGTGGAGTCTGAGCACACACTGCAGAGAGCCCATACAGAGACTGCTAAGGACATGCAGTTAGCTGGATGTGCTTCCTTTCTGAGCTTTCAGACCCCACTCCTACCCAGCTGTCTCTTCTGGGAAGAAATGTCAAAACTGCTGAGAAACTGTCGAACCCTGCATACAGCTATGCACTCTGTTCACCTGAATTCAAGCACTTTGTGGCATTCTCCCATTTTGGAGATGTGTGTACTGGTCAGAAAAACCATTTAACCAACAAATCACCATATACATTAGCAGTGGAAATACAGTGTATAATCCCAAGTTCCCGGGACTGACAAGCATGTCTTTTGCTCACCCCGTGTACTTACACCTCAGCAGCTTCATGCCAACATAGACAAGGATCCCTTCTCCATGAACAAACCTCATGTTTTACTTTGGTTCCCTGACAGACATTTTTTCTGCAAGAAGTCAATCTCCTCCAGCCACAGTCAAGTCTTTTGTTAGTCTGTCATGGGATTTTCCATTAAGACAAAGCAAATTTTGTAGGTTCACAGCCACAGCAAAAATAGCAAAATTTATAATTTTGGCATTAACCTTTAACTCAGCCTTGCAAAGAGATGGCAATCATGAGTTATTCTTTTCCTTCAGATGCAGACATTGCACTCCTAAGCTAACTGTACTCTGCACACAGTCAACATGCTCAGTCTCAAATTCTCACAGGATGACTCCATATCTGCTGAAATATTTTCACAACACACAACATGTCCTTCCTCAGGTCATGTCTGGACAAGTCTATGATGTGTCTCTATATCTGTCCTTAACAGATATAAGGACACATCAAAGCTTTTTACTTTCCATTGTCTGCTAAGGGAGTCCTAGCACTGATCTTTACACCAGAGGATGCAGATTGGGCCTGGATCAGCCTCTGACAGAAGAAGGCTCCTTGCCTGCTGTCCTGCCCGTGCAGAGCAAACTCACCTAGGGCACTGCATGTCTTACATGTTCCTGTGGCTTCAGTTTCAATTATAATTTCAATATAGAACTTGACGCAATTGTACATTTAAAAAGTGATGGTGAAAAACCAGCCAAATATTATAAAAACAGAAGGAGGGGAAAAAATGAGCTTGAACACTTGACTCGTAACTAATAGGATTCTTCACCCATTGTATTTAGAGTAATTATCTTTGAAATGCCTGGGGAATTGAAGAAAGATTTTTTTCACCTGATATGACAGATGATGTGGTAGGTGCTATAATGCTTTTTCTATAAGCTACACGTATCTGAGGTCTCCCACAGATATTCTACCAATCATTCCTCAGTCTACTTAACCTTCATTAGTGCAGTCATGACCCGTCCAGAAAGTAGAAGAGATACAAGAAAATTGTTTAATCTTAATTTTATGAATGAATTTAGTTGTGGAATCTTTTTTGGACAAGAATACTTTTTTGTGAAGAGCACTGCTAGGCAACGCTAACACCATAAAAGAATACTGTGCTTTATTTTCAGTTTTATTAGTGATTGTCTGTGAATCAGTACTTTATGCTGGAAAATTAGTTAAGAAACCTGTGAAAGGTAACAAAATTATCATCTGTTTGGGAATAACATATAGAATTTTTGTTTTTTAATAACTTGTAGAAGGAAGGTTTAGAACTTTATAGCAAGATCAGTATCTGCTGCATTAATCAAATTTAGTCAAAATGCAAATCTAGAATTCTGCTATGATTGCCATAATTTACCTCAGAGGTATACAGATGTAAATCGGAACAGAACCAGTTTATTATATATTATTCCTTCTTTGTTACATAATTTTGAAGCATTTTTCAAGCTCTTCTTTATAAATCTTTGTAGATCCCTGGTACCTGTCAGCTCCTGACTGTAGTGTGTCCGTCGGGCATTTAAATACAACAAGTGATATACCAATTTCTAGTAGGCAGAAATCAGTACAACATTTTGTCTGGCTACATACATACGTATAGAAAGCTCTTCTGTATTCCAGATGTTTAAGCATATGGGAAAAAAGACTTGGTGAATTGGAATCTTTTAATGTAATTTTGCTGTGACAAGCTCTCCAGCTGTCTGCTTCGCTGAGGATTTTCTAGCTTCCTGAACTGTCATTCACAGACCTGTCTACACCAGCAAACCCAGTGCTGCACATGATGTTTCTGATAGTGGGTAGGAACAGGCTGGGAAATGAGCTGTGTGCTTGTGCTGCATCTCACCCTGCTGATGGGCAGCCTACACATGTGGGGAACTCCCATTCAGAGAACACATCAAAGAGAGAATTGCTCTATTTTTGAAGTAACATCATGTTTTGAAATTTAAAATCTTTATTTGATTCATGAGCATTTTCTGATGTTCTAGAAAATGTTGGGTAAAAGGTTATTCTTAGTAGTATAACTTTTATGTCTAGATTCATCAATATTAATTCAGATCTATACTTGATTTTCTGGTACTTCTTATTATCCATAGTGATAATATTATTACCAATTTTAATAGTAATAGCAACAATTCTATACACAGCAGGTCTCCTACAAGCATGGCTGTCCATTTCACCAAGATAGCTAAAACTGTTTTCTTTAGAAAATTAAAAAGATTATGTTAGAATTTTTCTTTTGTGCTTCCTAGAGAAATCTGCCCTAGTTTTTCTCTTGAACATTTCTGTTCTGGACTCTCATATATTTCATGAGACTTTAGATGTCATCGAGAAGCATGTTATCAAAACTGATACAGACAGCTTTCATAAGCTGAGTCTTTTTAGAGAAGGTTTTTGAGATAGCCTGAGTTCTTCCATCTCTGTATTTTCCTCTTCATTACTGTATCCTTTCTTTTACCCTGCCTAGAGTGAGATTGTAGCTGAAAATGGTGTTTTGAAATACAGGCTGTCTTGCTATTTCTTTTGAATACAATACTAGTGGGATTCATATTTGAAAAAAAGAACCCATGCCAAACTTGCTAAGACTCATGTGATAATGCCACCTTCCTCACAATTAACAGAAAGCCAAGCCATTGATTCACTCAGTGTATTCTTGCCTGGCAGACAGCGCACAAAACTGGCTCCTCTCTGTCTTTCCAAACCAGACTGTTCTGGGCAGGTTCCTTTCTCCCTTTCTGAAATGAAGTCTTTCCTTTGAATGGTGCCTGAGTGACAGCCCTGAAAGCTCCATTTTCCTGTACATAGACACCAAATTCGCAGTCAAAGTTTGCAGTGTGAGATCTCCCTTAGGGACCCGCGCTCCAAGCCCACATTGGGGCAGGAGCACTCTCCAGTCTGGACTAAGCACTGGTTCAGCTTGCAAATCACTATTTCCCTGACGAATCTCAGAGTTGAAATGCAACTAGTAGAAATTCCATTAATTTTTATGATATGACAACAGTATCCCAGGAACTATGTTGAAACTACCAGTTTATTCAGAGAGCTGGGGATGGCTTCTCTGTTATGCTTAAAATCCTTCCAATCTAAGCCCGATCTTTGAGTAGCTCCAGCTCTATGTGAGTAATCCCCCTGGAATACGAGGAACACCATTCACCATCTCTTTGTTCTAGGCAACCAAAAAAACATTTTCACTCTATTTTGGTGATTATGATACTGTATTGTATCTCAAATTAGTGCATTTATGCACCCACCGCAATTCTGGGCTCATATGGACTTATTTTCTTGTCTCTCCTCAAAGGCTGCTCATTTTAGACCCCTGGTAGAAGGAGTTCATATAACCAAGTGTCACATCCCCTCCAAAACTGGTGGTTTTCAGGTGCCTCCGTGTGCACTAGAGCCCCCAGGTTTAATTCATCTCTTTGGAGATCTGCACAACCAGGTCTTTGCAAAGAGCGAAAGCACCTATGAGATTCAGTAAAAATAAATGAAACACAGACACCCAAATCTGACCTCAGTAGTAAGGCAAAGCAGAAAAGCTTTGGCAAAAAAAAAAAANAGGGGGGGCAAAGAAAAAAAACTTGGAAAAAAAAAAAAAAAAAAAAAAAAAGAGGAGCTGAAAACAAGATGAATTGTGCTAAAACTTTCCTTCACCAGGTCACAGCAAGAGGCATTATGAACTTCTATTGTGTCCTGTTAGCAATGAACTAAATGTGTGACTGTTTCCTACCTGCTCCTGCCCTCTCCCTGCTGGAAGGCACTGTCAGGATCCATGAACCCATGGCCAGCTCCTGTGGTACCTGTGGGCTTGACCACAGCCTCTGTCTGCAGACAGTGAAAAATAGTATGCTAAAGTCGATTTACAGAGTTACCAAATCCTTAAGTAAAAATCTATACAACAGAAGTAGATCTATTATTAAGTGTAATGAATGGCATTATCTCATAAACTGCACAAGGAAGAATTTAAACCTCGTTTTTCTGTATCCTGCTCTTCATTAGCATTTTGGGAAGAGTTAAAAGCTACAAGTCTCCTCCTGCCTGTTGTCTTTTAATCCTCTTATTCCCAAGTCACTCACTATAGCATCAAAATACCATAAACCTAATGCTGTGAGTTTTATGTGCTCGCAGTAGCAAATCCTAAAAGCAGGAGGCACACTTGTTGCTCACACATCCCTCTTAAGCTTCTTCCCAAGCCTGTTCCCCTATTCTTAAATGCACACCAGCTCTCTTCATCTTCCCACTGTCAAACTCAGCACAAGGTGGGGCAGATGGCTGCAAAATTCTACCGTGTTACAAAGCAAACATGCCTACTGTAACCACAGAGAGAGGAAAAGCACTGTTAAAACTATCAGCTTCATTTATTCATTCAGTTTTGGGTTAAGATGGGGGTTTATGAACTGAGCAGCCTGAATTAGGCTCCTGAGACAATTCAAACAGCATGGAGACTTTAAGGTGTTACGTGCATGCAGGGTTGTTTGAACCCTTTGGGCTGAGAACAATTACTGCAGAATGCTATTAATTTTGTAGCATGCTTTGTGCTGAATTGTAGATGTCATAAGAAAAAGAACTTGAGTTAAAGAGCTTTCTTTATTTTGGGGTGCACAATGCAAGGCAAAGCAGCTCCCCTGGCATGCCGGCATAACTGGGGTGTACTTTAAAACAGCTGGCTGTAACTGCTCCATATAAAGGCCTGCAAATGTATCTCCTCAAATTTACTTGTTCTTCATTTTCCTGCTGTAACCACCCCCAGCATCTACATCCCTGCAAACAGAATATGGAACAGATCAGAAAAAGTTGTGCCATGCGACATTCCCCAGAACACTGGGCTCGGTGCAGAACTTGGCGCTGATTGGCAAACAAGTCACTGAAGGCAAGGTAAGAAGAGAGCACTGTGCTTCCTTCATAGCTAAACATTGCATGAAGATGTAACAAGCCAGTCTCAGGTAACTTCTACCTTAAAACAAGCCCAAAGGATAAAAGCAAGGAGTACAATATTTATCAAGGTACACAGATGTGGTGGGAGAAGAGGAAGCTGCAGTCATCAAAATGCTGTTATTCAGCAGACGAGATCCAGGCTATGAGACATGGTGGTCAGAAAGAAGAAAGTGGTAGTAGATCCTTCAGAAGGTATTTGGGAAACAACAACCTTAAAGTTATCCTGAAGGATTACTAGCCTGGATGGGGAATACCAACTTCTAAAGAAACACTCACTTTTGAGGGAAAAATAGATACCTTGTGAGAAATGAAGACACAATCTACCATGGTCCTTTCTCCAGCAAGGTTTTCACTCTGACTACCCAATTTTCTGTCTCCGACAGCAATCCTGCATGGTCAGCTGTGTATTTTCTGTCCCAAGTGACTGTGAAGTGTTGCTGCCTGGCATCACTTTCATTTCAAAATCAGTTGCATTTTAGTACCAAGGAAACAAAGAGCATCACCTTAGCTTACTTTTTTTCTCCCTGATGCCTAGAGATGATGTGATTATCATTATCTCTGAATGTACTGCATTTCCCTAAGTTTTCCTAAATGTGAATTTCGTCCAAATTAAAAAAAAATATATACTTAATTCATAATGCATAAAGAATATTTTAATGGTCACACCTGAACATATTTTAATAAGCCAATTTAGTCACTAGGCAGTATTATGATTCTACTTCAGAAGCAATTACTAATTTACTGACCTTTTCTGTTATTAGAAAATCTTCAGATTTCTCATTATTTCCATTATTTTTTTCTATTAGCTTTACTCAAAAAATGTCTTCTGTAACTTAAAAAGAGCACCCTATATCTATATGACAAATTTCCTTGAGAGTATTTAAGATTCCATATCCAAAACAGGAGCTGGGTGAAGCATCATTGCTACTCTGAATGATTAATTTTAAATCAGGAAGATGGGTTAAAGAAGTGACTGGGTGGTTTCTGTTAGAAATAAATTAAAATAAGCAAAATAAAGAAACAACAGATGCCATTAAATTTTTTCCTTTCTGAGTTGCAGAAACTTCATCCTTATTCCTAAGAGGAAAACAGGACACTGCAAAATTTATTGGCTTGCTGAAGATTTTGAAGTTATTTCGTCTTATGACAGTTGTAAAACATAACTCCAAAAGGAGTAAAAAGGTAAATAGAGAGTTTGGATTTAAATCCTTCTCTGTTTTCTTTACCTTTATGGTTTGACTCTAGAGCAACTGGCTTGGCAACTCCATCTCCCTTTGCTGATCTCCTAAAACATTTCTAGTTCAAATATCCAAACATATGAGCCTGCCACTCAGTTCTCAGACTCCTTGTGGGAGTTGAACTCAGATTTATTTGGTGAAATCAAGCACAAACATAGGTTAAAGCAGCAACATAAAACCCCCAAAATATTTGATATTATTTACCTAGCTCTGTGTTCCAAATGGAACAGAGCAAAAATATAAGCTGATACCTTCAGAATATTAGAAAAGTTATGAATTCCTGAGCTCCCAGTACAGGTTGTTGTTCATTTTTTAACTTGCACTCTACACATACTCATGCCTCAAGCAAGAAAAGAATGATACAGTCACAATTAGAACACTAATTTGCAAACATCTATTGATCATAAAAACTATTAAAAAAAAACTTCAATTAGACTCATAATACTGTAACACAGCTTCTTGCTCCTTTTGAAATTTCCTTTCATTCATAAATATCCATCCTTTTTTTGTAAAGGAAAATAAAAGCAGGTAGACATCCCAGGCAGAAGCAGCATAGTCTACAAATCTACGCTTTTACTTCTGTGCTCTTTGCCACTATTATTTTTCACTGCCTGCTATAAATACTGTATTAAATAATTAGGTAGGAAAAAAAAATCACTCTCTTTTTTTCTCCTTGCATGTTTTAAGCTCCTAATGAAAATCTAACAGAACAGAGAACAAGGTACTACAATTGCATGTTCATATCTTTTCTGTAACAGACATCCCATTCTTCTCTTGCATCCCACTATGAGCAGTTCATCTGAGCATAAAGGAATGGCATACATTTCTCTGTTTGTCAAACGAGCTCCATTTACATTTCCATGGTGACATACACAGCTCTGTTCTTTGTTACTCAGGAGTAAAATGTGCAGGATCTCTGCCACATACTAGAAATGCCAGTACATGCAATTTTAATTGCAAAAAGTCCTTCTCTCCTTTAATTCTATTATTTTGGTTTTGCTCACTTGCCAACTCTCTTGGCATTACTGAGTGTTTCACAACACCCAACTTCTAACTGAGAGGGCAGGAAGCACAGCCTTTCCTAAGCATTTGGTACAGGTCCAAATCCTGCCATTCTCCCTTTTTACTAAATTCTTGTTCTCACACAATTTCCATTAACTGATGTGAGAATTTTGACCGCATAAACACGGAGCTGGGTTGTTCAGCCCCAGCCCAGCATCTGTAAAGTGCAGAGCTCCAGTTCTCATCAATAGGTCTGTGCAGGTGAGCAGGAATCTCTGCACCTGAGCACTGCCTGCAGAATCAGCCTTCAGCAGTTCAATCAGTGCCTTCCTCCGGAAAGGAAATTTTCCATCCTTTACCTGACATGTTCAATTATGCAGACCTATGGAGTGGAAATAGGAGAGACATTGCAAATACAGAATCTATTTCTGCTTTGCAATAAGAAATCATCATATTTCTCCATTGGGGCGGTAAGGTCTATGGACAATAAAATGTTTTTGGCTTGACTTTTCATGCCTCCCTCAAGTTACAGACTACAGAAAAAGTCTTGGGCCAGATTCTCACCTGGCAGAGCCAGCACATCCGAAAAAGAATTCAGCCTATTCTTTTTTGAGTTCCATCATGATAATTCTTTTCAGTACAGCTTTTCTTCTTCCTTACAAGGCAAATGCAATAGCCCCTTTCTCTAATAAGGCCCCATCGCTTTTCTGCAGTTTCAGGGGAAGTGAAACCTGGCTCCTGTTGCCTGTCTCAAAAATCAAATCAATCACGTGCACATTTTAAAACGAGATTGGAAGAAATGCCCCAGGGCAAAGCAGAAAGAATGTAAAATACCATAAAATAAATATTTAAAAAGCTAAATAAGACAAATGGATTTTTCATTTTGACCTAAAAATAGAAAGCATTTTGAAGTTGTAAAATGTAAAAGAATCACATTTCACAGCTGTGGAGACCAATGAATAAATGGGTAGGGTCCATTAGATACTGTCCATACATGTGGATGAGCTAAAAGCCTTTTAGAAGCTGAAAGATGTCTCTTGTTTAAGTGTTCAAAAGGCAGAACCAAGAGATGCAAACCCTTGTAAGCTGGGATCAAACTTTAAAGTCAAATCTTTTATTATTGCAGGTCAATTAGGTTTTTTTCAAACCAGGCTAATACAATAGAAAAAAATTTTCATCTGTGAAGCTATATTCAGGACCTGATAAAGCTCTGCTTAAAGGTAACATCAAAGGCTGGATGTTGGAATATTCACAAATAAAAGAAACCCAGACACAATCAAATCAAGATTAAAGTTTCAGCAACTACTTTGAAAAAAGTCATCTGTTTTATAGAAACTGAAATACAGCAATGTTGTTTTTTTTCTTTTTTTTTTTAAAAGATAATTTCCACAGCCACTGCATAACTCTCATCCTCTCCCCACTGTCCCAGAAGAATCAGTTCTTGTCCCACAGTCTCCCCCGGGATGGGGCTCTGTCTCTCCTTTCAAGCCATTTAGATTTATTTTCCCCCAAATAATATTAAACTCATGGTCTCCTGGCTATGTTGCTGGAAATGTCTATATTAGCCAGTAAAAACAGTTAAATAAAACCATTATGGATATCCCAGGTAATGCAGATATATCCTGGATTACGAAGTTACATTAAAACACACTGTAATCCTTCTCTCTGGAGCTCTGTCAGCAGTGTGGAGAAGGGCTCAGAAACACTTTTAAAGCACAGTTTATTTAGCAATGGTACACAAGCACTTCGGGAGAAATACCACACAAACACAACAAGGAGTTTATAATAACTGCTGCCTTTTCCTGAGCTTGTTTAAACCACCTGAGTCTACCCAAGAGGCAAAAATCATCAAAATGAATAGTCTTGAGGTTATTCTTTACTGTTTTGCAAGTAACTGTAAAGATGCAGTTATTTTGAACCATTCATTTTGTTGTTGCTTGCTTTTTTCTGAAAAGGAAAGCAAAACTTTTAGCAGATTCGCTACACACAAATATGTGGGGTTTAAAATGAGAGAGATTTCTTTGAGCCCGTGACCTTATAGGACATTTTTTTCTTCTAACAAGTTCTATTTGCTATAGTATTATTTAAATGTATTTCCATTTCTATTGGATAAAGAATTTGTCCCTTTCTTTTCAGACATCAAAGGTGTTGCCACTCCTGCCTGTTCGGCCTGTGACTCGTGGTTCCTGCTTTTGCCTCTGGCTTAGTCCTGTGATTCCTGTGTCCAACCTTCTATCCATCCTTAGAGCCATTAAATCTCTACACAAGGTGAGCAGCTCCCAAAGCAGGCCCTCTCTACAAGTCACAAACTGTGCTGAACAGCTTCACTCTTTCTGTGATATCTCCACCACAACTTTCACTGTCATCCAAAATATATTAACAAAGTTTTTCACCAGAGAATTTCAACTGTACAATTCCTAAAAAGGATATGTCAATATTATGAAATTTCCTTTCTTCTTGAATCTGAAAAAGGCAGACATTTTTGAACTTCCCGTGAATTAAAAAATTTACAGGAATGTTTTAGAGAAATGTCAAATTATTTTGTTGAAACAGTTCATCTCAATGAAATGAATGTTGTTTTTAAAGCTAAATTTTTCTATTACGATTGCAATTACTGATAAAGCAAAGAGATTACTCTGAAATGCTCCAATAAACTTAAATTCAATAAAATTTTGCAGTGGTAAAACGCTGCATCACAATTTTCCTTTTTTCACCCAGTTTTAATCTTGATCAGCTGTAGTACTGTGCTAGAATTGAGAGATATCTGATGGATGTTCTCAGTTATATCCAATACCTGTGGCTACAACAGGCCATCCTGACAGTCAGGAATAATCAGCATTTAAAGATGCCTGGATGTAGGAAAGAGATGCATTACACCTTCTGAAGCACTTACACAATGGATGATTCCTCTTGCACTCCCTCATTGCAGGGATCCTCAAGCGTCTGCTTAAACAGGAGTCATGCAAAGCCACCTTTATGTTGGATATTGCAAATATAAGCTCTCTATATGGACATGAATAGACTAAATATTGCAGTACCTTAGATTTTATGACTTGGCAAGAAGCTAAGTAGAGTGGAAAGCTGTGAAAATAAAAACTTGCAGCTCCACTAAGCTGAAAACTGATATCTAAGATATCAGAAATATAGCTGCTGGTTCACATAACTAAAAAACTCACCCTCCCATGGGGTTCTTCTACCTCTCCCCACCCCAACTTGACTAAAGCTGATATGATGCCAAGGGAAGTGACTGTTAGGGATATGTGTTATCAGTCCACTGAAGTGACTCAGCTCTACATCTTTTAATTAAACCTCGATTTTTTCAATCTCTAATTTCTTCCAGAAAAGGCTCTGAACAGCAAGTCACAGCCTCAGGCCCACTGAAGGTAGGATAGAAATAATGACTGTAGGAAAAGCACTTCTGCAGGGATTTATCAAGGGTTGCAATTACTCTCATCATGTGAGGCATGCCCATCCTCAGCAGTTTGCAATGGAAGAGGGGTTCCTGAATATTCAGGCACTGTTGTGGCTGAAGGTTAAACCTGGTCAAGGATATTTGCTAGGTTATATTTTCACTAGAACAATTTCTGAAGTTTGGTGTGGAATGCGTGCCCTGGAAAAAACAGCAGGAAACACCCAAGTAGTAAACAGCTGCTTGGCTGAGGCACTTAGATGAGACCCAGACCATGTCTCTGCTTTGGATTATGTAGAACAGGGATAATATTCCAGGTAAGTACCCGAATCAGCCACGTGGGACAGTTGCCAATTTTTCACTTTATAAATATGTATTAGTTCAGAGAAAGAAGGATGGACACAATAGCTGGTGGTTAGAGCAGAAGGGAGTCTGGGAATCAAACGAAACCCCTGGTCTCAGACAGTACCTTTTTCTCCCATCAGAACTAAATGCGAACTGTGATCACCACAGCCAAAGAATGACCTGAACCGGAGCAAAACTAAAACCTGTATGGGTTTGACAGTGCAGGAAATATATAGAATGGACATAACACTTGGTCTTGGTTGAGACCCACATGCATTGCAACACAGAGACATCCAGAAAACCCAGTAAAGACAAAGCCAGGATAGCTGGATTCCCCAGCTGCAAACAGATGTGTGCTGGGAATGACAGAGGCCAGCAGAGGCACCGCCTGAGAGCCCTCCACACTGGCTACTGCTGTTACTGGAAATCAGGGCTGAGTGCTCTGTCCTGCTCTGGCCTGCAGAGAACGTGGTATGTGAGGAGTTGTAACTGGATTACACTCTCCTTTGCTACTCTACCTGCTAAGCCAAGTGGAATTTAATAAATATAAATAACTAGCCTAACAAGATTTGAAAGTGTCCTATGTGAAAACTGGATTTAAAAAAGAAGAAAGAAAAGGGATTTGATTACTGAGTAATGCAAGTTCCATATAATCTAGAAAGTTTGAAATAGAGAGAAAAAATATTTCAAGGCCATTTTTTGATTATCAGAAAATTAGAAAATGTGAGGCCACCTACAGAAAACCTATAACAGCAGTGATCAGAACAGTTTATTGTGCACAACAACTTTAAATGAGTCCCTAACATTATTTAAGCCATAAAGGGAAGAGAGCTTCTAACAGCAGATAGTTGACAGCAGTAGAAGTAATAAAAAGCAGAGTCAGAAGATCATTACTGATATAAAAAAGGGTACTTTTCAAGACTGATTCTATAGCTTTCTGATTCTGTTTTTTTATGAACATTTAAGATAGGCTAACTCCAGCTGTATAATGAATATATCCTTCCAATAGAAAAGTCAATATTTAACATCCATTGTGTTCTGCTTTTTAGGACATGCTCCATTCAGATAATAGTGATTTAAATCAAATTAACCCCAGAACTACATGGAAGAAACACTGAATATGTGTCATGAATCAAAAGAACATATTTTACAACACTGGAGTTATAACAACACTCAGGTCTGCACACTTTAGATCAGTATATTTTCTCACAGGGTCTATCTTAAAAAGAGTGACATAAGTTCCTTAGCAATAACCCAGAAAAGCTTTTTTTTTTTCCTAGCTAGCAAACATTTTGAAGACTGTAATTTAATAGTTCCAGGCTACTTAATGCTTTGTCAGCATGACAGGGTTTGCATTTGTTAGTTGATAATAATTTAACAACTGTTTAATCTCACATTTCTCTCATTGTCCCTTCTCAGATTATGGACAACAGTGGCTCCATATTTTTATTCTGTAAATTTAACCCCCTAATTGAAATAAACTATGATTTGAGTTATGATTATTAGGACTCTCATAACACCATAGAGTCTAATTCTGCTGTTGCCCCTGTGTAGCTTTTACACTGGATTTAGACCAACAGGAGAAAACATTTTATTGCTGAGACAATGAAAGCGTGTTAATTGAGATCTGTAACACCATACTGAGGAAAAAAATATTCTTATTCCTGTTTACACATGAGCAAACAGACACGGGCAGAAAAAGACATTCCTTGGGTTGGTCTCAGTTCTGTTCAAGCTGTTTAAAAATCAAGAAAGTTATCATGAAGTTCTTCCAGATAACATATTCTGGACATTTATTACTGATTTTATGCAATTCTCCTGCAACTCCCATTTTGCTTGTGGATATGTTGTATTGAAGCACAGACATATTTGATCAGCATATACCCATGCCAAATATTTCTGTGATTTTTTTCTAAATAAAATGGTATCTTTAAAATCAATAGAAGATCCTCTTCCCTCTGTACTTAAATGTTCTTTTTAATGGAAACATGGAGAGCTTTGACCTCACTGAACAGGGGAGGAAGTGATAAAGCAGTGGTAAGGTACACAACTGAAGTTTTAGTCAATGTTTTTGAGGATAACAGCACAATGTTATGTGTCCAAAACAAGAGTGAGAAATATATCCTTTTTTGGTGGGCTGACCTCCGCTGGATGCCAGGTACCCACCAAGCCACGCTATCACCCCCCTCCTCAGCAGGACTGAGAGGAGAAAATAATATGGAAAAAAACCCCTTGTGAGTCAAGATAAAGGCAGTTTAATAAAGCAAAAGCAAAGGTCATGTGTGGAAGCAAATGAAAACAAAAGATTTATTCTCTGCTTCCCATCAGCAGGCAATGTCCAGCCACTTCCTGGGAAGCAGGGCTTCAGTATGCACTAAATCCAAGGGATCACAAACAGACTACAGAAATGAGAGGGTGTAAAAGACTATGAAGCCATCTATCTGTAAGTATCTATCAGATAATTATGCAAAACATCAATTACATTTCAAGATTGTGAAGCTTGGAAAGTGTATTTATGTATTTTCTGCATGCCAGTGACACCACAGATGATGTATATGAATGATGTTACCTTGGTGTTTTGACCACAAATGCCATTCAGCAGTTGCAATAATTTCTCAGAGAAATGGCATGAGCTAAATATTAACAGAAGACAGAAAATCAAAATTTGATAAACCAGTCGAAATCCCAAGTGAGGAGGAAAAGACCACAGATACCTGAATCATGAAAAGAGAAGTTTGGTAAATGGGAGAACAGAGACATCAGGTAGAGTGATTGTCTGGCTGCCCACTACCAGCTACTCTGTGACCCGGTGCAAGATGAGAAAATCCATAAAATTTAACCCAGCCTGCACCAGATTTACACAATTGAACTCTCATGAATTCAAGGCAATCAGATGAAGTAACCAGGCACGTGAAGCCCTCCCACATGAATAGGTTTTCCTGCTTTACAGTATATTTGTACTGCAAGAGTGAGAGCTGATTCCATCAAGCCAGGAGACAGTTCCTGCCTGCCAGCAGCTGAAGTAAATGGTACATCCATAGTGCAGGTGTGAGATGGGATTCCATCAACCTGGGAGACAATCCCCACCCATCATAGCTGATGAATATGGGTACCTCTGTACTTCCTCCAGTAAATCTGTGGGTGCCCATGACACTGCCAGGCGATGGCTGCATTCCGGTTACTTTCCACTGCAGCTGAGCTTCCGAAACCCTGCAGAGTGCCAGATAACCTTTAAAGTAGCATTATCTGCCCCAGACCCCCGGTGCCAAGCTGAACTTACTTATGACATAGGGATAAATTAAACTCACTAGATTTAGAGAATTACTTCTGAGCTTTCCCAATGAGCAATCACATGTGGGAACTAAGACTTACTGATAAAATCAAATATATGAAGTTGCTGCAAAAGCTATTTCACTATCACCTTCTCAACTGCCAGTGAAATAAAAGGAATGGTATAGATTGGATTAAGAATCACTGTGTTTAACCAGACTAGCCAAGCTTTCTTAATTCCAAAAGTAATTGCAGGTATGTTCTAGCAAGCTGGGAGCTGACCTTGAGTGCAAAGAAATACTCAGCAGAGGTTGATAGCCTTAGGAATGGATACAGTGTACTGAAAACAAGGCAAATCACCAAAAGACAATGAAGTAGTCTAACCTTTTTTATTTACAGAAATACAAAAAGGTAAATCTTAATTTTGTGGGGGAAGGGGAAAAAAAGCAATAAATATCAATATAAGCACTGTGTGCTTGACAGTATATCGAACCAAATGAATTAAGGGAAAGGAAATTTGAGCAGGAATCCCATACTGCTGAGGGAAGGAGGAGACACAGAGGAGACAACCAGAGGAGAGAAAGAAGGGCCTGAGAGCGGGCTTTGGCTGGCTCTGAGAGCTGTCTTCATGCAGGGTCATTGATTTAAATGTACCACTGAGCCCTGGGCAGCTGCTAAATACCAGAGGTCAAGCAAGGAAAGGGAGAGAAATCTTCAGTTTCACAATAAGGAAGCAAATATGAAGGGAAAAAGCGTAGTATATTACTGTGATGAAGATTAAGTAACCTACTCAATTCTAATGTATGGCCCATTCTGCAAGAAGGAAAATTAACATAATGTGATAAACTGAGGAGATTCAACAAATCATTAAACCTTTGTAAGAGTGGATGTTTCAAAGTATCAGAATAAATTTCAAAATCACCCATAATGAAAAGTATTAATGAGTGAAGAATCAAATCAGGAATCAGCTTAGGTCATTCAGTAACAAATCAGAACAAATAGTTGGTTGTGATAGGAAACCCAAAGGGCATGAGTTGAAAAGTATGCCAAAGGAATAACCGTTTAAAAGCAAAAGGGTGAAAAAAGCAGTAGCCAGAGCAGTTCAGACAAACAGAGGAGGAGTGTTAAATTTGAGCAGACAGATCTCCACGGAGAGCATACATCACAAGGAGTGTCTCTTTTAGCTGGAACATACAGAGCTAATTTCTTTGTACTTGGAACGGGGGTAGAAAATTCAATTAAACTGGCTGAAAATTGGATGTGTCTTTAGTAGTGCTTCCAGGATGTTACTGTTATTTCATGTACTTCAGTGACAACATTGCAGGTGTCAGACGTTAGGGGAATGCTCTGAAGAAATCACTTTTTGGTTTGAATAATGGCAAAAAACAATCCCGAAGATTAAGTTATCCTCTTTATCATTGGGATTTTATTAAAATCGTTTTTCCTGGACCCATGGCCACTTCCAACAGCAGAGGGCTCTCTGTGGCAGCCCCAGTCTGGCTGGGACTGGTGCCCTCGAGCACCAACAACCTGCGCCGCTAGCGATGGCGGACCCCAAAGTAAGCTGATAATCACAAATATCTCTGAGATGGATGAAACATTGTACAGATCTGACACTTTTCACACTCCACAGAAAATCCCCTCCTGAGCGATTAAGGACCAAATCTGCCGTCTTGTTTCTAGAAGGAACATCAATCTACTGTGCTCTATCCACACCATGGGATGAATCCCCTTCCAACAGATACAATTGTATTTCCACATCCAGGGAGCTGCATTTGCCTCAGGGCCTGCACTAAGATAATGCCGATCCGTAAGACTGTTCCAAAAGTGCATGTATTTTGAAAAAGAAAAGGTAAATATTTTGGTTAAGGAATTTTCCAAAACTTTAAATTTCTTTATTTTTGATATACTTAGAGGTAAACAAGGAGTCCTTAGAAAGCTAAAGTCAGAGTTTTTCTTTGATCATCACCAAAACTAAAGCCAGTAGCAGCAACTTGATGTGCATTATTTTACTGGATAATTTTACTCATAAGTAGTTGGCTGATTCAGGTTCATACTATGGAGAAATATGTTCATAGTTGATGTAGTGAGTCTGCAGGTGTCTTAACCAGGGCTCTCAGTGACTACAGAGCTTTTGATTAACCATACCAGCAGATTTGAGTGAGTAATTGGGCAGTTTTGCCCATATTTAAGTAGGTAGATTTGGAACTGTTAATAAAAGCAGTCAAAATCTCTCTCCTAAATATTGCTTCCCTTTTTAGCTTGATCTACTGTGGAAAAATAGATTATTCTAAAACAATCCAACCTTATACAATTGAGTCTACAGAAAAATAGAGTACTGTATGGGATAAGAGAAAGACTATAGCTCCTTTCAGAAGCAGCATTTCAAAAGTCATTTTTAAATTATATTTTTTGTAGTAAGTGTTGGAATTTGGTAACAAAGCCTTGCTCCGGTGATAAAAGGTTCCCTAAGAGTACTTTAATTGAAACTTTTTATCTGAATGTTGCCTGAACCTTTGCTAAATGCTACTTTCTTGTTTCAATTCAAATTTTCTTAATCTTCATTTTCACGTTGAATATTGGTACACTGTCTGCCTCATTATGCTAAAGAAAGATGAAGTGAGCTATTAACATTCTGAACAGCCTACGAGATGTTATGATATAGAATGTCATTCATTTTTATGAGTTGGCTGTCAGTGTGTGCTGCAATAAAGTTATAATTTCTCACTGACAATATGTGATGTCTGGAGTCGCTGCACAATCCTTATTAAAATTTCAATAATTGTAAATCAAAGGAAAGCAAATACGACTTTTATGAAATGGTCGCTTCTGAAAGTCAAGGAGTACAAAGTGGTGGAATACAAACCCAGAAGATTATTCCTGTGCTGTTCCAAGCCATCACCATCATCCTGCAGTTTTCCTCCTCTTGCACAAGGCAGGGTGTGCTGGGCACACAACATTCTCAGAGGTGGCACGTGCAGGATTATAGTGATGGTGAAGCACTGCTTGTTTGTTGCTCTTTACTGACTCTACCTTTATGTGGCTCTGAGTGTCATCATGTTTATTGGAACAATTTATTATTATAGCTCTTCATCAGGAAAGTCAGGTGTCTTTGGAAGCAGTTACAAGTTATAATTGCCTGGCAGTGAGGGAAGCCAGAAGAGATTTATGTGCATACATGGGTGAGCAAAGGTTTCAAAGCCTGTTCTTGTAACTTTAAACAGTCATGGAAAATACCGGGGATAGATTTATGGCACAGTCTTTAAAATGCTTAAACTATCTTAGACAGTACACAGGGAAATGAATCCTGAACTCAAAATAAATGTTATATATAAATTGCTGTGTAATGACTACGTCTTTATTTCTACTGCTGTTAGTATTGTTTCAAATCAGAAATGTAAGAAGTTTCTATCACTGTTCTAAACCTGCTGATCTTTCGTTTTAAGCTTGACATAAGCTGGATGATCAGAAGTTAATATTGTAAAACATGCCCTCAGAATAACAGCTTTTTGGAGTTATTAGATACAAACCAAAGTGTTCCAGTCACTGAGCTGACTGCATGACATCTTAATGTTGTTGGGCATTTGGAACTACTCTAGCACTTCTTCTCCCTGTTATTTTCAGTTCCTTTCAAAGTCATTATTACTTGCAAATCAGTACATGACATCCTGAATAAATGCATTCATTTAATGTATATAATCACTGAACATGGGATAGATAGTTATATGGGTAGGTTTTGGAATTTTCTTCAGCTGTTTTTAAGTACTGAGAATCAGTCAGACTTCTGGGGCTCCATAGGGTTATGCTACAAAGGTTGTGTGCCCAGGAATGTTTGCACAATGCAGGGATTATGCCAACAGGCAAAAACACACTTAGATACTCCAATACATAACAGCACTCTATTTCTATTGCTTAGACTATTTTTCATTATTCAAAAGTTAAGTCAAACACATTAATTTCATTATTGCATCTGGCATGTTTTGTAAATTTTAACTAATAACTTTATTTCTACTCCTCTTCTAAACTGACTGACTGACTCTGCTAAAATTTACAGCACAACAGCAACACTCACACGTCACATATGATGGATATCCTTCAGTGTCAGATTTCCAGTGTAGCAACATCTCAGATGTACCTCCTCAAGACACAGCAGCCAGCAAGTGTTCATGCACAAACAAAAGCAAAACTCCATTTAAACTCTGCGAAGCTCTGTCTTTGTTCTTGCACAGAAATACTTGTGCACAATTCAAGCCACGGTATTTGAAAAGGTGTCCCTTCATGTCAGCAGCATACAAACACACCAAATCATGCATGCCAGTTCTCCTAAACTTGATTTATCACAAGTGTCTTCCCTGTGCTAGAAATGCTTTATAGCTAGTAGCCTACGTCAAAAACCAGCTGTCCACATCCATCAGAAAGCTCCCTGCTGGAAAAAAATAATGATTCACCAACTGAGCCACAGGAAATAACCTCCACAATTATTTACTAAATGTTATGCCTCCTCATACACCCAGACTATCATATAGTGGGATTCTGGCCCACCCACCAAGACAAAGTGAGAAAGAGGGATAGAGAATGTTATAGTGGGACCAGACTTTCACCTAGAGGGGTGAGGTACACGGCTCAGGATGACTCAGTACCAGTGAGAAATATGCTATCTTAAAGAGGTCATGTGAAGCAACAGGCCTGCAAGCCCACTCTAATTACCAGTGAGCCAGTGAATGAACAGACAGTCTCTAATGCAGAATGATGCACTGGTGGTTGTACCGACTGACATGTTGATATCTAGCTACACAGAGGTTGCATAAGTTGCCCAAAACATCTGATATAGAATAGCAAATAGTCTCACGATTTCTGTTTATGCTGGTTCTTGAAAAATGTTTTCCGACCATATTGTAAAAACTTTATTGCTTTCATAGTACTGTTTGTCAAAGCACTTTTCAAATAGATTTGCTTATTTACTGTGCAAAGATACCAGTAATAACATTTTTTTTTAACTATTAAAAATATCTAAAATATTTTTGTGGTTCATTAGCATGCAAATATTTTATGGTCTGATATTTTGTGAATAGCCAAGATTAGAAACACATGCTTCTACATGGTGCATACTTCAAAACATATAACTGGAAATCCTGTAATTCCAGCTGTGTTATGGAATATAGGAAGTGTGTCAAAGCCAGGTGTTAGTCAGGATATTCAATTTAGGATCTGTCACAGTTCTGGAAAAGGGAAAGATGTGTCTGTCTTAGATATGTGGCATGCCTAATTTGGTGGGGAAAATTATGTATTTTCATGTCATGGTAGGTACCGTTTCATGATTAGATCATTTGTATGGAAGTCTGAAATATTAGCCATGGAAGCAGCTAAGTCAGAGGGCTTAAGAGGAAAGATTTTGTTTCAGGTCTCTATAGATTATGTCATGGCTATTTGAATTAAGGCAATTATACCTGGGAAACGAACATGTATAATATATAGATGCATTAATTTATTAATTTAACCAAAATACTTCCTCTCTGCCTTCAAAATGGATCACAGCTTTACAGGAGAATTCATTTGGTGTAGGATGACTTATTTAACAGCAAAATTACTTGGGCATAATGCAGACATTTTGCATTCACTTTGGTAAAAGCAATTCATGCAGGTGTATGAAGTTGCACACACCTAAACAGAGAGGAAGCTTTTGCTCTGTAATTCTGCAGTTCTCTCAGTCCTTCCCCTGTGCCTCTCTGCTCCCTGCACAAGCCATCTGCCAGCCAAAGCTCAGACAGATCTGAGTGAACACCACAGCAAACACTACAGGACCAGCAAGAGACACCAAGAACATGGCACTGTATGATTTTTCTTTGTTCCTCAACCTGTTTTGTAAAAATGTATTTGACTTCAATCTGTATATGTTTGTATATCAGGGTTTAACTTTTAAGCAAAGCATATGATGATGAGAATAAAAGCAAATCTAATATATTGGACTTATGGGGATATGTACATTTTGTGACTGCTCAGTTCAGTAAGAAATTAGGATTTTCCAAGATATATCAGCATTTTCAGTTTTGTCTCTTAACAGAGGACACTATATCCTTGTGTGGACCTTAGCATTTAAGCTATTCAGAAGAAATTGCATAAACAGCAGCCAAATCTTTTAAGACTGAAGTACTTAGTATTCTTTCATTTAGCAGCAAGTTATGAAGTTTCATTTAAAAAGGCTAATTCTACCAATTAGCTCATCCTGCTCAAATATGCATATACTGTTGGGAAATATAAAAATGGTTTATTAAATCAAAAGATATGACTGTACTTCAACTAGCACATGGGCATTAGAGATCAAGTATTCCTTATAGATTAATCCCCATGGCATCACAGGCTGATTTGGCTTGCCAGTATTACATTAGTAAACCATCTAATCCAATTTAGAGCAGACAGGAATGTTCCATCCATTACGGTATTTCTAGTGTCATTAGAAGCAGACTGATTGAATAAGCATCCTAAATCAGCCTGCAGCATGCAAGTAAATCACTGTGACTTGCACTGCAAAATCTTTTTTTTTTTTTTTTAATAAAAATTAAGGGAAAAGAAGGAAAGAAAAAGCACCATGTAATAAGATGGAAGCTCTCTGTGTGATTTGGATTTCTGAACTCTTGTGGACAGCAACATTTCTTTGTACCTCAGTACATAAGATTCTTCTCTCTGTAAGGTAGCAGTGCAGGACACAGTGGATTTGCAGATGTGAGAAGCTCCTCATCTGCGCCAAGCTTGTCTTCAAGGAAAGCAGTGGAATATCTCCTCCCTCCCCCCAGTAAACAATAATAAACAAAGCAGGCTGAATGAGGGCAGAGCAGGATGCTACTCTCACAAATAAACTCTGCTGTGTAAAATTGGTGTAACCATAGTAATAAAATCTATCAATCAAATATATTACAGAGGTTGCAATAGAAAGGATGAAAAGAGAGTCCAAACTTTGTATTCACCCAAAATGAAAAACACCCAAGTAATTACAAAAATAGTATTTTCATTCCAAACAGGCACACCTGAAAGAAAAACAATTCTTCAATAAAGAAGTAAATATATGAATAAAATGCTGGTGACAGTTTTTTGAGATGACACAGCTATCAGAAAGATTTCAGCAAAGGGCTAGGCTGCAACTTTGAAAAGCTGGGAATCAAACGGAATGAAATCATCCACATAGCACCTAACCTTTGCTGCCCTCTGAGACCTATCACGTTGCACCAGCAGGGCCGTGCAGGTCTCAGCTGCACTGTTTAAGCAATCAGCCATAAAAAGGAAACACTGCGCCAGTGCACAAGGCCCTGAGTGGCTGCTCCTCCTCAGAGGGAGAAGGGCGCTCATGTACATGAAGGATTCACATTTGTTTAATGGCAAAGTTGCTCTGCTGTCAGTCACACAGCTCTTAATCTCGTCCAGACTCTGCGTAATAACTGAGTTAGAAAGGAAGTTACTGATTCTTTGTGTCCCAACTGCTGAAAAGGTGAACAGCTACCCAGAAGTGCAGATATGGACCTGGCAGGAATTATTTTCACTGCAAATAGGAATATATATGAACCAAAGACAGTTTTGCAATAGAGGAAAACATGCACAGATCCCAGTCAGGGGGACTTGCTTGAAATGTGCACAGACACCAGAGGTTTTGGGAAATTCCGTTCTTGGATCTTCCTTCCTACCTCCCTGTAAATACTCTAAGTTTGAACAACTAAATTTTGATTACTGGGGAGGGGATAAAATTTTACAACCAAACCAAATATTTTAAGTTTACAAGTTTTCATTTTTGTAACAAAAACAAATCTTTACTTTTGAGGGAAAATAAACACTTCTATGAAAACAAAAAACCCCAACCCCAAAACAACCATAACCTTAACAAATTCTTAATTTGCTTCAAGAGAAAGTTGAAGAGAAAACTTTCAACACAATTTATTCAGAATCCTATCCAAATTTAACTTAAAAAATGAAATATTTTCACAGTACTACCCTGAAAAGCTCAGTCTTAAATTAAATCCATCTGAGAGAAATGAAATGGAAGAAATCCTGTCAAATCCCACTTTTAATTTTTAAACACAATGACAAACTTGCACAAGACTCTGCTCTTGTTTTTCCATGTCCTTTTGATCCCAACAAGCCTGTTTCTGGCAAATTCTTCTCATCAGGACATGGAAAACCACACTGAGCCAGCTAAAGCTTGGGAAATCTGTTCCATACTTTGCTTAAACTGGCTATACTGGTGCCAAACATTATTATTGTTATTAATAGCACAAACCCAGACTGCAGCAGTAAATCACATTCCTCCCAGAGCAGATTACTTGTTAAATGTTTATCATCAGTGTAAATGACAAATGCACCTGATTAACAAAATCCAAAAGCTTGTTCTGAGGTAAAAAGGACTTAGCCTTGCATTTTTTCTAATGAACTTCCCTTCTGGCCCACAGTAGAACATGTCAGATCTACCAAATCCAATTTCTGAATGAAAGTTCAAATGCTTTGGAGAGCTAATGAGGGAGAACTAGATTGAATTATGGACACATGTTGCCTCTCTATGAAACAGCAGGTTGAAGAATTATACTTTGTTCTTCCCTTCCCTTTTGCAAGGCATAGAATATTCTACTTTAATTTTCCCTCTGGTTTGGCTCAGCTGGGTTGGAAGGACATTAGGTGAGGAGCCTGAGGAGAAGGATACAATCCTTCCTTCCTCTTTGCTGAAGAGGCAAGTACAGACTCTCCATTCCCCTATCCACAAGAGATGGTCTAACCTGTGTTCCTCCTTGTGCTTCTTTGCCACAAATCTGGTTTCCCTGACACACTGTGAAAGTGGAGTCTTCTCATTAGTCTTAGGCCCTAGCCTGAGCTGCCAGCATGGAGGAGGATAGGGAAAGGGGGAGAGAGGTACTTGTGATGGACAATCCTGCCTGCCACACTAACCTCCCTAGAGCTGGGACTTGCTGAACAACCAACCTGGTATCTTGGGTAAATGCCCAGAGTGTTAAGTGGGTGAGCCCAGATCCAAATGTTCAGCCCTTAATCATTAAACTGATGAGGGAACAGCCTGTGGTTTGGAGTCTTGGAACTATCAGGAAACAATGGAAACTCCATTTTTGAGTGCTTACCTGTCAGATGGGTTCTCTCTGCCAAGTCCATCCAGCTGTCAGTGAAGTTCACAGGAGTGTCCTGGCCCTCAGCATCTTCAAAATTCAGTTGCAAAGTGGCTCAAGGTGAGTATCTGCCAAAAGAAAGGCACAAACCCACTGATCAGCTTTGTGAAGAAGGAAAGTTATTTCTGGCACAGAAACAAATAACTCTTAGCCAACTTCATACAGTGGCCACAGTTCTAGCAAAAAAAACCAAACAAAAACCACACACACGCACAAAAACCCCCCAAAAAACAAGAGAAAAAATTAAATTTTCTTCTGATGTGACTTCAACTAAGCAAAAGAGATAATAACAGGAAAGGATTTGACCTCATGTCTACAGGACCAAGAAAATTCTCACTCACTGGCAGATTTTATACACAGCAGGTTGAAAGGAAAAACTAAATGTTACCATGACTGAGCTTGCATTTCCTGATATCTCAAAAGGCATTTGTTTCCCAAAGGAGAGCATTAAACAAAGAGGCAAAGGTTATGTTCCTACACACATCCTAAGTGCTGAATCTTAGTTGTGATGGAGAATATTTTTGCTTACTACGGATGCAGCATTTCTAATGAGTCAAGGTGCACCAGTGGAGTGTTTCAACTGTTTGTATACAATTTTGCTATCTCCTGAATATTGAAACTAGTAGCTGTCCTGAAAAGACTAAGCTACATATGTGCAAGGGGAGCGCACACAGACACTTTTTGATCAGCGAGGCAATTTCCTGGGGCAATGTGCTGATCAACACACTGAGCTGAAACATCTGCAGGATAAAGGATTGTGTCTGAAAACCCTGTGTTTGATGCCCATAATTGTGACAAAGTCATTGCATATTCTGCTCAATGCTTTTTCTGTTTCAGCACTTTCTCACTGTACAAAGAAGCTCCAGCAGCCTCTTAAATGTGGTTGGTAACTCAAAGTACATTTGGGAAATCAGCCAGAGAGAAAGGCTTTTCTTCTGTATGTTTTGCTGCTTTTCTATGAAGTGACGAAAAAGACACACATTTGCCATGTTTGCAGGGTTTCCCCTTACAAAAAAGATGGAAAAAAAAGGAATGAAAGAACTTGAAATAACATTTTTTTTAGTATTAGTATTGTTTACTTTAGAGAGGCTTAAAGCCGCTTAAAATCTGTCATGTTACTATCTAGGTAGGCAGGTTTTAAACTGTATGCTATTAACTTTTTAAACTGCAGCGATGTAAAAGTCTATTGTATCTCAAGACTGAGTTTGCAGAGCTGTCAAAGATGCTTTTCCTCTGTGCTAAACATGATTTGAAAAACGTTTCAAGCCAAAGCACTTGCTGTTATTCACAAAGCACTGCTTGCCAGAGACCACACAGGCGAGCAAGGCCCAAGGCAGTCAACCCTGGCAGCAGAATTCCCTAATCATGGCTACGAAGGGAATTCACTGGAGACAGCAAAGTGAGGTGCAAGACACCTAAGGGAAGGAATAGGGTTTGCTGAATAGAGAATTGTTTCTGAGGCCTTGCTTTTCTCTATGCATATCTATTCCATGGTATGAGAAAGGGCCACCCAAGCCCACCCACAATAAACTGCTCTGCTGAGGAGCATCGTTGCTGTGCTGCTTTTGGTAGCTGGGCTGCTCTCAGCTGGGTGAGTGTTCTGCTCACACACACCACGCTATTTACCTCTGGCTTCTCTGGGCCTAATCTAATGAAAGCTGTCTATGCACTGGCCCAGATCTCACCTGAGGGCACCTTAACTTTGGACAGAGCCCAGGTGTGGGTGCTGGCAGTGTTCCTTTAGCAATGAGGCTTCGATCTTCCTCAGCCTGAAAAGAGCACAGGAAACAGTCTCACACTTTGTAGAGCAAAGCTTTATACAAGGACTGGGAGCAGCCATACCAATGTCAGAGCACACCAGTGGATCACACCCGAGTTTGGTGTTGTCAGTGTGTGCTCATGTGTTCTGCTCAGGTCTTCACTCTGGACATCTTGTGTGTCTTTCCAGACTGGCTGCAGGGGGAAGCAGTGCTCAGCTCAGCCCAAACGAGCAGATCACCTTCCAAAAGGGGCCAAGGCTCCCCAGGCACTGAAGAGGCTGAGCAGGGCTTGTTTTTTTTTTGTAATTCAGTCACTCATGTTTCCATGTCCTAGTACAGAATTCTTTTTGATGGACTTAAAACACTTCCAAAAGGAATGAGCTAACTTTCCAGGCACTGTAACCTGCCAGGCATTTTCCCTGGCAGCACAATCTCTCTCAGCTTTGCAGACAACGCACAGCATCCAGGATGGTTCTCCACTGCTTTTACAAACTGGGTCACAACACGTTTGGAAGGCGTGGGGAGTAAGAGGCCTTGATTTTTCGTCCTGCTTACACCTCTCAGATGCCAGAGTAGAGTCTGCTTCTCCTCTGAATATAAGGGCAGGTGGTGGCCAGTACTCTCAGTAAGTGGAGAGTAAAAGCCACTTATGCACATAGGTGAAAATACCTGCCAAAGGACCACAGACTGCTTAGCCTTTAGCAGCTTGCAAGGTTTCATTTTGAAAATAGTAATTTAAAGCACTTGTGAGAGCCAAACAATCTCTAAACCCTTAATTACAGTGATCATGTAAGCTTTGGTTTATTGGTAATTTTTTTTTAATAGTAGAACATATTTAGTGATGCAGCTGGAGCCACACCACCATAGGAAAAAAAATAAAAACACGATAAAATTTTAAAACCTGATCCAGAGCCTCTGGAAATTATTAGAAAGCATTCCACTGACTTCAGCACACTTTCCTATCAGAAAATGTTGCCCAGAACATACTTTACAGCTAAATTAGAAAGGTGTGAATCACAGTCTTGCAATACAGAGTGCAAAAGATATTTTATTATGGCTAAAAAGATGCTGTTACAAACCTATTGATCTTTTTACCTTTCTGATCAAGAGGTATCAATGGGAGAAAAAAATAGCAAGGCATGCTCTATCAGTGAAAGGGAGACCCAGAGCTCCCTTATGGAAGGCCACATGTACTAATCCTGTTTGTCTCGGCTGCAAAAGAATTCTTCAAAGTTAAACCACCCTAAGGATTTATCAAGCACTTTTCAGCCTTCAACTGGATTTAGCAAGGGAAGCAGTTCCAAAGGCTGTAGATTAGTCCTGCACAATCAGGCTCATGTAAACGGCACGCCAAGGCTCAGCCTGATGTTTCAGGCAGTGACACTTCACACGCTTCTGAAGACAAAGGTGCCATTCCTCTTGCAAACCAAAGATGACACTTGGGTGAATTGCTTAGGAGGGTTTGCCCTGTCGCCTGTTGTCAGATGACTCCTGCTGCACTCGTGTTCCTCACAATGGTGTTAACAGGATTGGCAATGCTCACCAGGCTCTTCACACCTTGGATAATGGCCTGCTGAATAGCCAGCTTTGAAAAGTTTGTATAGAAAACCTGCATGTATACAGCTTTGGGGCATATTTATCATAAAAATAGATAGATTGGTAAACTCTGTTACCAGTAAGGGCAACTGAGTTTCCTGGAGCCTTCAGTGGGGCTAGGACTTCGCAGTGTGATCTGTGAGTGCCAGAGATTTTCTCTTAGCAGAAGAAGCTGAAAGAAGTTCCTGAAGCCCAGTTAACCAATGCTATCACTTGTGGTCTCTATTAAATTTTGTGTTCTCATGCCTTGGGCAGGGTAACTGAAATCACATTAGAATGGACTAATACGAAATTTTGGATTTTTTTTTTCTTTAAACTTTCAACTTTGGAAAACAACAGTGTCATAACTAATCAAAGAGGGTGAGGGAGAAGCACTGACAAAAAAAGTTGACAATTTTCTTCAGTTTGATTATTTTTTCCTACATTTTCACATGGAAAGAAGTTCAACCAGCTCTGCTCGTTACCTGACACAGGAATATTAAAATCCCATGGCTAATTGAGCCAAGTGGACCTTGAGCTATGCCAGTAACACCTTGCCTTCAGTGAATACAATCTCAAAGAACACCAGGGGAGAAGTACTGAACCCCCCAATAATACAGGAAGAAGAACATTAATGTCTATTTCAATAAATATTTCTTTAGGAAGCAAGGAATACTCTGGTTTCGGCTGGACAGTGAAGTGTGATATTGCTGAGAATTCCCAATATTATTACCACGTAGATGGCACTGGAGCCAAACTGTCCCTGAGTCCATGAACCTGAGTTCTGCCCTGTTGTTCAGCCCATACAAGAGTGATAAAATGGTTCATCCCTCACTGGGTGTGGTGTTTACACCTACCCAGTCACCTTACCATTTATGCCTCTAAACATTAACAGGTTGCTAATGTGAATTGTACATATTTTATTTTGACTTTTGTACAGCTCCTGAGGTTCAAGGTACGTCTTTCATCTGAAAGAAACATCACAGTGAAAATACTGCCATTTGAAAATTGGAAATGATCTTACTCCAGTATTATAACACAGTGTAGCTTAACTACAATAGTTCACTGATTAGCAATCAGTTTCTTTTTTACAGGACATTTTTATGAGCCTATAAGCACACTTGACCTGTGGTTTAAGCTGATGGTTAACAGAAACAATGTGGGAGAAGCCAAGTTACTAAAGGTGGGGAGGTTCTGGTTTCTGGTTTTCCGGTGAAAGAGGAATCCTTCATATGTTTCAACAGTAAAGACTGGTAAAATTTCCAGATATGTAAAAAGAACTGGGCTTTATGGGTTGTTCCATTTTTGGGAAGGCCGTTAGCTGAAACACATGCTGAAATTATTTCTACCCTTGGGTACCTTAAAAATAAAGTAATTTGGGATTGTAAAGTCAGGCTGGCAGAAATACCAGTATGAGTGAAGCTTTTTCCTTTGGTTATACTTCTGCAATCAGCTTGATGCCAGCAGAAGTGCAGGAGTATAACGTGACTTTTCATAGTCACACAGATCTTAAAGTTTTGAACAAAAGCAGCCATTTGAAACTTTACCAATACCTGTTTGTATTTGCTCACAATGTTAGAATGAGTCTTTGAAGAACTGAGCTGACTGCCCTGTCTTAGTTGGAGATTCACAGTTGCAATCACATTAGAAATAAATACAATAAAAAATATGCCATCAACTTATTTCTAAAACAATTGGGCGTGTTTTATATATCATTCTGAGCGGAAGGCATGAGAGAATATCACTTTTGCCAGCAATTTCAAATAAAGGCTCTAGTTTTAGGTAATGTTATAAACTTACAGTGAACTAGGACAATGTAATAATATGGCATGTCAAATTTATTTCTAGCTGTAGGCAAAGAAAAACAAAGAAACAAGGATAGTTTCAACATGGTATTACAGCACAATAAAAAATTTGCTCATTAAGTTTCATAAAATCCATTACAAAGTTTAATGCGTGTGTTTACATCACTAACACAGACTGAATCCTATGCTACGAGGTTTTCCGCTGGAAACTGCTTCACTTTACAAATTTTCATCTAAAGCCCTTTAAACAATTATGTCAAAATAAAGGCACTAAATATAAGCACTCACAACGTTTTCCCAGCTTCCTGAGCATATCCTTCTTATTGGTAGTAAGGTTTGTAAAACATCAAAATCAGATTGTCACACAGAGATTAAGGCTGGGATTTCCAGCAGGAGCTAAGGGAGTTAGGCACTCGGCTCCTGGTGAATTTCAATGAGTCAGGAGCATACATTTCCCTTAGGCGCCTTTGAAAATCTCAGCATAAATATTAATAACTAACTTTTCACAAGCATTTGGTCATTGATTTCAATTATCTCAAATATGCCAATGGCTATATCCTTTTCCCCACAAAGATCCTCTCCCATGTGCAAGTTTTTGGGGATGCTCTTACATGCACAGTATCACAGAAAGGATCTTACAAGTTTCTCCTGCTATGGAGGCCCAGCAGAGTTTACATGTGATAGTTATTGTTGAGATCTTTTGTGCCACCTTTTGCATCTGCTTGAGATGCTATGTACTAACAGCAACCCCTGATCACATCTTGTAATCTGATTGATATTTCACAGAGAAAAAAAACCCAGGAAAGAATCTCAGAATGAGAAGGTATAGGTATTCTATTCACTCCATAAAGACATGTGTCTTGCAAAAAGTCAAACGCTGACACTTGACAAAAGTATTTAAATAAGCTCCAGTTTCACTTTATAGACAAGAACTACGTTTTTTATACCTTTCATTTTTAATTCCAACATTACTGCTAAGCCTTAACACGTTGGGATGTGTGTGATTTCACACAGCACTTGAGGCAGAGAGTTATGGATTTTTATTAGAAGCCACCTCAGGGGCTGTGCCGAGGCAGGACCTGACAAGGTGCTCTGCACAGGTGTGCAGTGCTACATCCAGGTTGTCATGCAGTTATGAAAAGTCAAATATAATAAAAACTAAACTTTCATGGATATTATGCAAACACAAATTACATGTCCACTCTGCCTTCTGGAAGAGAAGGAACTTGCTCTCAGAGTGAATTTAGCCTCAATACAGAATTCATGCCAGGTGAAATGCAGCAGCTTTGCAAATCTGATGATGATGTAGCCTGTTCCACCACCATCTCCTTTGTTATCTGTCCCACCTCTTTCTTTCTCAGAGGCACAGTTTTCTGCAAAGTATTGATACCACTGAGAGTGCTCAGATTTATAACTGTGGGATGATGAAACCATATGCAAATACCAGCTCCTCTGGCTGAGCTCTCTAGCCTCAGGTTTCACCCTTTGCCGGGCGAAGGATCAATATCTGATCTTTGATAAGAAAATGTTCATCCTGGTTTCTGCTGAATTATGTTCTTGTTTGCTATTATTCTTCCTGTCACCCCATCAGTCTATAAATTTTGAGATGTAATTCTGTTTATCCCAATATTTCTTCCTTTTGGTTGACCTTGTGGGTTGTAGTCACAGCTTGAGGCTTTCACATGTGTCTTGTTACACATGAAACTGTTTATCTACACCCCAGTCTGGAGAGTCCTGCAATGCTGATGCTCTGCAAATTGGTTTATGACTATATGTTTGTTTGATTAATCTTGCAAACAGAAATCTGGTACCTATTATTAATCTAAGAGCCTCAGTTTATTTTCTATTATAACAACATTAACATGGAACCACATATATCTGTCCTTATATGCTTTATATTTTCCCTGAATATTACTGGCACGAGATTTGCGACTGCTGCACATGCAGAACCAACACTGCAGTGAAAAGCCAGCTCAGACTCATGATAATTCTGCGTATCCCCATTAATTCCAAAGAATTGTGTCTGCTCACACTGGGGACTAATTTTGTATTCTGGAAACTACACAAAAATCAAATATTTGCTTTGATATTTGATTCTTCCATAGGTTCTGGCTTTATCCTGTTTAAACTTGTAACTGTGACAATATCAAAATGTAATAAAAAATAAAGTGTAGCATTATGGTGGATTGTGCAGTGAAAAGTGAGAAAAGCTGATCAAACATATTTTAGGTTAATAACAGAATCAATAGATGATTTCACATTCTGTCAGCTCCAAAATTGAACAAGCTATTCTCTGTCCCCAACATGTTTAAAACACATTTCAAGGGAAATGGTGTAAATATTGAAGAACACCTTGCCTGGACATGAGACAGCAATCTGCCACTACATTCACAATTGCCACAGAGAGGAAGATAATAAACTTCTCAGCTTTTCCACTCGGACAGGACAGGACAGAAAATAAATGGCTTATAACACAACAAGAGTTATTTAGAGCACAAAAGCAAACCCTTCCCAGCTACCAGGACACTGAAAGAACTACTTAGGAGGATTGCAGAGTTTTTAAGAAGAGGTAAGGCAAAAATCGGTCAGAAGCACTTCAATTTTTACTTCCATCCTTGCACAAGGGTTTGGTTAGGATGCCTCTCCACGTCCCCACTACCATGATTCCATGATCAATAAACAGACCACAAGCCAACGAGGTGTGTTGCAGGAGAAAACTGCAATAACGCAATGTAACTAAGTTAAAAATTCTGCTTTTATACTGAGGCACGTGGAAGTCCCTCAAAGAAAACAGAATTGCCAGAGCTGCTCTGAAGTCCAGCAGCCCTTCAGGGAAGGCTCGTCCCCAGTGCTGTCCCCGAGCTGCGGTGGCAGCAGTGTGTGGGCAGAGCCTGCCACTCCATGGCCTGGCACATCCCCAGAGCTCCCTGGAGCAGACACCTCCTGCTCTGCAGCTCCGAGGGTCCTCAGGGGGCTGGGGCTGGGCGTGTGGAACTTCTGCTGCAGAATCCTCACAACCCCCCCAGTTCTGCCGTAGCAAAACTGCGTGAGGGAATC
Source organism: Melanocharis versteri (assembly GCA_013397845.1). Taxonomy (NCBI): domain Eukaryota; kingdom Metazoa; phylum Chordata; class Aves; order Passeriformes; family Melanocharitidae; genus Melanocharis; species Melanocharis versteri. Next base: position 1,674,907 of record VZTG01007483.1, on the reverse strand, counting down.
ATTCAGGGACCTGGCAGAGGGGCTGCACCTCCTGAACAACAGCGGGAGTCTACCACAAGCAGAAGTCAGCTGCCTTAAATGCCAAAAAAAGGGTAAGATTTCAGAGAAGGATGACTTAAAAGGTTAGAGAATATTTAGATAACTAAGGTGATTCAAACAGTCTAGACCTGATGATTTTCATCATAAAATATGCAGAGAACAAGCTGAAAAAATCTCAGAACTGATTATGTGAACTTGGAGAGAGAAGGTTTTACTAGAATGATAAATCCTGATACACAAATGGATGAAAAGAGTAGCTTGAAAATTTTATCAGACAGATAGATAGATAGATAGCTTAACTCCAGCTCCTGGAGAAAAAAAAAAAAGAGAAATAAATAAATAAAATTATTTGTAAGCACCTGAAAGATAACAATAAGGCAGGTAACAGGTGACACGGATTTTGTAAGAATAAATTGTGTCAAAAAATTGTCTTATTTCCTTCAATGACAGGAAGAAGGGAAAAAGCTGAGCTCCTTTGTGGGTCTGGCTCCATTTAAGGTTTTTTCAAGGAGAAACGCTTTCTGATGCAGATGACACCTAAGCAGGAAGGCCTGCAGGTATGGTAGAGAACAGGAACGGAAATCAAAATGATTTTGCCTAACTGAAGCACTGGTGTGGAAAAAAAAAGATAAAACTAATTAAGGCCAAAGATAAGGACTTGTTTTTGCTTATGCAGAAACAGAGGCAGAAATGCAGGTCTGAGGAGAGCAAAAAAATGAGATAACAGATTAAAAAATGAGCATGAATGAACTGTATCATGCAGCAAAAAAATAAAAAAGCAACTGCTACCTGGATTATACCAGAAATCTACGCAGGGAACATAACCTATGACAGGGAGTTTGGGAGGGCAAACCCACGGGCAGAAATGATGAGGAGAGAGGGTGTTTGACACAGAGAACAGTCTTGAAGAACACCAATGACAGTTGTCAGGAAGAGCAAAACAAAGGTTGGGTCCAGGTAAACAGGGTGTATAATTGTGGGTAATTAGAGGAAGGAGGATTTTATTCTTGGTATGAAAGATAATAAAGCTTGGAAATACTTGTCTGGGGGGACCACAAGGGCCTTACTTTTGAAAATCCAGAGCATGAAGTTAGATCTGCCAGGACTGGCAGAAGTATCCCGCACATCTGGCTTTGAAGCACGAAGATTAACTAAAAGATGCAATGAGGTATTTTTCAGCCTTATTTTTCTATAATTGAAGAAACTCTGTTGATGGAAACAAGATTTCCTAAACCTCTAAACTTTGTTTTCCTGTAGTTCCACACTTGTGAATAGTCTTCTTTTTTCCCTCTACAGTTTAAATATATTTCAAATCTAGAGGAAAAAGTATCTATTTCTTCCTTCTGAATGAACTGGGGGCTCTACGCTCTAAATCTGACAGAATTTTTGTGATTGTATTAACATAAAACATTTCAAGCTGTTCACAGATTGAATTTAATCCTCCTTTCAATAATCCAAGTTTAAATCCTCATTTCAATTATCTCTACATTTCATAGAATCCCTCCAATGAATCAGCACTAAAGTATTGCGTGTATTATAATTTAAAAGCCAAAAGTTATGAATGGAAACAGATTATATCTTATTAAAATGTTAATTCCAAGTCCTCTGAGATAATTGTGACTAAAAGCATTGGTTAATGTGTCAGAAATAAACACTGTCAAAAATAATTGAACAAAAAGAACCATATGGTCATCACTCACTTCAGAAGAACGACAGGGAGGCAGAATTATAGGAGCAATTTTCAGAAGTATGGGTACAGGGAAGGACCCAATATAAATTCCTATAAGCAATCCTTTTGCATTCTTCTTTATATATGTACTTTTAAAACTCCTGATGTAATTTTCATTCTCTATTGAACAATACAACATGAATAATGCTGGGTGATGTAGAAATGCCATTTCCGAGTTACTTTACTGTGATGGTACAACTGGCACAATAAAGGAAGGATCCAGAGCTGGAACAACCCTCAACCAACTGCTTGTCCAGCACTGCTCTAAGTAGATAATAACGAGAACAGAACATTTGGTGGAGGATTTGACCCTATCCAGGGTTATCTCCTTATGAGTAAACTTGAAAACTGTTTGTAAAAGAGCTCAAATTTACTCTTAATGGTATTCTAGCCAGACAAAATAAGAAAGAAAACTACACTGAGATATGCAAGAGAGAAGATGTATTTCTCTGGAGTTATATTGTCCTTCAGCATCTACATTCAGGCTTACTGGAGCTATTCCCATTCAACACGGCATCAAATCAGGATCTCCTTATTCTCCTGAGCAGATGCACTGCCATCAATTACATTACTCGTGTGAGTAAGCAGAGGAGAAGCTGACCTTTAGAGAGATAACAATAGATCCTCCTCAATTAATGTGAAAGTAGGAGTATATAAATCAATCCTAGAAAGCACTTTAGATAATATAATATTAACTCTTCACTATACAAATCAAATCAAATAGCATTCCTTATAGAGGGGTCTGACGTACTGCACCATTAGTGATCAGAAATCTGGTCACCGCCTCCTGGGATTCGTTCAGCTGCCTGTCTTCTATCAACAAACAAGTCAATGAGTCAATAGCTAAAGCAAAATGCAAGGGTGAAAATACATTATTGTGATGCATGCCAGCATGTGAGCAGGAGCAACGAAAAGTCAACCAGAATACAAAACCCTCTCTCCTCCAGTATTAAAGTTCACTATTTAGAAATCCACACAGTGCTATTCCTCCTCAACCCTTGTTTTATTTTAGCATATATTTTTTCTCAAAATCTACAGTTATAAAAACAGACACACACACTGTTGTGCCTTTCCCCGCTAGAAAGATAACCTTCAGAATGTAAATCAATGCACTCTTGCCCTGGTAATCCAGTCTTGCAGAAAGCTGTCTCCAGCTAAACAATATCAGCAGAAAAAGGCACAGAAGCATTCACTCTTCAGTACCGTATTCACCCCAGTGAAGTGTTTATTTCAAATCCAAGCTGCAATAATTTTAAATGCTGCTGCTCAGGGTTGTGGTTTAGCCCCGCAAGTGAACTAAGTACCACACAGCCACGCCGTGGCTCTCCCCTGCAGTGGGGTGGGGGAGAGAATCAGGGGAGCTAAACAAAGAACTCATGGGTTGAGGAACAGTTTAATAATTGAAACAAAGTAAAATACAATAATCCTAATAATCCTAATAAATAATCCTAAAATAACAATAACAATAATAATATCTGTAATGAAAAAGACAGAGAGAGAGAAATAAACCCCAAGAAAAACAAGTGACAGACAATAGTTGCTCTCCACCCCTTGACCAATGTCCATCCCATGGCCAAGCAGCCATCAGCTGCTCCTGGCCAGCTCTCCCCAGTTTCTATTCCCAGCATGGAACATCTCCTTAGCCACTTTGGGTCAGCTGTCCTGGCTGTGCTCCCTGCCCATTTATTGTGCAGCCCCACACAGGCAGAGCAGGAGACACCGGAACATGCAGGGCTCAGAGTAAACACTGCCCAGCAGCAGCAAAACATCACTGTGCAACCAACATTACCCTCAAACTGCACCCCAAACACAGCCCTGTACCAGCTACTGAGATCAAAATGAACTCTATGCCAGCTGAAACCAGGACACTCAGTCAAACTAAGAAACATCTCACAGTCTGTTTCAGCTCCCGTGTAAATTTGGAACATGTTAGTGAAGTCGTATCATTATGCCAGTCCTAAGCACCAAGCCTTTAAAAAAGACATTAAAATATCTGAGTATTTTTGCCAATGCAATTCTTCCTCATCTCTCATTGCAGAGTACTAGGGCCAGTGGGACTGTCCATGTAGACATTTGGAAGCACTGCTCAGTGGTCAAGTGTGTATGATGGAAGAGATTACAGCAGAGCAAAAGGTGTGTTCATCCCCTGTCACCTCTGGTTAAAAGTGAACAGCTACAGAAAATGCAGCATTCCTCAATTTGCGCTCATATGAGGCCAGAAAAGGATTGAATAGAGGAACATTGGTTCTCTGGCACACAGTTTTTTGGTAGTTAGGTTAAGAAATGGTCACTGAGTTATTGCCTTGATTAAAAAATTTCTTAAAAGTTACATTTTAGAAAGAATATGTAACAAACTCTTATGTCAACAGTGAGGATTAGGTGTCCTAATAAGCATCCTGAGAGGATGTGGTTCTGCAAAAGAATAAAGGGCTCACGTACTTTCAAGGTCAATTGAATTCTTGCCATACTGTGAAACGCTTGATTCCCATCCCAAGCAGAGGATTTTCTGCTCTTCTTACCCCTATTCTGTCTCCTGAAATGCAAAAGCTTATTCTCTTCCACCTATAGTACATTGTGCCACCCTCGAGGATTTAATAATTGATTCCTTTGTGCTTAATGTGATCAAATCTGTTTTATATCTGATCTCATTTATGTTACAGGGTTTGAAATGGCAGTCAGTCAACCCCACATGCTCTACAGTCCCATAAGCATAAAGCAGTGATGACTCCATCTGATTTCCTTGAAAGAAAATTCAGTCTTCATTTTTAAAACTTCATATAAAGCAAGTGAACTTTTCAAAATGACATTATTCTAAGAGAGCAGTGAATCCTAATACATTGAGACAAGGATTCCTGAGGTCAGAAACATCAGTTTTACAAAAATGTCCTGAGGGATGCCTGAATGTATTATCTTGAGACCTTTAACCTCTCACTTAGGCCTTACTGCCCACCACTCCACTTCCAATCCATTTCTAACATTTTACTTGTCTATGAACTTCTTGGAATGACAAGAGGATGATTCATAATATATAGTAAGGCTTCCAGGAAGCTTTTTCACTCAAAGCTACAGGGTGAATCAGCCTTTCGCTTTCTCCCAGGAACTACTTATCTTCAATCTTTCAATTAAAGGTCAAAAAATGAAAGAAGGCAGCCCAGTCATCTATTATCTTTTTCCCCCCTTCCCTATAGCAAGAGGCTCTGCTCTTCACACAGTTGTGTCTCAACCAGTTTGATATTGTTTGCATTGGCAGAAATTTGAAAAAATAATCTTGCAAATTTAAAGAACAAAAGGGAAACTGCAGAGGATGACAGCAATTTCTCTAGTGTATCTTTTGGTCACTACTAATTTAGATTCTCCTGAAAGAACCAAATCCACAGCTTTTATCATAAGTTTGTAAACAGTATTTTAAGTGTCAAACTGAGAACAGGTTTAAAGGGAAGTATATCTCCTATTCTGCCTTGTTTTAGGAATCAAAACACAAAACCACAACCACACAATAGCAGCATAGCTATTTTGTCTGAATTTCAGGGTAGAAAAGAGGTGGTTTTGGATTTTATCTGCAATGCACATGGTGATAAGTGGCAGAGGATGTGGATTAGCATCCTATGCCTATTTCCTCGCTGCCCTAAGGCCCTGTTGTAGCAGCTCAGTCAGAGCACAGATGGGTCACCGGGCAGACATAAGTCTCATTAAAGAATACCCGTGGCATCAGAAGTCTCTATGCAGGTCAGAGAACCAGCTCTGCTTGCTCTGTGCCAACTCCAGGCAAAAACCTAACACAAACATGGAGTGAATTTAAGGAAAGAGTCACTAAAGAGGAAAACATGTGAAATAAAAACAAAGATAAGAGAAAGGAAAAGCTGAGAAAATGTGATCAGTTCAAAAAAATTTGAGATTTCATTTCAGGCCATTTTTTTCTATGAAAACATTTAAGACTCCAGGTAAATTAAAAAAAAATTGTTTGAGGTAGAAAAATATTATTTATTTTAGCTAACCCAGCCAGTTTACTTATTCTTTTGTTAACAGAGGTTTGTGTTATCATAAGAAGTGTTTCACCAAAAAAGAAAGTTGAAAAGGTGTTCCTTGCAGAAAAAAAAGGTGACCTTTTAAAAAAATCACTCATTTTGTCCCCAGTTTTATTTTTAGGCCTCAGAAATTCTGTTAATTGCTATAATAAAAGAAAATCCATGCTGCTGTAACATTATACCCCCTCAGTCAGCCACTTGCAAGTGGGCAGAAGCTGGTAAAACCCTCCAGGCTGGAGGCCTTGCTGCACACAGCTCCCAGCAGGTGAAGCTGGCTTTGAATTTCCACACCAGCCCTGCTTCACCCTGGCAAGTTCCCTGGCAGCCCCAGCCACAGCTGGAGAGAAACGTGTTCCTGTGCCAGTGCTACTGTGCATGTGAGGCCAGGGATAAATCGACCCCTGTCGTTGCTGCCTGCAACAAGGGAGACCCAAGCCCTGCTTTTTTCATGACCACTTTTACCTGTCCTGCCCTGAAAGAACCACCTCTGCCCACATCTCTGGGCCTTTGCCTGCACAGGGAGAGCGGCTGCCTGGTGCTGATCCCTCTCCCAGGGAGCAGTGGCTGGGGAAAGGCTGGGAGTTAATTCATATTTGGTACAGAACCGGGGGAGCCCTGTTTTCCCGCAGCATTTTCAGCGTGTTTGATAGAGTTCAGTCGGACTGAGGGAATGGCTGCCTCAGCTCCGAGCCCGGCACAGCCACGGCCAGCGCTCACTGTGCCCGCGGGCCCGGCGCCTACAGCCACGCTCACTGCGGAGCAATATCCGTGCGGGGAAAAATGATTCATGGAGAAGCCTGAATTAAATTGCAAACACGAGATTAAATTTCCTTCGTGAACGACACCGTGAGTTAGTGTTAGCAGCTCTGTCACAAAGCAGCTCCTTTTCCCTTGCTCATCACAAAGCTGGTAATGGGACTAACGAGCATGTGCAGCAAACATTTGGTCTCTGCAGCTCCCGACACGGGCTCAGCTCCATGTGTGCCTTTAACAACGGGGCTGCTCAGGCACAGGTGCCTGTTTGTCACCTGGCTACCCCTGCACACCAACCACACTTCTTGACAGAGATGAAACAGAGCTGCTGTTTGTTCCCTTCCAAAGAGGGAAATGTTCTCTTAAATTAGCAAATGATCCTTGCCACAGTGAAAGGAAGAAGTCTTTACAAAGAAAATCAGTCCTCTCTTGACCTGAAAATAACCACGTTCCTCTAGTCTAGCTCCTCTTGTTCCCCAGAACTGCACTTTCAGTGCAAAAGGGACCTGCGTGAAGAGCAGGGCCCTGGTGAACTTCCAGCACCCACAGGAGGTCTATCCACCACCTTTCTAACACTTAAGGATTAATTGTCACAGTTAGCCCCAGCCATTCCCTCAAAGCTATGTGCTTATGGTTTGCATAGGTTTGACTGAGAGTTTTGCATGCTGATATGGCTTTTTAAGGGTTAAGATGATTAATATAATTTGTTGATCATTTCCCATCAGATTTCTTGATGCAGCACAAGCCTGTTTGGTCCTCCTGAAATCAATGCAACAGCAGATTTACACCACATACACCTCTGGCTCCTTGACAAAAACAGCCCTCTTCTCTGAATTCTACAATTAGTGAAAGTTCAGACTACTGAGCTTTTCACAGCTCATAACAACCCTTGACTGATACTCACATTTCGCAGAAGGGGAACCAGAAGCAGTGTTTTGGTCCAGTGTTCTCACTGCTTCTACACGTTATAGGAATAAACCACAAAGCTCCTATTTGTGGCAGCAGTGCTGGACTGATCCCATACTATTTTGTGGTGTTTTCCAAGTGTGACTTGACCTCATACTCAACGGAGCCACTATCTCCAGCACTCCACACGGGGCTGTGCAGGGTTGCAATGCCACAGTTTCTGCTATGTCCCATGATCTGAAACACATCTCCCCGCACCTCACTCTGCAAAATCAAAGCATGAATGTTTTTTGCCTACAAATCCTTGCTCCCAAAGCAAGAGAAATTGTCTGAGAACTTGTGCTTGCAAGAGCTTCTAAGCATCAAAAAGATTTTGGAAGGAGGAGAAGCAAAATTCATATTAGCCTTTCTAAAATGCTCAAAATCTGAAAGGACAAGAATGGTAAAGGGAGACCTGTTCATCCTTTCTTGTTCCCAGCTGGTAACCGGGGCTCATCTTGACAATATTCTAAAAGTAACAACTTAATGAAACAAAAGGAGTTTTAAAAGCCATGACTCATATTTCCCTAAGAGACACACTAAAGAGAACAGAGCCAACCCTTTTTCTGGTGAGACCCTGTGGATGTCAAAGAAATGAATGCAATAAAATTATCCTAAGGACAAATTATTTTGAAATTTGAAAGGAAATACTGCCTTGAAGGAGTAAAAAAGCTCAAAGATGCACAAATATCTCAGAGAATTCATGACAGATTGGCCACAATTAGGCCCAGTTACAACAATACAATAGACTTTACTGAATTCAGAAACAATGACAAGATAAAGGAGAGACCAGGACTACGGCAGGAAAAAGTATGAACAGTCTTGCTGTCTCTCTGGAGTCCCCTTTTTAGTAACTTGCCTTTTTATATATACTCAATATACTGGCAAACAGCCACACACTTTACATATATAATCCACGGAAGAGCTTACCAGTCTATCATTCTCAACAGGCATTGAAAATCAGTAAACGCTCTCCCTTGTTGTGTCCTGAAACTCTTCCAGGTCCAGGCTATCACTTAAGCTGAAGTTTATATGATGGTTGAGGAATGGAACATTTCCAAAACAAACACTCTGAGAAAAATGTGCAGACTGCAGATGCATTGTCAGCTGTGACAATGCTGAGAGGATCTGGGGTGGAGAACAGGGTGACATTCTATCGCAGGATATTATTGACATTTTAGTATGGGCATAAAAATGACCATGGGTCAGATACACCACTGTCTGGAGCTGTGTATAATTACACCAGCAATTATCTTCTTCCTAATGTAGTCCAAATCCAGACTCAGCAATTGTTGCTGTTTTCCATGCAGCATGAATTTATCACATTTTGCTAAAACATTTTATTCTTTTTGATAATGAACACCAACAATAAACACAGAAGTCCCAAAGCGTACTGTGAGTCCTTCTATGCTAATAGCTCACACAGATCCTTTAGGCTTCTTGTCAACTTTCAGAGCCCTTAAATCTAGAGAAAGGCAAGGCTGCTCCAAGAGTCAGCCTCTATTCACATGGATGGAGCTAGCAGCGTGCTTCAAGAAAGGTTTGTGTTTGTGGAAAGAACTTCCCGTTCACTTGGAAGTGAAAAGTTGGCTCTGTAGCACTTCAATGCTCTGCAGATGACAATCACTGAGCCTTTCTCCGAGTGCACATTTATACAGCAGGCGGCACAGCAGTGTGGAGTGACTCACTTTCCCAAATATGAAGTGGAAAACTCTTTGATCAGACATTTCCTGCTTTGCCATTCTGTTCTGAGAACACAGCAAGAACCACTTGTAGCAGCATGAGCAAGCAAGGCTTTCATTGAGTTTTAATGAATTAACGTCTTTTGCTGAACAGCTTTGTATCTTGCTCTTGGCTCTAGTGCAAGATATGAATGGCAGAGACAGCTTAGTATACACTTCCCCAGATCCTGAACATCAATGTATTTTGAGGGGACAGAAAAAATGATTTATGGAAAGCACAAGAAGAAAAATATTAAGTCCCAGGGCTGGATTTTTGTGTGTGTTTGTGTCTTCCTTTAAACGTAAAAAGAGTAGATGAAGATCTTTAGTTATGCTTTGTACCAGCAAGCCTAAAGCAGCCCAAGCAACTGCCCTAAGATGGTAACTTGACATTTCCTGTGATGCAAGAGTCTGTTTGGGAAGTATAACCTGAGCCAGCTGCGCATCATCCGCCCCCTCCCAGCCCGAGCTGGGGAGCCCGCTGCTGTTGCGGGGCACGCGGTGTTCCAGCCAGCCCCAGCCTGCCAGGGGACTCCCTGCAGGGCTCATTAGCTGCCAACATTTCCAGCAGCTCTTTCAGGGGCTTCTCCCCCTGGTGATGTTGGAAGCCTGGAAGCACACGCAAGCTGAACTCCCTCTCCATCTCTGTGCGCTGCCCTGAGATTCTGACTCACCACACCGTATTTTTAAAACATCAGTGACCTCTTTTCTCCTTTTCCCTCTTTCCGTGAGGGAGTTGCACAATGGGTGTGAGAGAAATGCTGTGCCCTGGCAGCTGTGAAGGGCCATTTCCAGGTTTTGTGTTGCAGCACACATTTGTCATCATACACTACCATTTCAGTACAGCTTTCCTGCTTTCCACTTTAATTAACTTCTGCTGCTAACACTTCATATACTGCTCTGAGTTTGAGGGTATGATAAGCAAACATTACAATTGTTAAGCAGGTGAAAAATATCAACAATAAGCAGGGGATTTATTGTAATCAGTCAATATGCTCAGCCTCGCAACTGCTCAGTACTTTATACTCCATAATTATATGGTTGCCACAGTGTAGCCATTCAACAGTGTTATAATTAGTGAGTAATTAACTGAAGCATTTGATGACATGCTGCAGAGCACAAAGCATGTGTGCCGTTGATAGCAAAAGGATACATAAAGTGTCTTTGTAACAATTTTCAGAAATCATCAAAACCTCAATTGTTTCTCGCTTGTGGTGATTTTCACAACTTTTCAGGTGCTGCGCAAGATCAGAAGCATTTACAGCCGATTTTGATGCTGCCACAGCATTTAGGCACCGGGGTTCTACTGAAATCTTTGATATTTAGTTGTCTTTGTGGATCTCAACCTTACACACACACACCTCCTGGGCTGCCTCAATATATCCATACAATCAGAGCTATGTATCTCCCTCTATTGGTATATTAAAAAAAAAAAAAAAATAGAAGCGTTGCTTATTCCTGTAGGGTAAATATTAAATTTATGCTAATACAAGTGAACCCACACTAAGTAGTGTACTAAAACAGATATGCTGTTAGAAAACACAGCCCTAATTAGAGACAATTGGAATGATTTAATATTGTTCAGATCAGCTTCGGGTAGGTCCTGTTTCTTTAAAAAAACATTTGTACATTATTGGTATTTGACAACATACTTAATGAAGCTAGAGAGACAGAAATTCAGTGCAGCACTGAATGGGAAAGGTGGATGTAAAGGCATGGTGAGGTGGGCCTGGTGCCTGCAAGGAAATGAAGGATGTACAGATGTAGGGGGGCAGCAGACAAGGTCTGCAAGTTTTGCACCAGATAAGGAAAAAAATCTGCATGAGAAAATTTGAGTGCCACCCTGAAAGCTGCTTTGTGTTCCTTGCATCAAATCTTGGCCTCTCCACAGGGCCAGTGACATGTTTCACTCTGATATTTTCAATCCATTGTTTCTCTAAAAAAAAAAAAATTTGTTTGTGCTTGTTTGTTTGTTTGCTGCTTTTCAGCTTTTTAGCTTATCCAAGTATTGCAGGCTATTTAAGGGCCCCTTCTTTTCCCTTTGTTGGAACAGCAGCACTGCTAGCTGTGCATGTCCGTACATAATCTCCAGTAACTTCTGCCAGCACAGAAAACCTTCCAGTTTTGTTGTTTTTTAAGTGAATTATTTTACATTTTCTGGTTGTGGTGGCTGAAACACTTGGTCATAAATATATAGAAAACTTGGATGTTTCTTATGGAGTGACTGTGTCAGCTTGAATTTGATAGAACAAGCTAATGTAAGCTATTTGCTCTCCTGAACTGAAAAATACTAACCCTTAGTAAGCTCTGAAACATTGCACAGCATCCACACACCTAAACACGACAGTCTGTAATTTCCCAGTGAGTGCCAGCTGCTGAGCAGTGTAGGCAGTGCTAAAATCTACCTGTGCTTCTGCAATGAAGCCCATGTTACTGCAGCTTTAAGTTTGGATTAGCAAAAAGTAAGTTTCTGAAATGTACAGTCCTGTGAAGGGAGTGTGATGTGCACAGTAGTGATACGGTCAAAGTTCCCTGACTGCTCACGCTGTGCATTTCAACCAGAACTGCAGCTGCCTCTGCTGTGGGCGTGCAACTTCAACTTGTACGAGAAATGACTCTGAGTACTCTTGTAACACAGGTGGGAATATGTGAGAGAACAACAAAACTAACAAAATTTCTTACACTGAAACAGCCAGTGACCCTGGTACGTGTGAGGGGTATCAGTGGGACAGTGGGATAAGTAGATGTCACTGGTTATTTGCAAAGCAGAATCCGCAGCAAGCCAGGCTGCCCTCCTGCTGCCTAGTAATGTGCCTTAGCTTCACCTTCACGATAACCCAGCACACAGAGAGGTTTAAGCTTCATTCTCATGCACTCTTTTTCAACCTCTGCTTCTCTGCATTGAGTGCCGAGAGGGGAGCCAGTCTGGTAGCACTTAAAAGGATTTCTTTGTCCATTAGATACCAGAATGGTATCTAAACCTGCTGTAAAGCTGCTGCACAGCAATGATTTGTCTGTTCTAAAGGACCTGAATCATATTTTCAGCAGTGACCCAGTACCAAAACTTCTCTCAGCCATGCAGTTCCCAATCTGCCATTTGCAGGGGAAGGGTGAGAGATGTTTAGCAGTTGTTTTCAGTGGTGACCTAACAGCTTTCAGCAACTTCAGGGAGAAAAAGGCCAAGAGATTTTGGGGCTCCTAATGGAAATGCACACACAGATTGAAACACAGTCCCCTCAAACAATACAAGATTTATCACAGTTCTCCACAAAGCTACTGCCATGTGCTACCTGGCTCATTAGCCAGCTATGCAGATGACCCTAATTTTTACAGGTACTCCCAGATTAAGGGTAAAAAATTCAGTTTAGACTATTCTATTAGCAAGGTAATCAAACAAGAGCAGAGACTCTAACCACACTGGTGTTCAGCAAGGAGGAGCAGCCTGCCATACCTAATGTTTCATTTTTGGGGACATGGTATATAAATACCATAGTATATCAATAACAGGTAAATCAATTGATACAGAATTAGATGTCATGTACAGCAACTTGGCTGTTATTGCTTTTCCAATAAAGCTCATCTTACGCTCTCTTCATTTCCATTAAATAATACTTGGGAAGTAGAGCCCTTTTACAGTTTCTCTGTTTAAAAGGTGGATTTTCATTGTACAGGGTTTGGTTTTTTTTCATTCTTTACAAGAGAGTCCAGAACATCCATCTGTGTTTATTACTTTGGGTAGTAAAACATTTAGGGAAACAAATGCAGGAGGCGCTGCTTTAATAAAATCTGATCACGCTGAAATCCTGAGACAACACCGGTAGGATGCTGATAAAGTTCCTCTGAGGCTTTTGGCAGCTCTGCCACGTTCAGACCGAGTGCAATGACTACAGATAGCAAAGAGGCACTCCTGAAAGGCTGCTGGCATGGCACTGGCAATGCTTCTGTGTTTCATTTTTGCTGAGGTAACTCATCCCCAGATGTGAAATGTAGCACACGTGTGTGTTGTGGGAGGAGGGGTGCCTTTCCACTGCTTTTAGACAGACAGGAAATGGTGCCCTGTTCTTCTAAATGTGAATAAAAGTTGTAGTGAGTTCAGCCACCGGGCCCTGTTGTTCTGTCTTGTAGGTGTCCTATAGGTGTAGGTGTTCTGTCCTAAGCACACCATTTTATCCTATAGTTGATGCTGACCTCTCTAGTACGAGGTAGACCTGGACAGTCCAAGTATATCAGACATGCACCATAATGGCTGCTTTTCCCTCAAAAGCTCAGGTGAACAAATATGTCACCTCACTTCTCTAAGTCAGCCATGTCCCTCATCTCTGTGACAGTATTCATGTAATTCAAACCACATGATTTCTGCACTGTGTCCCCAAAACAGGCAGTACTGTAGCACTCAGAGTTTAGGACAGCCTTGAAAAGAGGCTAAAAGCAGCATTACTGAAAGTAAAAGGGCAATGTCCCTGGGGACACGTGGGCCTTGAGCTGTGCTGCAGTGAGGGAGAGAAGGGAAAAGGGCTTGTCCCACGCAGAACACTGAAGTGACATGCTGTTCTCAGCTGATGTGCTGATGTGACTCTGGGGGAAGAAGGCTGACTTACACCTTCATTCCTGGGGGGACCTGGCCATCTCAGAGAAGCATCCAGTTCATCACTTCCTATGCCAAGTTTTTTTTTGACAACTAAAGACTTTTTGTCATAAGGGACTTTTCTCTGTAAAACAGTTAAAGAATCCTAAAAGAAGCAGCAAAACAAACCAAAGACTGGATGTGCTGTCTCCACACATTTCTGTTCTCGCCCACACCCAATTAAATGAGGTCAAATTAGTTCAGCAACATCAGCAGCTCCTATAGTTTGGTCTGTGGACTGCTTACACTTTTTCTTGTCAAAAGAAAAATTAAAAGAAATTAAGTTAAGTAACTCCTGTTAAGTAATTCAAATAATTAATTTCTTGCACAGAGATGTTCTAGCTCAATAAAACTAGAGATACCACAATCCTATACAAATTTTTTCTTCCCAGTCTGGAAGGATTTGAGTACGAATAACCACCAGACATCAGCTGAAACCCATTAAACCCTCAAGATGTTTCCTGTGGTTTCACAGGGATATGGTGCTCTGTCCTAATTAAAAATACTATGACAATTATTAAAACAAAGCTCACAGCATACCTGTGGAGGGCCCTGACACTAGTCCAGCTATCTGGTCTCCTGGAACACTGCAACTCTGTGCATCTTCGTAATCCCATTACGGAAATGACAAAGAGGGGAAAAATCATCCCTCTGCTGAAGTCAGTGACAATCTGAAGTGACAGCTTTTCAGCAGAGCCACCTTGTCTAGGCCTGGCAAGCACAGAAGGGTTATAGGACAAGCACATGTCCTCCAAGAGAGGAGACTATGCAGGCAACCAGAATGACTGCACTCATTTTGCTACTTAAAGAGAAATCTGAGCTGTAACCAAAGGATTTTCAAGGACTAAAAATACATGAAGAAACATAACTGAAAGTTTCTATGTATGAGGCAACCTGTGAAACTTACCGAAATGCAAATCTTGCTACTTGAATAGGATCTAATCATTTCACCTTTTCATACAGATTTGTCCTGTGGTCGCTAATTCAACAGGCCAAATGAAGAACAGGGCAATGTGCTGTTCAGTGCAGACCAGAAAGACATGGATGAAATTGCATTTAGATGTGTTAGATCTCATCTGACAGCTCTTGAATCTGTAACACATGCTTGAACCCATCTGTGAAACAATATTATTTTTTCTCCCTATTTTTCAGTGAAAGATTTATGGGCACGCTGAGTGATTAAAGACAGGGGTACCTGTGGATTCTTTTCTCAGACTTTTAGACCGGAAAACTTTTTTTTTTTCTTTTTTTTTTTAACTATCTTCTTCAAAAGAAATATAGCAGCAGGTACAGAGAAGAAACTAAATAGCTGCTGAAAATACCAAGAGCCATCTGTCCTGATTCTTTTGACTAACTTGCATGCAGCAAAGTAAATCAGATGGATGTCCCACCCAAGACAACCAAAAAGGGCATTTTTTGAACTATATGAACAGTTCAAATGAGTTTCAAAATGGTGAGGGAGAGGTGTAAAATGCTATCAGAAAATAATGGCATTTCTGTGCCTTCCATACCTCAGAAGAAGAAAGCTCCTGTACTTCATTTCTTTGCCATTCGTTTTATCTTAAGCAATCCCTGAACCTTTTCTGATGTTCTGTTAGGTGGGAGCTGATCTCATTTAGTCATATTAGCTGTCAGAGCACTGGCAGTGCTGGAGCTCCAGCTCTGTGCACTCCCTCTGCATACCTACTCCAGGATAGTTGTAAAAATAATCTATTTCAGCTCAAGCTCATTATTTCCTTTCTCTTAGAAAGTGATGCAGCCTAGTGAGACTCATTCCTCCCTCCCTACATCCTCAAAATGTCATTGCCCATTTGCTTTTATCTGATCTGGAAGCAAATCTACAAGTTCACATAAGCAAATTGCACTTTCAGCGCCAGCTATACATGCATACCATGCTTAATACCTTAGCTGTGAGTCCTACAAGCTCTATATGACAACATATTCAAGAGCAGACAACTTTGCAACTCATCAGGAAGTGGCACAGATTGCAACTAGGATTACTGTGTTGCTCCATGGCCTGGCCTGGTCTCTGATCCAAGGATGTTATCTGCCCTCAGACTGCTGACTCATCACAGCAGCTCTTCCAAGAATGCTGACCTGAGATCAGCAAGCAATTGTATTCTGTTATCTCTGTACCGATTGCAAAAACACTGCCTCTGAAATGAGAACAGTGAGAGGTAAATGTAAGACTGCTCTGCGAGCTCCAAGGGCAGCGGTACACGGTGGTGCACACATTACTCTGAGATGGCAGCTGGCTACAGGCGATTCTTGCAGGCAGATCTGGCATAGACACTACTTAACCAAGCTAAGAGAAACTGCATTTTTTCATTGCTTGCAGCACTGTTCTGTTGGTCAGCATCAGTGCTGTATAGATGTTTGTACACACAGCATGCATTAAAGACACATGGCAACCCTCATAAACTTGCCCAGAGCAGAAAAGGAAACAATCTTGCTTGTAACAAATGAAATTTCACCACAGATAATTTCTCATAGATATTCCATTTCTGTAGCTTCAACATTTGAAAGACATTAGGATCAACAATATCTATCACCTGTGGCAAGACACTTGTATGCAGATGACACCCAGTAATGACACAGCTGGGTGTGGGATCTATTGGCACTTGCAACTCAGAAACAAAACCACCACAGGGGATTATCACTAACCTGGGAATGGCTCTATGCTTCCAAACATGATACCGAGGCAATTTGTAATACAGGAAAAGCACATCCCTGGGTTCTACTGACAAAGGTCTCTTTGCACACATGCCTGTGCTGATTGATAAGGAGCGTACAGGAACAGAGCATTCCACCCTCCACTGCCTGTCCCACACCCTGTGTGTCACCCAATGCAGACTTCACACGTGTATTGACTGGACAGCCCAGTCTGAGGCTTACCTATGATCTGTTTGTCCACAAGGGAGTTTGTCACTGTGCAAGCAAATTCTGCTAAAAAGACTGGTCGGGAGAAAAACCCCAAACTACTTACTGCTCCCTGCTGCAGTCTGGGTCAGGAGGAGCTGCCTGGAGGAGGGGCGACAGTAAACCTTACTGAAGAGAAATTAGGAATACGTGTCTTTGGAGATCCTTCTGTAGTACAGGGCAGGGTAGGCTGTGAAAAGAAAAAAACCAATATACAAGAAACTTGAGCATGAGAAAGACTGACTGCTCCTAGGAAACTCTGACAGGACTGCTAGACACAGCCCCAGAAGTGCCTGGAAAAGTCACTAATAGACAGAAGCTTCCTGAGGTATCCAAAGTTCTACAAAGATCTCTCCAAAGAGATGTCAGAATTTTTGCAATCCAGAAAAAAAATGGAAGTTCAGAGACAAAAAAACAAAGATGCAGGAGAGGGCTCATTCTTTTGTCCTCAGCAAGGACAGAGCAGGCTCAGGGTAAGCTTTGCCTGCAAGCTTTTCTTTGAAACTCTCACCAGGCACATCTGAGTTTTCTCTGCTGAAAGTGTTTCCCTGTTGCCATGTATCACTTTGGTTTTCTAATAATTTGCACTTTTAAAGCCTAAGAATCCTTTTGGACATTCCCAGTTCCAAGAAACAGTGGGGTAGGACCACCTCCATGCTCTGTCCATGCTGGGTCCTGTCAGAGCTGGTGTGGTTTGTTCTGAACCCTGAGCAAGCTGAGATGAACTGAAGGAGACTCTGACCAAGATCACGTGACTGTGGCTGTGCTTTGGCTCACTCTAAAACACTCATTCTGAGCACCACAGTGCTCATACCCTGCTCCTAATGGAAATCTGCTTGACTAACACTGTGTTTCTTCAACCCTTTTGAGGCCTAATCCAGTGCCCACTGAGATGAGATAATGCCCACTGATTTCAATGGGCTGTGAATTATATCTTTTATTTCTGACTTAAGAACTTTTTTAATGTTCTTCCCTCTCTTTATCTCAAGGTTTCAATCTGCATTTTTCCCTCTCCCTCCAAATTACAAATTCTGCAGCCAGTGCACATCTCTCAGCTGGATTCCTGTTCCTAGGAGCAGCACCCACAGCAGTCACTCTGGACATGCACCCAGCCACTCTTCATCTCCCCTCCTGCACTATCTCCTTCACTAATAAAAACTGGCATTTCACATTTCACTTGTAACATACCTAACCAGCCACTTATTACACATAGAGAATAGCAAACGTGGCAGCCTCTGACTCCTGCTCCACAGTGCGGGCTTTCCTGACAATAAGACATTTTGTTATTCTTTCCAAACATGAGTGTGCTGAACCTATTTCACATCCTCTTGAGCATGCTAATTCCAAGTGGGCTTTATTAGTATGCAGAAATGAAATCTCAGGAAACATCAGCAGATGACATGATCAGTAATGTGTGATCAATGCTTCACCCTTTGCCCTGAATTTGATTAAGTACTATATAGCTCAACAAAAAAAGTAGTTTATAAAAAAAAAAAAGCTCAATAGTACGTGTAACAATACCACAGTGATTCTCTGTTTCAGGGCATGTCTGGTACTTCTGATGTTCTGCATTCCAAAACCCATGTTGCCTCAATTACCAGGTTTCCGGGAACGCATGCCCAGATCCAGCAAAAAATACAACTACATGCTCAGACTTCTGGTATAGTAATAAAATATGTGCAGAATAAAAAGTCTAAAAAAGACACATCAAAGCCACAAAAACTGACCTCACAGGCAATGACATGTGACTCATGCTCAAAGTCAGCACAACTCTGTGCCCATCCTGAGTGCTGCTCAGCCTCCCAGGGCTGAATCAGTGGGTGCTCCCTGGGCCCTGCCTGGGCTGCCTAAGGATGAGCGGGAGGGAGGTCTGTGACATTCCCTCACAGCTTCCCCACCGCTGCTGACAGCAGCAGAAGCCCTGGAAGCACTTCCCAGGCAGGAATAGCCTGGGCCAGGGCTAAGGTGGCCACTTCCTCGGAAGAAGCCTGGCTGCCAGCACAGGCCGTGCTGAGGGGCAGAGAGCAGAGCTCCCACCGGCCCCAATGCTTCAGCAACAGAAATGGGCTGCGGAAAAGGAGGGATTATAGCAAGTCATGCTCTTGCCTTTAGCCAAATACAGCTTTTTAGGGACAGGTCTGTGTGGCCTCACAATGGGAGGTTTGTCTCCCTGTGTATTTTTTCTGACTGCCAGAGTTACTGCACAGTAAAACCTGAAGTTTGGCTTAGCTTCAACCCAAACCAAAAACCTTGCCAAGCTTCCAGGTCCACCCAAACCAATAAATTAACTCAGGTTCACCTGAAATTTGACTGAGCACTTTGTTTTTTGGTGTNAGGGCTGAGTGGTGGTGTTTGGTTTTTTTCTCTTTAAACATAGTCACTGTACTACTCCAGGTGTTAGAGTCCCAAGTTGCAATGAGCTTAATCACTTCAAGTCACTCTGCAGGCCCAAGCTGCCAAAGCAAACCCTTCCTGAAAACCCCTCTTGTCCCGCAGCAGCTAGCAGTATGCATGGGCAAAATCCCAGAGTCCCTGAAGCCCATGATATTGTAAAAATCCAAAAATACTAGCAAAGCTGCACAGACAAAAGAAAAATATTTTTTCAAAAGGGATGTGTGACCCCAAGTGGATTCAATGTCATTTGAAAAAAAGAGAAGAAAATAAATCTCTACTTCTATTTTTCACATGTAATAAAAAGAACCAGGACTGTTACAAGACTCTCACCCTCCAGAGCTGAGTGGCTGGGGCTCTGCAGCACTCCATGGGCTCCCAGGTGTCCCAGGAGAATCACCCAGACCTCACTGTGCGTCTGTGCTCCCCTCAGCAGAGCAGGAGTGCAGAGACTGCCACATTTCCTTGCTTTCTGCCTTCAGATTGATGCGAGCCTCTTTCTGCTGCCTTTCAAGGGCCATCATCTGAGTGCAGAGAATCAATTTCAACCACCAGTAAACGGCATTATGTGTTTGGACCCAGCCACACTCAGGTTTTGTTTTCTACATTCTTTTAAGTCCATACACTGTATTTAAGCAATGAGCTACACCAGGCAGCGGTGAGTGAGTGATTACTGTACTCTTCAGGTGTCATTATGCCGTGGGAATTTAGAAACCAGAGCACTCTACCACCTGAGAAGCGCAGTAATCCTGTAGAAATGCACAGAGTGGGATATCTTCTTCTAAAACAGAATTCATGATTATAAATAAAAGAAGAAGGGGACATTTGCTGTGGGTGGAATGTCACTGTCAGTCAGCTAGAAATGCTACTCTTAAGTACTTCTCAAAACATAAAAGTAAATCAAAATAATTATGAGATTATTGTGCAAAGTTTGTCAGTGGAGCTCAAACTGCTTTATTAATAAAGCAGCCACACAGTGACCCATTGACAGAAAGATCATCAAACCACCCTGAAGCTGGAAAAAATAATCCAGAGTGGTGGTAGGAGTTGGGGGGAGAGAAGACTCTCCATGCTTGCGCACTAAGTCACTGACCACCAGGAATAGATAGTCAAGCTCCTGTCCTTCTCCTTTGCCCATTACAGTCCTGTAAGAACAATAAATATGCAAAGACATCAGCAGTTTTCAGCCAGGATCCAGCTTGGCTTGACATCAAACGTGACAGGGTGCCTGCTGCTGTCAGAGAAACCCCGGCCTCGCAGCACGCAGCACAGGCCCATTGGCAGGCAGCTGCTTGCAACAGCTTTGGTGGTCTTCTGCATCATATGCAGCAAATTAAACAATACAGCTCTTCCCATTTCGCCTTTAAATTCGAAAGAAAATTCCTTGTGCAACTTATTTTATCAATGGTCAAATTAATAAGCATTTATTTTCCAGTGTTGGCTAAGACTCAGTGAATTAGGATAGCACTGTCTGAATCACACTGTATATACTTCAATATCTTTCATTATCTCAAGTACCATCTAATCAATAGAATTCAGAGAAAGAATAACTAACTTAGATGATTATCTAAATCCTTGTATTTGTAGCTATTACACCTACAGTCCAATTCCAGTGTGAGAACTAGATGCATTTGAAAATTTGCATTTGATATCTAACTGAAAGCACAGCCGCAGTGTACAGTATCCTATGAATCCAGGATACACTTGTGAAAACAGGGCCTTAGATCTGGTTTATCTGGTCTTTCATCTGATTTAGAGATGTGTCCAAAAGATGTTCTTGCTTTTTTTGGCAGCTCAGGGCAGAGGGAGTCTGTTTAATTTAATGGAGTACCTTGACAATCCTGCTACACAACAGAGGGGGGAATTTACCCCAGTAAACAGTTTTCAAAGCTGAGAGGTATCGTTTGTCACTTTAACATCACATCTTTTAGCAGTCTCCTTGTCCCTACTGAAAGTCAAAGATGCAGAATCTCTAATGCTAAGATACCACTCTGTTCCTGAGCCCAGTTTTAGCTCCTGCCAATACGTACAGGTTGAACAGATGCTGATTTTCCTAAGTCCAAATTAGTACAGACAGTAATACAAGCACCATGTCCTCATTCCCCTTTTCCCCCAAGATTACTAATAAAGAGTCTATTGCTTGGCTACTGATTGTACCACGTGCTCTAATTACTTGTTTCAATGATGGCAAACACATTAAACAAGTATTAAACAGCATTTAAATCAGTGCTCTTTGAAGAGGGAAAGACAAGCAATGGAGGCATTTATTAATCACTAAATTAGTATCCAAATTAGCATGACTTTTGAGAATTTTCATTTTGCAAAAATGTCCTTCTGGGTTAAAATAAAACCTTAGAACAGCTTTTAGAGCACTGAGCTCTAAACAGGTCTGTTTACATCCCCTAGAGCCCAGGGGACTTTTAAGGGGAAAGCTAATGTGAGAAGCATTGACTGTAATGACCCAAGAAAAACATAAATCTTCCTGCCCCGTGGGCTGACACATAAGCACACATATAAGCATCCAATGTAAACCGGTTCACTTTTTTTCAGATGCCACTGAGAAATATACGGGTGCCACACAGCATGACTCCATCAAACATATAAATGTCAGAGCAGTAAAGCCTTGTCCCAAATGGCCAAGGAACCACGATCGCAGCGTTTGCACGACCTGCCCCGAGTGTGCCGGTGGCCGGGCCCGCGGGAGCAGCGCCGGCGCTGCCGCTCCTTCTGCAGGGACCGTGGCCAAAAGCCCAGGCCCTTCCCCTCTGTGAGACTCCCTCCACAGAGCAGCACAGGCAGCGTTTTCATCTCGTCCTGCTGATAGGGATGATAACCTGCGGCTCACTCCTGACAATGCAGCGGTGGGAATAGCAGCGAACTCAGATGCCTTCCATCTGCACAGGGCCCACGGATTATTCCTGCCACCGCTGTGCCCTAGGACGCGGGGACAGTCAGCTCCCCGCGGCCACCGGACAAAGGGTGGTGCTAACAGGGTTATGCCACCCACGTTCCCATGTGGACTGAGGATATGGCCTAAAGGATTTTATATTTCATTTAATGCTATATCCAAATCAAAGAATGAGCGGTTTGTAACCCCTTGGCACCTCCCACCTTTGCTCTAAAACCCATCTACTTCAGGAGAATACAACCTATACAATAATACCCTTGTAATCTCGTTACCAAATCCTGACACAGCAGAGCACACACACAATAGGGTGAGTTAGAAACGTGGCAGCGTGCCTGCTAATTAGTAAACAGTGTCAGTCATTCGTCAATTAGCGGGTTTTATTTTCTTGTGGGAAGGAAATTTCTAGAATACCGTGAAGCACACACACTCCCTCCATTGTTCTCAGCTGATAGAGGTAGATTTGGATGATTGCTTTTTTCCTGTTGCCTCTTAACATTGCAAATCAAACTGCAATCAGAATAATGAGGTGTCAGTGGTTGGAACCATAGCTGGTACTACATATTGTCAAAGATTGTTCACACTAATCAACTAATAATGACATCGCTTCCTCCACCACGCTAAATAAAATTCCCCTGGTTCTGCAACACAATTACTACTAATAACCATAGAAACCTTAGTGTGTTTAAGGAGACTGTTTCAGAGATTATCTGGAGACTTATTTTAAAATGAACTGGGAAGACAGATCTTCCAGGTGGAGCTTATTCTTTTGTAATTAAGTAGACATAGTTCCTGTGGGTGTATAGCATTTTCCAGTAGAATGAAGTATTTTTCTACTAATGATGCACATGAATTAAAATGGTAGCTATTATGCTGATGAAGAATGTATTAAATATTTAAACATTTTAATAAATACATTACAGTAATAGCCGTTCTTTAGTCTCAGAAAGAAAACCATAGCAAATGATGCTCAAACAATTTTTTAAAAAGATTTACTATTAAAGAAAGGACGATGAATACATATTTAGTTTAAAATCAAAATGCATTGACTCCTAAGAGAGAGATATCTCCTGATCATCACGTTTTTTAAAAACTATGGTGGCAGAAATGCTGGAAATACTTTGTGCTCTCTAAGTCAGTAACTAAGTCACTTTGAAGACTTAAGAAATTATTTGCTTATTGAGCTAAATTTCATCCAGATGCAGCAACATTTTTATACAGAGATGACAAGTGAGAAGACACAATTGCTGCAACACAAACGTTGGATGACTTCATTTCGAAAACATTAATCAGAAGGGAAAAAGAGAGCAAGATCTGAAAAAGCAAGTGAAGCCTCAAGGTTAAATAAAGATACCCAACATTAAAAACACAGGAAAAGGGGAAAATTCAACTCTTAGTTACAGCCAAAACAACCTCAGTGATGTGACTGGCAAGTTTTATTCCTGAGTTTATAAATGCAGGATACCTAGGGGCACAATTTTATCCCCTCGTCAAGTCTATTAGAACCACTGCTACCATTGGATTTCTTCAAAAAGACTGAGAACAACAGCATAGAACAGAGCATATCCCAGTATCACCCTGATTCATTACACTAAAACTGCATCATGAGGAAGGCAGATTTGAGAGGAGATTGATGAATACTTCAATAAAAAGAAGAGCCATACTAAAAGAAAACACTGGCCCAGCTTCTTCAATCCAAAGACATTTGAGAGGTCCCTTACAACAGTACAGAGCATCATCATTGTACAAGTTGCTTTCAAAATTCAACCCAGAATGAAATTTATTTTTTCATTAAAAAACCCACAAAACCCCAAATAAAATTAACGTATTTTATGTAACTACATTTCTTTTCTGATATGGATGAGGGGAAACTGAGATTGCAGATTCAGATTGCATTACATAGCAACCTGGGCATTTGTGGAAAAAAACTCTTAAGCACCTGATTAAACCTATTTCTTTTTGGCAAAACAAATAAAATTGTGCTTAACTTGAAATATATTGCTGAATACGGTGTTTTGCTGAATCAGAGCTTTTCCAAATGCAAACTTTTTAACAGCATCAACTGCAGGCCTCCAGACTTTTGCAGGCTTATCTGTACTGAAACCAAACTGAAAGCCTTCCAAGTTTTGCCCATTTCCTAATGTTTTTTGTGAGTTGTGCCAGTGACTCCTGGGATCCAGATTTGGAATGCACTTTGAATATTTTAAGTCACAAATTTCCCCTTAAAGAAAACAGATGTATGCACATATTCACTTGAGTTCTTTATAATTTGAAACAGTATAATTTTAAACCAATCTTATTAGATACAGATGAACAAGTTTGTTTTTATCCTGGCAAACTGCTGTTTCTATTATTCTTCTAGAAATCCTTTGCATAGCATTTTTTTTTCTTGAAGTGAGTAATTACTCTTACTCTGCCATCTTGAGACAGACCCAGAAAACAGGCCCATTACTGCATCTAAATGAAACTTTTAAATATAAGGCACACACTGTAAACAATAGACTCCTGAAGGCTGGCACTCATTTACATGTTCTCTTTTAGACGTGACTACAGGTATCCAGTTCCATTATCCTCAGTATTTCACAGAATTGCCTCCTTTTTTTTTCTTCACTCACTGCCTCCATTACCGAACTTGGGATGAATAATCTTCATGAAATGTAAGATGGCTTGAGGTGCTTTGTGCAGCATCAAAACAGGCTATTTTAATAGTAATTTATTCCCACATCTGGAGGACTGCTGGGAAGCACTTTCAGATGCTGGTGTATTCTCTTTGCATTGTCAGGAACTGAGTAAAACATTGGATCAGAATCGAAGATCACCACCAATGCACAGATGAATGCCCATAGCAAACTAAGCCTTCAAATTACCAGCTTGCAGAGCAGTTCTTCTTGTTCATTTTCCTCCGTGTCTGTCTGCAGTTAACATCTGCTTCCAGTTATGGCACGACCAAAGGCTTCTCCTTTGACTGTTATTAACACACAGGCTCATGGTGCACCGGGGTGTACTTCCGTGCAATAGCTGGAAACGCAAGTCTGACAGGGCTGTCTCAGGAAAGGCAGTTTAAGTTGCATCTGCCTATTTACCCAGTCGAATTTACCTTCTCACAGCTTCAGCCTGATGAACTGAAAGCACAGGCACTTTTGTAGAAAACTCTGAGAATAGGAACATCCCACAAAAAGAAAAAAAAAATTATCCTGAGAAATATATCCCCTTCCCAATACTGAGAGACTTTCATTGCGGAATTAAGAGTTTGGGTATTTAGACCGCCAATTCCCAAGGATGTCAACAGTTTCCAAATGCCTAGGGGCTTCTCAAAACCTGTGTCCCAGTACAGTCTTAACATCACTAGCCACATGTTTTCTTTCTCTAGATATCTAACCACTTGGATCTGTTTTCAGTTTTTTTATTATCCACCTTCCCTAAAATGCCTGTCATCATGCTGGGAGCTTAAACACTGGAGCAAGAGCCAACCCTTTTCATGCCCAATAACTGACTAACGTGACTAAGGATTTATCCCAACAGAGACAGGGTAACAACCGTGGAGAAGATAAAGCTCTACTCAGCACCCAAGAATCATGTGCTTCTTTTGGATGCACTGCAAGTAATGCACCACTGATCTCTTGGAAGGGAACATGACTGAAGAGAAAATGGAGAAGGGGAATTCTGTTCTCATGGGATGTGTTCACAACCACACAGCTGCCTGCTCCATTCCCAGAACTGCTACATGTGCCTGGTGGGATTCTGACTCCCTTCCTACCAGTTCCAGCAGCATTTGGTGTATCCCTCTTTATAACATATCTGCACAAGAGAAAACATCTCAGAGATCCCCACTGACGTGAAGAAAGCTGAGCAGATGAAGCCCATACCTTTTTTCCCCCTAATATTTTACCCTTTTTCTTGGATTGATTCAGTAAGTTGTCAGTGATACCAGTAATGCAGGTTTATCAACCATATTGGCTGAATGACTCTTCCTTGTTCTCTGGTTTTCAACATCATTGCAATGCTTGAAAAAATGAATTCTAATGAGGTCTCACAATGACAGGACATTAATGGCAGCCTGTGCAGAGTTGGAAAGTGGAGAACCATGACAAACTTCACACCCAAACATTTAGAATGAAACAAGTGAACCAGGAGTTTTATTTTCATTCCCAAGAGAACACATTAGTTGGACAGCAGATGACAATGGTGAGGAAAGTGAAAATAAGTGCACCTTTATGTCCATGGCTGCATTTCGAGATAATTTTGACAAAAGCACTGCACAGACTTGTATTTTTGTAACAAAACTGGCAGAAAGACCAAGGACAGATTAATTCTGGGCAGTAGTAGTGAGTTAACAATGCACAAACAAGGCATCTGAGCGGAAGAAGATGCTATTTCCACACAAGAGAATAAAGAGGATGAGAAGAATGGGAAGTGGAAATAGGGTGGCATTAAACAGAATCTATGTAATTAAAAATGCTAATAGCCTCTTGGAGGCTGTTTCCAAAACAAGCTATTTCCTTTAGACAGTCAAAACATCATCAAGTTAACTATGTGCAGAGCCTGATTTCTCCTTATTGCAGACAATGGACTAGAACGCTCCTGCCTCGGGGTGGATGGCAGACAAGAAATAGGAGTTTCTTGTTCCTCTCCAATTCTGGTATCAGAGTCAATGATGAAGAATTTAGACTTTGACATCCTATCAAAAAATATATTGCCAGGCTCTTCCTTATTCAGTTTGATGCCGTGACAATTTTAGCAGAGACCCAACTTTAACTTGCATAAATGAGTCAGTCACTATTATGTACTGGGACCTGGTTCTGACCCCTCTAATACCAACATAAAATTGATGCCACATTTCACAGACTTAAGGTCAACATAAACTTTTGCTGCTGAGTGGATCAGCTTTTATTTATTTATTTATTTTTAAATCATCCCATTTTACATAGATTTTGTTGTTGTTGTTTTTTCCTCACTGTCCGGGAGAGATGTACAAGTGAATTTTAATCTCAAGTAGTCTATCAGATCCATGAGTCTCTACCATGAATATGACATGCTGTGCATGCACCAGCTGCAGCTTCAATAAAAAACACATGGTAGGATGGATCTTTCTATTAGATTAGACGTTGGTGAAAATGCCACATCAACAGCACTGTAACCTCAAGGACCTGCTCCAAATGAGATGATGTACTGAGAAGGGGGCAGCATCATCTCTAAATCATATTGCTTCACTTGAATGGATGGCAATGGTGTCTGGAAGTAGAGACTGGAACTAGATGATTTTGAACTTTAGCATTAAATCAAAGGACTTGATTTATTTCAGTGATAGCTCTTAGGATTATTCTATTCAGTGAAGTGCTATGCGTGCTAGGAAAGAAAAAATTACAAAAAATAATTTTGGGTGCTACACAAATGCTGAACAAAACTGCATTGCATTTTTGAAAGATTTGGGTAAGCTGAGACGAGCACATTACACCCAACACAGCAGAGGTCTGTGTTCCAATGAAAGCAGTAACTCTTCTATTTTGTCATCTCGGAAAAAAAGTGTAATTATTTTCACAATTTCAGTCATCTTCTCTCATTTGTATAATTCAGATCCTTGTCTCATGCTGCCCAAGGTTTTGCCCAGGCTACCACTTATTACTCTTTGGGTTCCTCTGACAGATGAAGAAGCCTGGCTGCATTTTCTTTCCTCCTCAAGCTGTTGCCTTCCCAAACACTTTCCAGTCCTGACTATATGTAGTTCTCAAAAGACAACAAATTTAAAATTTCAGGCTTTTATCACTACCAACAAACTTTGTATAGTTTTGCTCCATTCTTTATGCTGCTAGAAAAACAGAAGGACAATATGTAGTCTCTAGTACCTCACTGTTATATTCGAAGTAGGATAATTGGATGAGATTCTTTACATATCTGTTGGCATAACATCAATATGGATGGTCTGGTTTAAATACAGATGCCTCTAAAATTTGATTAAAGGAAGTGCCTGGTCTGAGGAAAATAGTTTAATACATTTAACTGTGAAAAGCACCCATGTATTTTCATGAATGAACTTTAAAAAGTAATCATTCATTTCATCAAAGCAGAATATAGTCCGACAAAAATAATGGCACTAAAAGAATTCATGAGTCAGTGAGTTCTATCAAACTATCAGAATATAAGCTGCCCTTTTAGTTAAACTCATGCAAACCTGCAGTCATTCATTATGAAATAAACAGTATCATTCCATTTCAGACACTTGTCCATCACCAGGAATATCTAAACATCCTCACTCAGATTGTTCTGTACATATATCACTCAAACTGACTGAGCTTTTGAACCACCAGAAAAGTTTTTATTGGGCAAACCTACTGTTGCCGCACTTGCTCTCCTCCAGATTCATGTACATCTTGATAAAACATTCTGAGGGGAAAAGAAAGGCTGGTGACTGTTCTTGTAGAAAAAGGGAGAAACATTTTAAACAACATAGACATGAAATAGATTTCTTTCAAAATTAGTTTCATGGTAAACCTGGCTTTTGCCGTGATTCAAAATTCAGCATGTTTGGAGATTCCAAGAGCCCTAATGCAGCCTAGGAAATGTGTGCTTTTTTTCATTCGAGTCATTTCTCCTTAAGGCAATTAGCAGTCATTAGGGAGACTATGAGAAATTTTAGGACACCCATTTGTGCACAGAGAGCTACTGTGGCAGGTACTGCACAAACACAGGCCATGAGGCAATTTCTTGCCACATCTACTTTGCAGAACAATCACCTGCAGTGTTTGTTCTGACGCTGAGGGCAAGACTTCACCTGGCAAATTTGCTTTCAGGTGTGGGTGATGTAGACAGTGCTGGTGTCACTCACAGAGAGAAGCACAAGGAAGCCCTAGCTCTGGAGTGCTCAGACTAAAATTAAAATAGGTAATGAGCTTACTCTAATAGAGCTGTAATAAAACAATAAGCTCACCAAATACAGGATAAAACTGCTAGTAAGAAAGCTTTTAATCTTCGTTGATCTTGTTGGCTCTGATTCAAATTAGGAGCAATTTCATGGATGTCAATGGAGTTACTCAGGTAGAAATCTGGATTGAGAGCACAATCTGGCTTATCATTCAAGCATATTTAATAGAGATAGAGGGAAAATTGTCAAATGCTGTTCATAATGTTCTTTTAATTGAATTAATACTGTAATTCACCTTGCTCAAAATGAAGAGTTTCTTCATGTTTTGATACTGAACTAAACCCCTGCTTTCTACCAATGCTTATCTCTCTTATTACAAAGAAAAATACTGCAATTGACTCTTCTAGATGTAAAGATTCTCTCACAAATATAAGAATCTACATCTGGCGCCTTATGTACCCTCTGTCTGAGCAATCCAAACAGCTGAAAATGTCCACGTGCTTTTTAAGTTAAGACTAGTCACGTAAACAGGAACTGACAGACTAAAGTGAATTTTAATTTCCATAACCAAAGTCTTTACCACTCTAGAGCTTTACTCCTGTGACAAAATGGGTTTATAAGAATTTGGTCAAAGTCACTTCCATTAGAAACCTATTAAAAGAAGCTTAAAAATCACCTTTCATACACCTTTTTGTCTCCTTTCACCTGCATTTTTCACTCTGTTGCCAATTACACCAATGCAAATGCAAACTCACTTAGCAGAATCTACAGAATAACCTGAGGTTTAAAAGAGGAACTGGGACCATTTTTATCTATCTGAATTTATGTCCTACTCCAAAGTTTAGGAAATGGGCCATGTATGACTTTTATATCTTCCTTGTCCTCAGAAGAACTTTGAACATCGTTAAATCATCTTGACTGTTTTTATGGGAAAAGAAGACCACAATACTTATTTTCAGAGATACTGGCTCTGTGGTATTAATGCCTTGAAAACATGCCGGGAAATTGTATTCTATAGTCTCAGTAGTGCTCAGGAGTGTAGATGGCTGGTGGAATTTTAATGCCCATACATCACTCTGTGAGGGCCATAATCCTGGCATGAATAAGCTCTGTGACGACATCTCATTAAAGACCAGTCCCTGCTCTCAAAGGTAGAATTCTGATTTTCATGTCTAGGGGTGGCTTGATGTGGCATCTTTTCCTCCTCTCCTACATATTTATTAATATTGACATATGGTTCTTAAGACAAAGCGACTTCATTTGTTCTGCATGAGAAGATCAGGAAGTACTGCAGAGATTTCAGAAATGGCATTTGCTGATTTCCTTGGGCTAAAGCTCCCCTCTGAAGTCAGACTGGCCCTCAGAGAAAGAACAGTGGCATGTGAAGGGGCAAAAGCAGCTTGCTCTGGGTAAATAAAACTGAACACGATGAAGAGACTGCAAATGGACCCTCCTAAAGGGTTACCTGGGTGTTCTGTGCACATACTGTCCTCTCATTGTAGAAAGCTATTGAATGAGCCTGGTATGGAAATAAACTCCTTCAATCTAAAGCCTGATTTCCCCAGCTTTTGGGCTTTCTGTGAAGTTCTTTAAGCTCGTATTCCAGTATCTACACGACGTTCCATAAACCAAGAGTCAAATGCAATCAAAATGGTGAAAATCCTGGAAGCTGTGCATCCCGTCATGAATGCTCAGCTTTAAACATTCTTCCTGCATGTTCAGGTATGTAGTATCTGCTCTGGCCTGTTATTATTTCCTCTCTGGAACCCACCCAAAGACATGATATTCATAGCCAAAGAATCTCTTATCCAAGTTAGCATGAGAGTTGTGGGTACTGCACTTCCATGATCTTTCATCCTTTTCAGACAAATCCACTTAGCTACTTGCTAAAGTAAGTTTTTTGCCTGACCAGAGGAAAACTCAGGAAGAGTTGAACTGAAGGGATTCACAGTACTCTCATGGCCTTTTGCATTCCTTGGTGACCAAACCCACTTCTAACTGATGTAAGCTGCAAAGAAGCTTATCATCTGCAATATCATATCTGGGTTTCTAGGATATTTAGGTTTTACAGGTTTACTGTCAGGTTGTGTATTGGGAGTTCCTTCTGTCAGTCAAAAGCAGTTTCCCCAGGTGAGAATAAGTAAAAATAATATTATAAATACATGTCAATGGAGTCAATATGGTGCCATTGATGTGAACTATACTGTTATGTTGTGTTGTAGAATTCCACGATGTCCTTTGCCTAAGTGACAAAATGCTGGTTGTCTTGTTGGGGAGAAAAAGAAGAAATATAATTTAGCTAAAATTATACTTTGAGCAAATGTGGATATTTTCATACTCTGAAATCACATTAAACGAGCGAAGATACTGAAGGGTAGCTTCCGTGTAATTCAGATGTGTTCTTGCATACTAATGTTCATTGAACTTTTGCACTGAACAAACTTATATAGCTTTTTCCCAGAAGACAAAACCTAAAAATGCCTGTGATATTACACAAACAACAAGTCAAAACATCAGATGAAAATCCTGTGCCCCCAATTCAAACACATCTCTCTTCAAGGTCCTGTTATTTTCCATAGAGAAATGATGAACTATGGGAAAAAAATATCTTCACACAAGATGTGAACTTGATTATTATTGAGTGCTTTTTAACTAGAGTCATGGAGTACTCATGTTTAGATCCCTGCCTTAGTTAAAATTCAGAGACACTAAATGAAAACCAAAAAACAACATTTGCAGTTGTCAACTAATAAATAAAAGATGTCTTTTGTGTAAAAGACTTTGTACATATTGCTTGAAAATATCTTCCAAAAGTTGCTAAGGGTCAGATTTTCCACCATGATGTTCAAATCCTTTGTAAAGTGACCCAAAAGGGAAAGCAGTTCTCAGATGCAATTTTTTGGGCTGACTCCTCCCCCAGCTCACTCAGGGTGGCATCACTGAGGCAAATGGAATTTTTACATAAGCTTTTATTCAGTCACAGCAGTAACGAAACAATTTGGAGAAAATTGCAAATGTTATAGTAAAGTTAATGTCTGTAGTTGCTGAAGGAACTGCAAAGATCTTACAAGAACTGTTAGAAGACAGGAGTAAATCTGAGGTTAACAGGGAGCTTTAATAGAACTGGGAATAATGAAGATGTTTGGATTTTAACTTCTGTTTCTCCTCCCATTCTCTGACATACGTCACCTGTAGCTAATGTTATACATCCCTCTAATAATGGCAGATGTTTATGAGTGATCCAGGCATGTTCTATGTGGATGACTAAGAGAAGCTATTCAGTCCCATATTACTATTTATTAGTAATATAAAATCATCTAGCCACTTCTAGCAGGGAACTGGACAATCCATACATTATACATATACTAATGCTTTGAGGACCACTCAGAAACCAGTGCCAAACTGCCTTAGGTGCTTTATAAGGCTGTGTTTAAGAGGGTGGCCTCCCCAAAAGAGCACACTCGTCACACAGATGGGTAGGAAGAGTAAGGCCACGTTGCTCGAAACAATTTGCTATGTAAGAATAAAGTGATCCTGACTTGATAACAGGTAGATAGCATTTACAAATACACTTTATAGCTTCCAAACACCAACCAAACACATGGTGGTCACAGTTCATCAATTCTGTTTAACTTATATTGCTTTTCCACAGAGCTACAGATGCATAGAGGATGATGGCTTTTTTTTTTTTTTGGACCGCTTTTAAAAATGCTTTTAGCCACAAACAAAATCTGAGAAAATTTAAACAGATGTCAAAATAAATTTCCACTTAAATTCCCTATCCAAACGTGATTTGCATAGAGCTTAATTTGAATAGCACCTGAGGAAAATAGTTGCTGAGGAAAATTTTTAGCTTTAAAGGAAAAAAGCCAAAACAAATACAGATAATATATTAGTGGAAATGCAGCCACATTCAGAGAAATTGTTCACATTCTGTTCCAGAGGAGCAGAAAAGAGGGCACAGAGACGTGGTATCTTAGCAATTCAACCCAAGCAAATACTTGAAAAAAAGGCAAGTACAATTGGACCACATTAAGGTTGATCAATGCCAAAAAACTCGAGTTTGTTTCAGGAGACTTATGAATGGCATGTATCCCAGCAACTATAGAATGTGTAATAGGAAAACCAGGTAGTGGTTGTTAAGAGATAGAGCTGTAGGAAGAAAGCAGAAATGACTGAGAGGACAAAAGCTTATTCATTTACATGATACCGTAACTTATATCCAATTTCAGTGCAGTAGGAAGCAAAGGATTAAGCCCTAAATCACCAGATTTTTTTTAATAACCATGCTGAACCAAGTAAGTTGGGCTCTGCTGTCAGGCTGCGAATGAGGTACTTTCTTGGTCTGTACTTTCTGCTGCTAGGAGAGGAGCTGGGGGAAAAACAAAGAACACCTTACATGTCTTTTCTTAGGACTGCATGATGCCCAGAGATGACAAAGATACAAACTGTTCCTTGTCTCTGACACAGGGGAGGAAATGCCCGTCCCTGAAAAAATCATAAAATGGTCTAGCAGAGAGTATTCCAGCTACTACTCCATCCGAGCCATGGAAGAAGGAGATGCAGATTTCTCTGTAGTGCTGAAGTTCAGAGAATGTTTTCCAGCCTGACAACTACTCTGAGCATTTATTGCAAGAGCAGTTTGTTCCAGGATGCTGGGGAGTGCTTTATGGCTACAGCAAGCAGGGACTCTGCTAATCTAGGAGTCTTCTGCAATTTTACTTATGATTATAGGAAATCAGACTTGATGACTACATTGAACCTTCCAACCTTACGTCTGGGAAGTCTGTGCTTTTCTTTTTCCCTTGTGCTGCCAAACAGGAAACTTAGCAAGTAAGAAGGATGGAGTGATTTGGCCCTGATGGATGAATACTGGCTGTTCTCTTCTACAATGAAAAGGAAAAATATTTGAAGGTTCTATTACAGTCTGATCAATGGGTTTATCCAGGCTGTGCATGAACTATTACGTGTTTCATAAATTCCCAAGCAGTTTGGGGATACAAATGCTAGAACCAAATCTAATTTTAATGCAAATATTCATACACATAGTCAAATTATATCTGCATGCCAGTATGAAATTTATTTGTATAAGTGTTTTCCCTGCACCAAGAAGAGGCCGCCACTTGTTGGCTAAATTCACAAGCAGTGGAAATAAAAGTATCAAAGCATCCTTCCTCCTCAAGAAACAACAGGAATTTTTTCTTGTAAAAGACTGATCTATTCATGTACCACATCTCCATATGGGAAACATATCATAGTATATTAAAAATACGTGTGGTGACCTTCGTGCATGTTTAGGACTCATGAACCATATTTAAGACTCAAAGCACATTTTGTTCATTACCTCACTGCAAAAGACTAGAATTCCAACAAAACACAAGGATTATTCATGCCCATCATCAAGCTCAGAGACAGACAGCTTCACACTTGTATCCCAGCAATGGTGGCATCCTGTTGCAGGCCAGTTAGCATGCAGATTGCATGTAATTAATTTTAGCTTCAAGATCCCTAATTGAGATGTAGCACAATGTGCTATTGTATGGTGAAATAAAATGATCCCAAGAACTTTTTATCAGATGTTAATGGAACAAAAACTCATACTAGTTATTTAGGGAAAGCAAAAACTTAACTGATTCTATGCATATGTAATATATCTTCATTTCTGTTTACTTAAAAAATAGAAGTAAATGTTATTTTTATAAAAGAAAAGAAATCAGCTCACTGAGGACTTAATTATCCTTTCTTTTCCAATGGGAATCAATGCTATTGGCAGCTTGCAGGCCTGTTCTCTTGACAAATCAAGTTGTTGTCTGAGGCGTGAAGTGTTAAGATTATGATCGACTCAGCGTGACATTGTGATTCATGGCTACTATATTACAGAGGGAAAAAGGGGATTTATGCTTCATATCCACTTTGAATTCATAGTGAAACAAGTGAATCATTCTATTCAACCTCAGGAGTTCATGTTCTACACCTGGGGGTTGAGCAATATAACAGGCCTGAACATTTTAAGGAACAAGTGCAATAAAATATCACTGTGAAATATTCTCTCTTTTCCCTCATGCTATAAGTTTAAAGAATCACCTGGAGTAAAGATTTAATAACTACATTTCATTAAAAGAAGAAAGAAGAAGGATGGATATGAAAGGTGCATACTGGTCAACTGGAAAAAAGACACTTCCAGATCGATAAATGTAACTAAAGGAATAATTATGCAGAGTCTCTGTAAGGCCTAAATTTTAACTTGTAGGTCTAAATTATGTACGCTATCTTTCTTTTTTCCCCTCCGAAAAAGCCACTGATGAGAAAATTCTGTTGTACTGCCATGTTTAAGCAAAGGTATAACATTAAGTATGTTTGGTTTATTTCCTATATTCTGAGATCAACGTCTGGAAATAACCACAGCCACAGCTGGGGTCACTGTAGCTGCTCTAATGAAGGAGGGCATCAGCACAATTCTCCAGAGAAAGGTGGAAAAACATGCATTTCACTGGACACCACTAATAGGGTCTACAGTGCCATCTACCCCTCCTGGAAGCACCACCCACCTCGCAATTCATGCGCGACAATTTAACCATGTGCAAAATCTGCAGTCACAGCATCAAAAGCTGGAGGAAAATCTAGCCAATCCCTGTAGCACTCCATTTCAATTAGGTTCAAGATCCCCTATTTTAAAAGTATGGAATTCATGCTACTTTCCCTATAGTGTCAGGAAATGCATGGCAAATTGAATTTCACCCTTGCAAAGACAGCTTGACTGCAAAAGCAGAACCAAAGTCTGACTGCAAAATGTCAGCACTGAATTCCTCTTTCAGCCTTATCTTTATAATGAGCGGAATCAAGGCATGGAAGGTGGCACAATGAAATTAAAGAAAACCGAGACTCCTGGTCTTTTTTTTTTTGGGAAAAATTATTCCCTCTTTTCTAATTAAGCAAAAGTGTCTTTCCAGCTTTTATGCAAAACCCTCTTGGTTATTGTTTTTGCAAAGAGGGACCAATCGTTTGAAGGACTTGGAGAGAGTCCAGCAAAGATAAGGCTGAAAAATCTCTCTCCAGTTTAGAGGAAATGGTTTTCTTTTGTGTATTTATGATTTTCAAGAGACAAGGGTTTGTGTTTTTATTCTGATATTGCTACACAGAAATAGCAATGAGAAGAGCTTACAGTTATTAACCATTATTTGTTCAGCACGCTCAGTGACAAACATACTTTGTGGACAAGTCTTTGTTAAATGATGTCCAGCATTTAATGAATTTTCATACAAAAAGAAGCCTCTCTGTTCTTTTGCCTGACTTTTTTGACGAAAAAGGGATGCCTTACTGATCTCATACTGTATTCCAGTCTGGACTGGTGTTTTATTGGTGGCTGCTCTCAAGAGATATTCTTCTACCTGCAGGGCAGCCCTGTGACTTCTGTTTCCAAGTTCACTACTGATGTACAGTATCGAGGATTCTACCTAAGTTATGGTTTTCTACTGTGGCATTCCGATAAGATGGTCTCTGGCTCCTAACCTGACACAGGGGTGCTAGTTAGTTATATACCCATCCATAAATATGGAATCATCTGCTCCTGTGAGAAGCAGGTTTAATGATAAAATATCTTTCCATAGTACAAAATGTAAGGTCTCATAGACTCTGGGCAAAGAGGAACACCACAGGCTGGCTTGTTCATAAACCACCATACAATTGCCAAAACCATTCAAGTATTGCTCTGATGACGCCTGAACTTCCAAAGCTACTTTGTAAAATCGTCAGCACCTTGGTGGCACAACTGCTGTAAAATATAATTTCTGGGAAAATTTTTCCTATGACAACATGTCAAAACTATGTCAGAAAATGCATCAAGGCTAGAACTTCAGCTGATGTGCATCAGCTTAGGCCATTGATTTTAAAGCAGCTGCAGAGATTGCTATCAATTTAGAATCCTCCTTTCCTATATCTAAGCTGTGGTGCTGAACACATAGGAGACTGCCATGATGTCCCTGGCTAGCAGGTAAAGTACAGTGTGAAATGCTCTTCAGCAAGAAGAATAAGAGATGAAAATGGCATAGATGCACTAGTTGCCAAATGGGAGTATAGAATACTATGTTTGTAACTGGAAAAGCTCTCTGCAGTAGTTAACCTCATAAACCAGCTGAGATCCTATTCCTCTGTCCAGTTACAGATGTAGAGATTTAATAGCAGCTCAGGCATCTCCTAAATTTCTAACACTAATCAAAATATCTTATATCATCTGAAGATGAATGTCTGATCCTAGAGATCTCTATAAGAAAGGTGTATGAACACATACTCATCTCATCTACCTCTGAGTTAATAACCACATTTAAAAAATGTAAGCCCAAAGCATCCACCTCTATTTACACTGCACTTCTGGAAGTGCTTGAATCCCACTGCTGTCACTTCAGAATTGGAATCTCTGTGAACTTTCAGCTGGCTGCACTAACAGATAGGCTGTTTATATTAGTCCTCTGGCATAATGAAGTATATCTTCAGCTCTGTAAAATATCAGGTCAACTTGATTAACTGGTGCAGTTGCTGTTGTGTTATTTTTAGAACAATTCCCAAAAGTTACAATCTGCAGAACTCTTAATATTACTTTTTTTCTATTAAGTATATTATTGAGTAAAATTATGCATCCTACTGTAGCAGCCAGTGACCTCAAATTGGATGGCTTCCTGTGGATTTCTGTGCGTTATGTACCCAGAGACCATCCCTATCCCACAGAACTTAAACCACATAAACCAGGAAAGCCATCAAATAAAGATATTTAGCCCTATTTGCTGATATGAAACCAAGGCAAACAGAAATGAGACACTTCTGAATGTCATGGGGCTTTTTGTAGGAGCAGCAGGATTTGAAACCACAACTTCTGAGGGCACATCTGTGGTGTGTAACTCAGCACAGAGCACAGGCACCTCCAGCTCTAAACAGACAGGTGCAGGAGCACTCCTGAAGCCAGGTGAGCACACCAATGCTCCTGGTGCCCAGCTCTGTGGTGCTCCAGTGTGTGTGATGCTCCTCAGTTCATACTTTAAGGCAAGAAGCATGGCTCACACAGCTGGCCAAGTCAGAGCTGGCTTCCTGAACTACATCACAAGAGGAGCAGGGCTCTGCTTTGGGCACTAACTAGATCCCTTACTCAGCTCACTTATGCATTCCTTGAGATAATGGGAGTTTTACCAACTTCTTTGAGTTCTAAGACTGAGTTTAAGACTTATTTTGCCTAGGACAGTGGGTAGAACAAAACACTGCTAGGAGAAAACCCACTGCTGGAACTGGCAAGCTATACAGATCTAGAGCTCTGATCCCAGCCACAAAGGAGTACACCATAATATGCAAATAAATCATTAGATATTGCTATTAATTTCTCTATTTTGTCTTTTGCAGCACTAAATACATTAAGGAATTTTTGATAAATTTTCCAATTATATTTGTTCAGGAGCATTGGCAAAACAATCTGTGCTATTAATGAGATGTTTAGTGCAAATTAATCATTAAACCGGACGGTCTGTGCCCTGAGAAGTGATTTGTTTTGCAGGGTGTTTTTACTAGCACAGTCAGTCTTTGGAAATTATCATGTTTCTTGAAATATCTTCATCATTACTTCGATTTTAATTTGTTAGAAAGGTAGTAACCCAAAAAGTCCTCAACTGGACTGTCATCTGCCAACCTGCCCTTGCACATCTGAAGAATACACGGAGAAGGGATCTATAATTTCATGCAAGTGGCACAAAGTTCCGTTGAACTCTGGGGTGCCCTATGATACTGAGGAAGGAAGTGGGAGAGACACTGGAGACAGACATCGTATTGTAAGTGAAGAGAACTCTGAGGTCACTGGAAGTCTACTGGAAATGAGCTCTTCCTAAAAAGCTCCCAAGCTACCTAGGGAGTCACCCAGTTTTCTTTCCTACATTCAGCATAACATGGGTGGGGTAGAGAATTTGCAGGGGGTTTTTAACCTCCATTAAATAAGCTGCAGTAAAGAAGTCTAGTGCAGCAATGAATGCATTGGAGGAGCAGCAACTGTGAGTACATTCTGCAAAGAGAGTTTACACATGCACAGGTTCTACCAAACGGTAGCACATGGGTGAAGGCTGGGGTTGCATTAAGCAGCACAAACACACATTATTGCTGCTTCCAGTATTGCACATATGGCAATGTCTCCTAGCAGGAAGAGCAGTTCTTGCTTAACAGAAATACAGTTAATCTAAATATACAAACTGTAAGGCAATTATGAAATCAGAAGCAGCCATCAGATCCTCTTAGCATCACTGCATTGTCTGGAGCTAATTGCTACATCCCACAGTTATGTTGTTTCCCTAGACATTTGCCCATTTCTTCCAACGACTATTCATATGATTGCCTTATTTTTACTGCAGCATGGCTACACTGTGCACAGACACACTGTACTCAGATTCCTTTAGGATTTGACCCTTTCTTGGCTTTAGTTCATGCCTCCTGTTCTTGTGTTTGACATAAATTCAAATAATCTTGTAGCATCTATCCTTTCAAATCTCTTTGGAGTTCTATATACCTCTGAAAGGTCATCACTTCCTCTTTACTCATGCATTTTAGCCTTAAAGTTTGAGAGGTTGGCTGTGGGTATTATTACTTTTTTTTTTTTTTTTTTTTTTTTTTTTTTTTTTTTTTTTTAGGTAGAGAAGACTTATTTTGAAAAAAGCCACTAATATTTAGTAACATTAAGACTGCCAGCCGCTTTTTGTATTTTCCTGGTAGCCTTCATCAAACTGACCTATAATTACTGCCTTTCACATGTTTCCTCTTAAGTTGCTTGTACTGTCAACTCTCCCACTCAGCAAATACAGATATAATGACTTGAGTTCCTTTAAAAAAAAAAGTTTGATTCCTTTTTAACAGCTATTGTGTTCAGTGTGACAGTGTGTTTAAACTGGCCTTGTATTTAAGACAAGGTCCTAATAGAGATGGTGGATTTCAGCTGAGATAAAACCCTTCAGGAAGCTAAAATCACCTTATCTCATCAGTCAGCTTGAGCACTACAGGGCAGATTTGCCCTCAGCAGCAAGCGTAACAGACCTTTGGTTATTCTGGTCATGGGCCTCTCACTGTGGGATCTCATGAGCTGTCTTTTTCCCTCTCCTATGTTTAAAGAACTAATTGTATTTATTAAACATAAGCTGCCATATAGAAGCTTTTTACCGGAATCCCCTGCAAGCTTTGTCTTTTGTTTCGTGTAGTTTGGAGAAAAGGAAGCTGAAGGGTGGCCTCACTGTTCTCTGCAGCTTCCTGAGGAGCAGAAAGGGAGAAAGAGGTGCTGAGCTCTTCTCCCTGGCGTGACAGGCCCCAAAGGAATGGTTCAAAGCTGCATCAGGGGAGGTTTAGCCTGGACGTTAGGAAACATTACTTTACCAAGAGGGTGCTCAAACACTGCAACAGGCTTCCCAGCGAGGTTACCCATTCCCCAAGCCTGTCAGTGTTCAAGAGGCATTTGGACAATGCACTAAATGATACACTTTAACTTTGGGTCAGCCATGGAGTGGTCAGGCAGTTGGACTAAATGATCACTCTAGATCACTTGAATTATTCTAAGTATGATCTTGTATTGACACATTTTTAGGAGCCAGACCATGAAAAGACCTCTAGTTCTTCCACTTTTGGACAAATACGTTTCTCTGCAGATACAACGTCTAGCATTTAGGTGGCTACATTCACATATGTATATGTTGATTGTATATTAAGAGACTAAGATATTTTCATGTGACCATACATTTTACAAAAAAAACCAAAAAAACCAAAACAAACCAACAAACTCTAAATTGTCAGAATGATATAATTTTGTAAACTGTTCTGTAAATTCAAGGCTATGGTGCAAAAATATACACTTGTAAAAATTCTGTGAGTCTTTAATAGCAATTTATGTCTGAATTCAAGGAAGAATGAAGTTATGGTAGCAATCCTTACAATGAAACAAGAATGAATGTGGGAGGGGGTAAACAATGTAGATATTTTCTTTGGTCAGCACATTGTGTGTATTTTATGATAGAAGCATTTTGACCCAAACTACGACTCTTTAAGACACTAGAAGCTTTGACAGGACTGTGCTGACTTATTAACTCTGCTTTGCACAGATACAAGGGACAGAAAGATCTTCATTGTGGGACACAATGGGTAACTTCAACTCCTTCGACATGTGGCTGCAATTACCATTTTATAAACATTTTCATTGAGTCTAGGTCCACAAAATTTTGTAGCTTTTTTTGGCCAAGAGTAATAGCTCTGGGAATGACAGTCTCATCACCAGAATACTTGTGTAACATTAAAAAAGGAGAAAATAACCACCCTAGAAAATCTTAATGTGAACACCCTAAGACATCCTCCTGTGAAACCTGTGAAGGTCATATCAGCACTTCAGTACTAAGTTTAGTGCCCCTCCTTCCCAGCTCTCAGCATAACAGACCTAGAACTGGACCAGGTTCTGTTGTCCTCTAGTGATTACCAGACAGGGCAATGGCTTTCAGAGCCATTAATACACAGGCATGTGAAAAACAATACATCAGGAAGTCAGAGGGATATCCATTGATCTTTTCCAGCTCTCCTCTCTCCCCCTTTCCAAATGTTCTAAGCAAGTTAGAAATTAATAAATAGAAGGTGTTTAGGTTTCATAGAATCATAGATTACCTTCAGGTGTTCCACCTTTGGTGTTATTTAGGCTGTAGCAGAGTTTCCCAAGTGATCATTTTTATCTGTATTCCTCTATCAGTACGTTAGAGTCTTGGCAGATGCTATAGGATTGCAATTCTCTAGATCGGGGTAAATATATCGGGAAAAACACCACAAGGATGGCTGACAACCAGTCTTTGGAGGACTCATGACTGTGCACCACAGAATATAGAGCAGCTTGTAATATGAATGAAGACAATTTTACACCATCTGTAAAATCCTCAGGACAGAAAAGCCCTTAGCAATGGGGCTCTGATCTTCACAGGGGTCTCTGGACAGTGTTTTCATAATGATCATTAATCAATAGTGATGCTAATCCTAGCCACAGGGAAAAGGAAAAGGGGCAGAAGAGAATCAATTCTTCACTCAGTGAAGAGTCTGGTTGAGACTGTGCAACGCTGATAGAGTCTTCTCTGATTAGCATAAGGTCACATTGTCTCTTATGGCATTCACCTCCATGAAAATATTACAATGAGATTTTATTGTTTCCCTTTCTAGCAGAGAGAGCCCGTGATGAATGGTGTATGGGATTCTCAGTGTGTTATATACCAGTTCCTGAAGGAACAATATTTTGCATTCTGCATTTGCTCAGGAAATACTTCCCCGATCTTTCTTTTCCGTGCTGCAAAGCCCCCTCTGGAGGGAGCAGATTGCTGTGTCATCCCCGCTGCACAGGCCTTTTGCAGCCATATTGGTCCTCACCACGAGCATATGGGAGCATTTTTCAAATGTCACAAAACCTCACCCTCTTAAGGATTAATATTAAACACCTTTTACCATACAGAGGCACACAAGAGAGAGTCCTTGCGGATTTTAGCTACGTCCTGCATGATTTGCTGGAGTCGGCTGTGCTGTAAGCATCTTTACTGACTGCAGATAATAGATATTCATGTGGTTAAAACCAATATCTCTCTCCACAAACCTAGCTTAATTAGGTTTGCTGCAATTTTCTGTGATAATTTAGTTCTGCCTTTGCCTTTTGGCTGGCAGATTGTCCCTGGAAACCTCTTACAGAAATTCCCATTGACTGCAATGATTCTCAGTTAGGGCAAAACTGATCACTGCTGCCTTCCCTGCTGTTGAACTCAATCAACAAGCCAGACATAACTCTCTACAAATAAAAAAAATATCAGTAAGGTCAGAAAATCTGAACACTGGCTGTTTGACACCAAGAAAGATAATGATAATGTAACTAGTTCTGCCAGGACTTGCATCAGAGCATAACAGATGAATCCGTCTCCATCCACTGAGTCACCTTGCCAACTTTTTTTCAATTAAATTCTTCTTATAAATCAACAGTGAAAGATTACTTTTCAGCTAGAAGGTATTCAGTCAAACAGCAATATACCATCAGCAGCCGTGAGGCAAAAATATAAGGAAAATGAGAAAACTAACACTTTTTTTTTTCTTACCGCTCACCAGATATGAAACTTCTACTCTCTAAGTCCCAAGACTAAGCTCCATTTTAGTAATGGCTCCTCCTCCCTGCCCTTCCTACATCACGATGATCACTGCTCTACAGGGGGTTGAAATAGGCATCTCTTCAACTTTAATTTAGCTGTGTTTGTGAAATTACATGATATCTCCCCTCTGTTTTTCAGACGGGTCTCAAATTCATACCTTAAAAAGAAGCCTCTTATGCCTCAATCAACAGGGCTGAGTTTTGATTCAGCCAGCTTCCTTTTCAGTTACAAGGATTGCTGTTGTTGCACTGCTCTTCCTTACATGTAAACCTTTCGCATTTAACTGGAACTCCAGGAGGGTTTAACCTGGGTGAAACTCCTTGGGACACTACCAGGTTGCTCTTGTGCAATGTACAGCCCTGCACTCACAGTTCTGCTGCCATTCAGCTCTGGGTTCAAGCTGGGGCAAGATTTTTGCCCATGCTTAATGTGCAGATTGTACAATTAAAACAAATAAGCCTCAGTACTGGCATTCCCAGTTCCCCTGTGGATTTGGATCCCACATGCTCTCACGTTCCTCTTTCCCTGCATTTTTTCACTGTGTTGTGCACAGCATCTCCCCTAAGAACCTAATGGCCTTTGAGACTTTGGCTCTTCCTCCAGCGTTGGTCAAAACTGACCAGCAAATTCAGAAGTCATCAGGCACAGATGAGCGGCTTGCACACAGGGATCTCATTCCTCTCCAGACCACACAGTGCCTCAAGCCAGATCTTGTTCGAACAATCTTTGCACAGTCTTGTTTTTGGCTGCTGCAGCTCACATTAACCTGTCTC
Organism: Melanocharis versteri; assembly: GCA_013397845.1. Lineage (NCBI taxonomy): Eukaryota > Metazoa > Chordata > Aves > Passeriformes > Melanocharitidae > Melanocharis > Melanocharis versteri. The sequence goes on along the minus strand of VZTG01007483.1, from coordinate 1,631,065 downwards.
CTGTGCATGTGCTTCATCAATATGCATCTACCTCAACTCACTGAATACCACCATTCTCCCGTAGTTTGCAGGAAGAGGTTATACAGCCCATCTTATCAAAGCAGAGTTCTCTGGCACAAAGGAAATGACACCTCTATTTTCAAGTGAATGCATATTTTTGGTATCAAAACAATGACAGAAGAAAAAGAATTACCTTCTATAATCACAAATTTGTACTGCCTTAGCTTATGTTTGAAGAAAATAGTGAGGCATGTCACAGATCAGTAAATCCTCTGAATAGAGAGAGCCAAATACAACTTAGAGACCAGCAAATGCCCAATAATGGTATGGAAAATGCAGCTATTGAAGAGACATTGTATATTACATTTGAGCATCTTAAGCTGCACAATGTCAAAGAGAAAAAAGGTGTGCTAATTATTTTTTCACTCAGCCTACCCAAGTTCTATATAACATTCTAATAACAATTGCCAGGACCATGGACTAAATTGCACACATTTTCTTCATTTAACTATTACCTGATGAATAGGAGTATTATGGGGATTATTCCTCTTAATGACAAAGTTAATCTCCTATGTAACAGTTGATGATGATGGGTGCTTGTGCTATTCAAGGTAAAAATGAATTTTTCTGTGTGCTCAACTTCAAAGGATTTTATTTGACTAAAAGAAAGAGAAAGCAACATAAAGGAGGAGACAGGAGCATGAGCTCTGGATTGAAAAGGAGGATAAACTCTGATTATTTCAATGTTTTGTACAATCCAGAGTTGTTAGAAAAACATAAAGCGTTTCTTATATTAAACAATTGACTTGAGAGGAAAATGAAAATGCTCACGTTTCCTAATGTGCAGATGGACAAGTGCAAAGCTTTCAGTAACGACGGCTCATGGAAATAAAACAAAAATATCACAAATCCGGACGTCAAGCCAAGCCTGCTGAATTGCCATTGTTAGGCGCCTATAATACTACAGGATTTATTTTTCATTTGAAGAAATACTGTTTTCTGTCCACAGCCAGATATGTTCAGAGGGATAGCATATTACACAAAGTGCTATGATTCATACCTCCTCCCGCCCCAGCCTCGCTCTTTGCTGTGGATAATGTCCCTGACAAATGATTTATCTTCAGCCAGGAACAACAGTGCCACAAGGAATGTCTGAGGAACTTCCTGCCTGAGGAGTGCATGCAAGGCAGTAACACAACACAAATCTGGACAGGTACCTGCTCGAGGACATCACCGCTTAAAGATACAGAAAATGTTAACACAGAGAGAAGGAATACAACAAATAAATAAATAACAGGTACCTGTTTCCATTCTGCTCCCTGACATATAATAAATCCTCCTTAGAGTCCTTTGACCTACAAGCTCTGGCACCTTGGAAAAAGGAAGGGGAGGGTAGAGAGAGGAAAAAAACCCCAACAAACTGAAAACCAGAAACGCATTTCTTAAGTAGGATTTTATAAAATATTGCAGCTCTCAGTCTTAAAATGTCTAAAATGAAAATCTGCTGCAAGGACATAATAAAAATAAAGCTGATAATGTGCTCCCCTAGGAAGAAGGAGCACATGCTGCTCCCCAGTACCCAGAAGGCAATATTCCACTGAGAATAAAAACAACTTACACAGTAAGATGCATCCCCAGATTTGATTTAGAGATATCAGAAAACTTTCAAAATAGACCTGGCTTAGCATGAAATTAGTGCATGGAAAATGCCTCTCTTGTAACAGTGCCCTGTTATATCATTTACCTTCTCACCCAGGAGGACTCCTGTCTGATCCCCCAGCCCTGCAGTGCCCCATTCAGCCACGTTATTAACAGAGCACAGCAATCAATCCTGTTGCACTACAGGTGACACTCAATAAGCATCAGGAAACAAGGCACTGTTACACAGATATAAATCCATATTCCTGTTAACTGTCTTTCCTTGGATACAGTAATCTAACAACCTCAAAGAAAGAGCCCAATGTCCCAGTAAAATTCTCCATCAGATACCAGAATTTTGAAATTTTTATCAATGTACTTATATGGAATAAAATCCACAAAAGCTGTAATTAAATTCAAGAGCAATGCGTATACATAAACATGCACATTCCAGCACTAAGAAGATAGTATTGGACTCACTTATAAATGGAATATTTCTCATGAAACTTGAAATCAATTATAGTACTGTGACCAAGCTTCAGGGTCCACATAATATTGTGATTAATTGGCCAATGATTCTTCAGCATTATCATGCCCCATTTTGCTTCTCCCATACCCACATTAATTAAAAAACAATGATCTCACGTCTAATGTCCCAGTTAACATGCAGGGATCACTACAGAGAAACAACCCCGCTTGAAATTTCAGCCCCTGCCTACTTAGGTAGGGAAGAATATTGGACACACACAAAAAAGAGAAAAGTTCCTAGGATCCATCTTTGCTCTCAGTTGCACCAAGGACTGTGATTGTCAGAGGTTTTCTTACAAGAAGGCAAGAATCTGGTGTGGGGAATAAGAGTATTGCTCCCATTTTACCACCTTCCCACAGAGGTTCTTCCTGAATTATTAGGAACAATGAGGATTTGAACTTTGTTGTGATTACAGAGAGTATTTTTATTTTCAAAAAGAAGACATAACTAGAAGTGTATAAAATGCCAATAAAGTAAAACCAACCAGGAACCTTTTCCAAGACATTTTAAAACAAGCAGCAAAATTAAAAATTGCTAACATGCTCATCACAACGTGCTTACACTTCAGTACAAGACAGTATTCCTTGCACAGCACTTTTTGGTGGTTTACGAGAATTTTCTACAATCTGAAGTTCTTTACAGTTAAATTGCACTTCAAAGTTTCATTTACACACTGTAAAAATGATATAGTTAAGTTTTCAACAGGGAATGAATTATTCATTAAAGAAGATAATGGTGTTAAACCCATCCAAGGAGCTATAACATTAGCATAAAGAATGCCTTATGTCACATTAATTTTAAAACCAGAAAACATACAACACAAAAGATATTGAGCCATGGATTTGTTTTTGGTTACATTAAACAAAAAGCAATTATTCTTACAGCAACCTTTTCATAGCATTTTAATAATACTGGTAGGTTTTTTACAAGCCATTTGTTCCTAATTATTAATTGCATCAGGGTAGGCTGGGTAGAACATGCCTCTATTCTGATTTTATTATCTTTGCTTTTATGCAATGATGCAAAATAGAAGTGCTTAAAAAGGAAAAAAACCTTTTTTTTTTTCATTTACACCTCACTGATATGAAAACCAGGTGTCTGCATATACAAAACCTCCTTTTTAAAAAAGAAAATAAGGAAAATATATGGGAAAAAAAAGCCCACCTACAGAAAAAAAAAATCCACCCCCCTAAAAAAGAAAATAAATACTTTCTTGAAAAATAGTCATCTATAATAAAACCAATAAATCAGAGCTCCCCAAGTCCCTCCACATCTATATATATATGTATCAGTAAGGAATAACTTTGAGGAATTAAATCAGGATCTGTAAAACAGATCCTCTTAAATTCAATTGCCAGCTGATTTTATTTACTGACAGAACAGTCCAATTCCTTAGCTCCTTCTTGACATAATTTCTGTAAAATAGAATCACTGCTACTTCCTAGTGATTTTTTAGTGTGCTAAAACTAGTTATCTTAAATGCTTCAGGTAAATAAACTTAAAGATTAAAATAACTATTTTCTCCTATACCATCTGCCTTCTCAACTTACTCACTCCTGCTATTGTGCAAAGTAGCTGCTTCATCAGTTTGCTAATAGAGTTTAATGAATAGCTCTTCCTCTATTTTTGAAGTAAAGCTAGTTTTACAGGCCTTTTGCCCATTTTTTATAACTTGTTTCAGAATTCATTAGGGTTAGACCACAGGGAGGTTTTCCAGCCAGGCAAAGAAACTCTTGCACTAGAAAGACAGGGGGCAATGGCTGTAGAAGTCTGAGAATTCTGATGGATTTTCCTTACACTTTTAAAATTATTTATTATGTTTTATTTATTTATTTTATTTGCATTATGTTCTACTTAGATTTTGCCTCTACCAATCAATCTACTCAGAATCAAGAAAAAACTTAGATGATTCAGATTTTGCAAAGTCGATGAGAAAAATACAAGATACCCCTGTAAAATACCAGCTTTATACTAAGGAGTGAGAGATGTGGACAGCATCCTAAAGGCAGGTTTTTGTTATTCCCATGCTGGATTCACTCTTGCAGTCTGACAGGAATGAATGTTTGCTCCCAAAACCTTCTCGAGGGAAGGTCTAGCAGCACTTGCCCTTGCCGCAGTGTGAGGTGACTGGACAAGCCGAGCTCCCTTCCAGCCTAAGTTCCTAAAGGCTGCCTCACCCTGTAAATCCTTCACAGAGGGTTGAAAGGTTATTCCTTCATTCCCAGTCCCTGATTGTAATGTTTATGTAGCTGTTCCCTTGAGCTATTTTGTAAGCCACAGAGTACAGGACAATAAAAGCTGGTACCTTCCAGCTATGAAGAAAAATTGGTGCCATGGAAGAACATCTTTTGTACTCACCATGGCATAATCCCAGGGCCCATGGAAGTGACACCGTGAACAAGACCAGGATTAAGAGACTTGTCTTGCTTCATTCTATTCACTGGAACTTGTGGGCAAAGTTCATTCCATGCCACAAAACTACTTATTTATTTTAGGTATATTCCAGATTCTGCAGCTCTAAGAGCAACCTCAAAAACATGAAATACATGTAAACTCACTCAGCTTTCTTCTTCATAGCCTGCTTGAAATGATAGCCCAGGGAAGTAGAAAATAGTCTGCTTTTCTAAATATTTGTTAACTGAAACCCTGAGGTCCTCCACCCCTACACTGTTAACTGTTTCAGCGCTGATGGCATTAAGAACACCTGTGGCCTGTGTGCTTGCTTACAGTCTCATGACAATTCAGCACCCCCTCAGACACCACCCTCCCCCACCACTGATCTCTCCTCAGCAGCTTTTGTAACAGAAAAATTGTTTGCAAATGCCCAAAACACATTGGCATCCAAAATAGGGAAGGATAAAACCGATTCTATTTAGCAGCTCACAAAAGAGCCCAGCAGACACTGTGCCAAGTGCAGTAAACTCTTGCTCATTTAATTAAGAATTTCGTGCACTTACAGAAATCTGCTACACAATTTCAAAGACTGCATCAAACAATGAAGTCTGTCTGCCTGTATCTTGGGGAGGACAGACCTTCTCCACAATAGGTGACAAATGTTCCTGTAGCTCCAGATGAACCCAGGTGTTTCTGCCCAGCCCTCAGCCACAATTCCTCCTCAGTAATTACTGCTCACAGGCATCTCCAATCGGGCAGTACTTTTTAGCAGCATTAAAGGCCTTATGTGAATCCCAGTTCCATGGAGACTTTCAGGGGTTTGAACTGGCTTTAGAGCAGGCACTAAATATACAGATTTAGGACTGTGTTAGGATATAAAATGCTGTTTAATGCAGGATGGAAGTCACGAATAACATATCATGATGGTAGAATTTAATATTTCTTTTCATGGAAGTTTAATACCTTGAAAGAAAATGATAGTAAAAGCATCCAATGTCAGAGTAAGGCATACAGCAATCCGACAGAGTAATATAGGTGCTAGTAGAAATAATAAAGAGGTAGAAATCATAGATAGGTAAAACTGTGTGTGCCACAACCAGCTGGTTTTCAGAGGTAGAGGCTCTGATCATTCACTGCTTTGGTAACTGTAGGTTTAGTATACAAAATAATGGCTTTTTAGATACAATTGCTGTATCTGATGTTGTTGTCAAAGAAGAAGAGTCCCTCACTCTGTCATGGAATGACTGGATAGAGTCATGACCTGAAGTTTATCTCAGTTTAAAGAACAACCATACTCAAGGGGGTGCAGGATTATAAACAGAGTAATTAAGATTCTGACTCAGGTTTTGGGGCCTGAATATCTGAAACCAGGGAAACTTCGGGCATAAGTAGCTGTGGGTACAACTTATTACATTTAGATGACCCAAAACTATGACCTTTAGGATACTGAATCCCAAAGGCAAATGGAGCAGGAGACGGGCTGTGTAGAAGCTCACAATACAGAGTGTTGGAGGCAGTAGGTGAAAGCTGGAGAGATTTATAGGCTGAGGTTAGATAAACATCTTTTAAATACTTTTAGGTCAGATTTACTTTAAGTCACCTAAATCTCTCTAGGATGAATATCTGGCTTCTTTGTGAAAATTCCTGACTATAACAGAACCCAGAACACCAGGACAGTAGTACATAGTACATGGAACAGTAACAAGGAAGAGGAAAGGAAAGGAAAGGAAGAAAAAAATCACAAGAAACTTTACAAATACATATAGGAATGGCATCTCTCTCTCTCTCTCTCCTCCCACTTCCATATGTGGGCACTTTTTTTTTTTCTATCCCTCACAACATTCACCAGCTTCCAATTTAATTTTCTACTCACAGAAGCCAATTATCTGTGAACAGGTAGAAGGGAAGTAGAGACAAAAGAGGTGAGCCAGTTTAATTAACACACAGGCAAGCAGAGTTTTACTTTGGTACCCTGGCCTCTCTCGAAGAGACAATGCTCTGCTTTCAGACCCTATTAAAAATGCATTTATTTCATATTCTCTCATAATACTCTCCATAAGAAAAGGAATGAATCATGGTGCATATTTTGTGAATGATTTATAAAGTGGTACTACAGATTTATGATCTGAATCACAGGTTCTTGTGGAAGTGCAGCAGTGCTTCTGTTATAGGGAACTTGAAATGGTTAAAACCCTTTCTCTCCTTAGTATTTGACAATGAGGAACAGCCCTTCTGCTTCTCCCAGGTATCTCCACACATCAGCACTGTGAGCACCAAAACCTTTTTCCTTCCAGCCCTGGGGAGAAGGAACATTTCCAGTTCTGGAACAACTGTTGAATAAGAACGTCCCAATGGTTCTCAAAAGGTATAAACCAGCATTTAAGCAGCAAGAACTATGTAAAAAAAGCCCCCAAATCACAGCACTTTACTGTCTGGGATTCTCCAGCCCCAAAGATAGCTAACTTATTTTGATTCTAGCCAAGTCATCCTGATGAAGGAGGAAAAGCAGCAAGAAAGAATGGGGATAGCTTATGATAGGAGAAATGACCATTTTCCTGAAAAAGCATCAACAGGTTGTTCCTTCAAGGTAAACAGCTTGACAAGGGTTTTCAGGGGCATTTTGGGCTCACCTTGCTGAAGTCTGCTCAGATCCAGTAAAAAAACCTGAAAGCCCATACCTCCTGAAAGACACCCCTCCCCCCTCAAAAAAAGCTTAATCTTTGTGAAGTCAATGGTGAATATCTGCCTTTGTGCACTTACATACACTTTTTTTCCTATACAGACCAATTTTGCAGTTTGTATGGAATTTAAAAGCTTTCTGCAGTGATGCTTCTATAGTCAAGCATCAGGACAGACTGTAAATCACATGATACACATAAAATATGTGAGCAAAACCTGACCACAAATCTATCAGCAATATCTGTTTCTCTGTGGTGGGTGAGAAGGTGGCAGACAGACATGCTTGGTGCTCAGCTCGGTTTGAAGCAGGGAAAAGGGATATTGAATAGTTGATCTAAGCTTGCACTTGGATGCATCCCCAGAAGCTACATCCTAAATACAAGCTCATTTCTAGTCTTTGCAAATTGCTTTGTGCTCCCAAGATGCACATGCTAAACTCAGCCAACACTTCCTCACTGGCCATAGATTTGCTAGGGAAAAAAACTACTGACTCATATTTCCTTTGTGGTGTTTGTTAAAGGAAAAAAATACTGCTATCCCATAAACTCTTCCCAGATAAATGCAGCAAGGATCAATTCCACATCATACAAAAACCATGGCACGAAAGTTGAGGCAAACTGTAGGTAACCTGCCAGTGTCTAGAGGAATTTGGTACGGTGAAATGCCTACAGATCTTCCAAATGGGTTTCAGATGTGTTTCTAAACCATACAGAAATATGGGGCTTTTGGTCACAAGCTACAAACTCACAGGAGTAAGAGAAATGCACCTCCTAGAGTTCTCACTTAGCACAACTGTAACCCCAGACTTTGTGAGTCTTGTGGTTTCACAGGAACTGAGCCTTTCCTTATGAGTCCAGGAAGCTGCACAAAGCTCATCCCTGGGGGCCACTGAAAACCGTTTGCATTTTCTTCTCTTTTATTAAAGATAAGCAAGTTTCCATGCAAAAAAAAAATCTTTCTTAAATGAGAGTTATATATCAGAGAGAGAGAGCAATCACAAAATGCTTTATTGCTACTGGGAATTACTGTGCTGATTGAATTCTATCTTCCCTAACTTCTATTTTTCATGTAAGTTTTCATCTTTGAGAGCAAGAGATGGTAGAAAGGAACAGGTGTTGACAGAAGAAAAATGAACAGATATTGCTTTACTGGGGTCTACAGTTCAGCCACTGTGCATCAGAAGTAATCAAAACCAATATGTGTACACACACATCTATCTGCTACCAATTAGGAGTGAAAGATGCAGGTGATGTATACGATGCACAAATGAAGAACTTTTGTTTTCATTTAGTCATATAACTTACGAAAAACTGAACATAATTCTACCACAATCATTCTTTCTGCTACATTTCCTCTTCCTTTTATCTGAAATTATTTTTTTATACAGTCACCCTCTCAAAAGTCTCTTTCAAAAACCTAAAGAAAATTGAGTTCATTTGTGCATGATTTCCTTGGCTATTTTTGCTCCTATTCCTAATGTCCCAGGCTCTCTATGCATCTGCCCTTCAGTGCATATTGCCAGGGTGAAAATCTGTGTCCTGCTGGGTTCCTGCAGGAATCAGCCAGCACTAGGAGAGAAACTATTTCATTTTACTCAGGATCAGGACAGTTGACTGTGAGCATCCTGGACAACAGCATCTGTTCCTGAATGCCTGAAACTTCCCCACATCTGAGGTGCATTAGAACAAGAACATGACAAAAAATCATACCTATATCACATGAAGTTTCCCAAAGATGCACTCTTGTACACGTGGTCGTGTCACACACGTTACCTACCAGGGCTGTGCCAACGTGGGCACTGAAAGCAGCAGAGCTGTAATAACTGAGGCTTCACACTCCTGGAATTACTCTGTTTCTGGTTCTAGAGCTACCTCAGATAAGTCTACACTGGCTTACCCAGACCCCAGCCAATTAGAAAGATAAGGAAATAATATTCTGTAAATATGCTGGGGATCAAAACTGCTAAAGAAGTAGAACAGTTTGATCTGAGAAGGAAATACTGGTAGAACAGTAGGTAGATTTAAACTGCTTGCAAACATTTAACTTAGAAATTAGAAGACAGTATCAGAGATGTGACAGCCCCATAGCCCAGCAATCCAACTACAGGACTATACAAAACCTCATTATTTTTAAAGTACAGCTTAATACACATATGGATTTCATGGAAATGGACTAGTAGGCAGAACCTGGAAATGTAGGAGATCCTTCTAGTCCCATGCTTTGATTCTTGCAGATCTGATGACTCAATATGCTGAGACTTCTTATTTTTCATTGATCAGCAGTAATTGTTTTTTATGGACATCACAACTGTATCATCTGTAGGTTATTAAGTCTTTAAGTGTAACTCCAGCCTTGACACTCATCTCTGTGTCAGTTTCATATGAGAAGAATCTGATCATCCTAGAATGCTCTGATGTAGAAACTGGAGCCATTGTCCCATACAACAATCCTAACCCATGTCTGGTTTTTAAATACCTACCAATTTCACCCCACAATCTTTTTGGGATATATGGTAAAAACATTTATGCAATTTTCATCCTTCCCTATTTGTTACAAGATCCCTGTCACAGACAACTAACTTTGAATAACACCTTGCCAATTTAAGGAAGTGTTATTAACAGGAATTGCATATTAGATGTGTAAATCACATGATTAGAGTACATTTATAGCAATGAAAACTTTCTAATATTTTATGAATACATTCTAAACCAAACTGAAGTTGCCTGGAAATAAAATATTCTTGGTAATGGCAATGCTCTTATTAACGTTAGCATTATAAACTTAGGGAAACTGTAGGACTAGAAGGGTCAAGCATTTCATTACCATATGCAGTCTTCATTTCCTTTTACTTTATAGACAGAGGCATTATCTTCATGCAAGGCCTTATTCTAACTTAACTGCTCTCTCCAGCTTGGCCATTGACATGCTGAAAATCCAATAAGTTTTAATAATAATAAAGGGTCAAGTGTTTTCATGCAGAGTTTAATGGAGACTTTTAGGCAATTTAACGTACTGTCACAAAAGGCAGCCCAGCCATCACTGCTCTGCTTTATTTTTTAACCATATTTCTAATAGGCAGCATTCTTCTGCTTCTGCCTGCACAGGAAAATTACACTGATGTCTCCTTGTACGTCATCAGCTAATCATAGACCTTGTTCATTTTTAAAGATGCCTGTGTGCAGAAGATTAATGAGGATTCCCTATAAATTTAGTGTTTTGGCTCTTCACTAGGCTTTTAAATATTTACATGTAAATGGATACAACATTCCTATTAAAACCCATAGCAGTGAGTAGACACTAACTCATGATATTTATGTATTTGGAGCCATTTATGGCAGACGAGAACTTTGTAATGCCACAGTTCTGGACAAAATACATGTTCTGAAGTATGGCATCATCATTCTCCTGCTGAATGGTATGGATTCAGCAGTTGCCAGTCCCCAACCAGCTGAGACATTCTGACGTTTTTTAATGACATGCTGTTTCAAGAAATAAGGGCACTGCAAGCCACTATAACATTCAGAGTTCCTAAAAATATGTACTTCTACCTTCAAGTGGAATATTACTTCATGCTTATATGAAAATACCAGGGTAAACAAGGAAAGAGGAATGCACAGTAACATGAGGAATGCTAAGAACCACGCTACCAACGTTTGCAAAGTTACATTGTGACTCCAGCACAAGAAGGAACCATTCAGAAAGGATTGTTGAGATGAATTCCTGACCCTCTGAAAATCAGCTTGGCTGATGCCAAGATTTCATCTGCGCTGTGTTCCATCCTCCTTTTTGCTCCTTAAACAAAAGGAATGGAAGATGCCTAGACTGCTCAGCAGATTGCACGTCCCTCTCCAAGCTGGGGTTATTTACACAAGCTAATATTAGAAACATGTACAGTGGCTTTTCAAGCAGAGGTATGAAAACTGCAGTCCTACTGCTTCCCCACTGAAGCACCATGGCAGAACACCTGGATATGGGGTGTGCATGCTCCTGTACAGGAAGGCACACCTGGAGTAAATGAAAGACAGATTAAAATATCACTTGATCAGTTTCCAGCAGTATGACATCTGCACTGGTATGATGAATTAAACAAAAACTCAGCGGATGTACACAGCCATTTTTGGCATCTGCTACCATTTCTTTTACTGTTGGTTCTGTTACTGCACTGTAATTCTTGCAGCCTCTTCCTCCCCCATAATCAACTGAATTATAACTTGGCTCACCTCTTCTCCCAGCCACACAGAAGCAACTGAAAAATCAATAAGATGACCTCAAAATAGAGGAGAAGAAATTATATCTATTTGCTTTAGCCTCCCATCTACTAAGAACTAACAGGCATTTCCAATATCATCAGCAAATCCTGATGTTTCATAAACACACTTTCTCCAAAGCCATTTCTGCTCTGACAGCAGTGAAAAGGTTAAGATGAGATCATGTCAGCTTAGCTGACTATTCAAGGTTTTGCCAGTTCGGATCACAACCTTAACATTATTATTTAAATGTGGCTTTTGTATTTCATCACATACAAAGCAATTATATTTGCATTTACGATGCACCATAATTGTAAGACTATGACATTGTTCTGATGATAATGTTCATTGATCATTCATAATGCAGTTGGCTCATGCCATGAATCATGACACTCTTATCACCTTTCTCATTTTACTTGCTATTAGATGGCTTTATTTGCAGATTGATGCTTTAAACTCACACTTTTAATCTCTAGATGGTGTAAAATGCCTCTTACCATCCTTTAATGTTCATCACTCTTTACTTTCCTGAAAGTGAGCTATTGTCAAAGTCCTCATAACATCAACGGCTCTTTCTTGAAACCTGTGTGTTTTGGTGATGCAAACTAATACCAAAGGTAGCCAGATATCTTGCCCAACAATATGTATTTTCAACATGCTTGTCACAGAGCTTGATGAAAGTATAAAATTTTGAATTATGGTCTCTCTCAATATTCTAATACAGTTTTGCTTTTGAATTAGGTAGAATTCTCATATTATCTACTTTTTTTTGGGCGGGGTGGTGGTTGGGATGGTGGGGAGGGTAGAAGGTTCTGAGGAACATATAGAAAACCCAAAAAGCTATACCAAAATACTGATTCCTCTTGTGTAGGCTAGAACCGTAAGGTATTTCCTTTCAAATTAGACTACAGTTAAATTGCATCTTCTAGCATGCTGCAATAATGACTGTGATTCAGATAATCCTTAGCCCCAGAATACTAAAGAGCTGAGCTAGCTACAGATTTTTTTTTTTTTTAATTTAAATTTATTTCGTCCATGCTTGGGTCCTGGGTCATTGTGCTTGCGAGTGTTTGTTATGTGAATGTTCAGCACGGCAAACCTCAAACAAGTGCTCAGTAGCACCTGACCAGGCTGCATGGCCGTGTCTCGGTCACCCGGGATGTGCTGGGAATTAGATGAAGCACAGACCTTGGCAGATCTTGGAAGAACTAAACTATCAAGGAACCCAGAATGAGCTACAAAAACCACATCTGCTTTCAGGTGTCACATGCAGATTAATTGCAATGCCAATGTGTCATAAAGTAAGACAGGAGATGGAAATGCGTTCTTAGTGAAACATAATTTTCAGGAAAAATTATTACTAAAAGTACCCCCACCCTACCCAAAAAAGCCCCAACCTGTAAATTTTATGTTTTGCAGGAAATTTATCTTCAGTCCAACAGTAAACTTGACCAGCTCTACATCTAATGATTGCCTATGCTATGCATTAACAAACATCAGTAGTTTTCAGCCCTCCATTTATCATGAACTTCAGCTGCTCAAGGGGAGTTTGTTAAAGAGAAAATTGCTGCAATATTTCCCAGCAAACAAAAACCAGCCTAGATTTGATGAAACAGAAGACTAAGCTCTACCAGCATGAATGAAACAACATACAATAGTTATCCCATAAAGAGGAAAAGATGGTCAATACTTTGAAGAAATGATCACCTAATGAGAGATTCCTTCAGCTCTTTTTACTTTTACTTATACAAATATCCTCACTGAGTTCGATGAACATCTGACTTTAAATTAGGAATGAGCTGTGTATTCTTGAACACGCTTGGTTTGCCAGAAAGAGCTCCTAGGTTAATGGGGTCAAGCACAGCTAGGCAGATCCAGCTCTCTATTTTTATCTGCATTTTTGAAAATCTGTCTTGGTCCACTCCAGAAATTACATGATTTCCTCATACTGTGCAATTTACTTGTAAGACTCATATTTTAGGAAGTCTGCAATACAAAGCTTTTGAAATATTCAGAAGTGCAGTGTTTGGATTTTTGCCTTTAAATGACTGGTTGACAGAGGGGTTATACACACCCTCCAGTGGCTGCAAGAAGGAAGAAAAATGAAAAGAAATTAAATTCTAAAGCTATACACACAACTTAGTGATTTATAGAGTGTGGTTTGAATTAGAGTCTATAAGGTCCAAAATTCTTTTTCTTGTGAGTTCAATTTTATTTGCATATGAGGACAGCAGGGGGAAGGTAGTGAGGCAGCAACACAGTGACACATCTCGCAAAGGGAAGGGCAATGCAGAGCCTCAGTTGTGGAAATCTATAAATAAGACTTTCAGATGAACTCAGGATGGGTTGCACATCTTTCCAAAGCTCTCCATTAGCACTCTGCTGTTGCAATTAGAGGTCTGATCTCACCTACAGAATATCTGTGGCTCTGGGCTCACTGCTGATATAAGCGAAATGCATCTGCAAAAACCACTGTTTTATAGCCTGCAAAATCCATCGGTTTTCTTTCTATCTCTATCAATTCCAGATATGCAGAGCCCACTGAGGGAGCTCTTCCAAATGTAAGGTTGTTTTCTTTAATGTCAGAATGATATCCTAGCAGTTAAAGAGCTGCTCCTAGGTTTTTGTAGTATTCTTATAGAATAATATAGCTTCTTTCAGAAGCAGGAATGTTCCTGGGAACAGCATGGAAGTAAGCCAAGCTTCAGGACCTGTGTGACATCAAAGCCAACAGATGAAATTGGAAGGTGTCCTTCTCATAGGAAAAGGATGACACTGTGCAGTGCTGTAGACATCCAGGTAGTTGACCCCTGTTAATAAAGTTTCTCTTTAGTTTGATGACTTTTGATGAAAGGAGTAAGATAAGACAAGTACCCGTGTGATTTCATGTAAGTCCTATGCAGTTAAAGTTCATGTTAATGTTTTGATGGTCAGCATAGAAGGTGAGTGGGTAGAAAGCTCATTTGGAACCACTTTGTCAAGTAAGTATATACATAATGAAACTATTGGAGTCTACATAGGCCCTTATGCCATTGGATTACTCGCCCCATACCATATTTATATATTTTTTTATCACACTGAGGCTATGTCTGGAGTTTTATGAACTTCTAGAAGATGACAAGAGTCTTCTTTTATACTTCTTCAGTAGCATTATTTACTCTACAAAATCCCAGAGACTCCAGCCTAATCCAAGTCATGGGTGTCGGACTATCATAGCAACAGGCAGAGGCATTCCCGTTAATGAAGAACCTAAAAGTTAAAGCTTTCAGGTTAAGATAAGGTGAGAAATGATGCAATTTGCCGAAGTTCTTGTCCTGGGTTCATGTCAGACCACACATTCCCTGGTTTCCAGTGTCACCCCATAACCACCAGACTCTGCTGTCTCCCAGGCTGTGCACACAAACAATGCCAAGCCACGTTTCTCATCCCATTTGGTTCCCTCTGAGCTGCCCAATCCTGTAATGGATAAACATCCCTGAGCCTATTTGCACCGTGAGATAAATGCTGATCACCTTTCCTAATCCAAACACTCTCTGAATCAGCAAACCCAAAAAGCTTCCTTAAATAAACAAAGCCATGAGCCTGAGGTGATATTAATGCAATCACTATGAAAGACACTTTCTTTTTAAAGATTTGTGTTTTTCCAGCAGGAGTTTTGGGTGCAGAGTGTGGGATCACATTTAGGGCAAGTCTAGAAAGGAAGAAAGAGAGATTTAGTGGCAATAGGACCAGCTGTTCAGTAGAAAGTGTTGTATCTGTTTACATCTATTTTTCAAATAATAACAGTGGGAGAAACATTGCAGTTGAGGATTTACGTTTGCATTACAGTTTCTTTTCTCCAACCATAAGACTCACTGAATTGTACCATAGAGGCTTAATTTTTCACTGTGATTTTCTTTTTCACAGTTTGCAAATTGTCTATTTATAATTACTTTCAATTAACTCAGCTTTAGCCAATCAACACACCATAAACTGAACTTAAACAGTTATGAGCTGTGTTTTGTGATGAGAATTTATCTTTACATTAAGTGTTAGTTCATTAGAAAATCTGAGCTCAGGGAATTACAGGAGCTAAATACAAATTTTAAATTCATAGCAAGATAGTTCCATTAAAATCATTGAGAGTTCTCCACAGCAATTACCAGTTTAACTGCAAGGCCACTGATTATAACTGCTCAGTGTGGGTTCCATTTGGATCCCTGGTACATTTTTCACACACACACACCAAAAAGACAACAAAAGATATGGTGAAAAATGTTCCTGCAGAGTTGGCCATAACACAGACAAGTGGCTTAGCATCAGCTGCATTCCTTGGTAGGCTTCAGGAAATGGTCATCTTCCAAATATATTTCCCCCAAAACCATAAAAACATACTCAAATGTATGCCAAAATACTAAGCTCATCTGTGAGTTTGTATAAAGTTCTGAGATTTTAATCTGACTCCCAGAAATCAGAAATTTTTCATGCTTTGAGTCAAGCCAATGACCAGAATTGAAAGTATTTTAAAATGCTGACCTTCTCTTATCTCAAAGAACAGGGGAGATAAAGGAACCACCTTACAAATATGATAAATTGAGTACAACGGGACACTGGCTTCCCTGTGAGGAGGCAGATATTAAAATAAAACAGTTTTAGGATTTTAGGAAGAAACACTACTTTAAGATACAGGATTATGAGTACTTAATTAGGAAAATGTGAAACACTTATAAATATCTAACAGCCTGCACTGCTGGGGCTGTGGAGCAGAGGGAGATTTATTCACATCAGATAGGAGTGTCTGGAACCAACACAACCAGCACAGCAGCATCGACCACAACTGGCCACCTCTTGAGGGGGTGGGTTTCAAGTCACTTTTCTATCCATTTTGGATTCACTATTAATGAGGCTGCCTTTGGGGAACCCAGATCCTTCACATCTCATTGACTATTTGCAGCATCGTTCTCCATTCTCATTTGCCCAGAAATCAAAGTAGAAAACACTCCCCCTTGGTACCACAAGAGCTACACATATAGTGATAATGAAAAATTAACACGCTCAATGAAAAGCACACCAGGGCACAAAAAACTCTTACAACAAATTAAAAATACATCCCTTTTATCAATAATATACGATTTATCTGCTCTAGAGCCTGAAAAACAGAACTCTTCTGCATTAGCAGCACTCTAGGAAATGTAAAATAACTTTGTTTTTTCCTTTTATGTCTTGTTTCTGCAGAAATCAGTGATAATTCTCTAGTTCTCCCCTCCCGGATGCCCTTCCCTTTCCCTGGGAACCTTGCATTCACCACAGGAGCCACTTTCTACACAGATAGAAGCCAGTGGTGGGTGTGGGCATATCTGCTCCATTCTTGATATTGTCGCCTTACCTAAAAGTTCTCCAAAAAGTTTTTCGTTTAGTACCCATGACTTAAAATATTCTACTTCTGTGAGGATACTCAAGCAGTTGAGCTAAGAAATGTAATTTCAAAACTTAGATAATTATCTTAATTCACTTTTGGGTAACTACTATGAGCCAAGCTTTAACAAAAGTCCATTAAATATTGCGGTAAAAGCAGGCAATTATTTTATAGACCCTGTCCTCTCTAAAATGTATGCTTTAATATTTGATAGTGATCAAACATATCCATGAGAGTAACAAAGGTAAATTCTTGTTAAATATTCCAGTGTTAAATACATTTGCAAAAATAATGTGTCCCTCAAATAACCATGATTGGTGAAAGTGCAATATGAATATCTCAAAACCTGGAGAAAATTGTCATTTACTGTTTTCTATAGTGTATGAAATTATGTATGCCCTATTTGAAGGCAATAACAATAATTAGAGCTCATTACCTGATATAAGGACAATACAGAACAAAAGACAAAAGGATGGGACTACATTGCACTTTCTGAAGAAGAGTCTTCTGCAATGGTAATGTCTATTATTTAAAAAAGTGCTTTCACCATAAAGTTTTTCATGTTCTCCAGCAGCCACAGGCAGATTATCTAATCTTCCTTTCTTACCTTTTGGTTTTTTCATTTATAAAACCAAAAGGGACACTTTTTGGTGCTTCCAGTGAGAATGAAATTCAGTTAAAATAATGGTAAAACTTCCACAAATAATCTAAGATAGGGGCCACTCTTCAATTTCCAGGGAATAAGAAATTACTGAAGCCTGCCATTCACCACTGTATGTGGTGTGACAGAGAAACTTAAAAAGCAAACGGAAGCCCCAGAGCAAAAGCAGCAGCAGATCCTCAACCAGCAGTGGCTTTACCAGTGAGAGCCACAGCACTGAGAGATGCTGGAGCTCCATTAACAACATGCCACACCCGAGCTTTTCCCTTTGGAAACAGAGTATTTTCTACAGACCAGAATTACCACACCTTATTGCATCAAACAATTCATTAGAAAAGGTGGCTCCAGATATCAGCATTGAAAAATGTATAAACTTGCACCCAGTTGTGTAAAGCTTTGCCATATGGTTACCACAGAATGTAATGGAAACTTGCTGTCAAACTCGTGCAATAGGATTTGTGAATGTAAATTCCAGGCAAAGCTTTCAAATTGCAGAAAAATCTAATATTTTATAGACAAAATATCAGCAAAGTAATTCAGCCCCTCTACCAACTGCTACTCAAAATCAGGAAGATGTGGACCTGAAATGCTTTTGATGTTTAGGCTGAATCATAATTTCATTTTTTTCAAAGATTTGGAACTACCTTGGTTATCCTAAATAAACACGCACCCCCAAAAATCCCTGAAACAAAACATCAACCCAAATCCCCTTCAAAATACCTCCTCATCATTTTTCCCCACCATGTTTTCCTAAAACCAATGAAGAAGAATATACTTCTGGTCATTTCAGCATATATTTAATTTCATTGAATAGAAAGCACTGTCTGCATGTACATAAACTGCTTTGATGAAATTGATTGGCTACTTGAAAAATCTTTGCAATATCAATATAGTGTCAAAAATTTAGAAGTTTCCTTTAAAGGCTAGGGATTACTAATACGTCTTCAAATTAGCTCACTCCTTAAGTAGATAGTGATATGAAAATTACCTCTCATTACTCGAGATAAAATGAATATTTTTACTTCAGGTTGTAATGTTTAAATGCTCTAACTGGGATCCAGCTGCAGAGACAAAAGGGCTGCCACAAACATATCATCAGATCTCTTGCATCTTCCTGGCAAAGCTTTGTGCTTGAAACAAAAGCTCTGTCGAAAGCATTGTCACAAGATACTGCAAAAAACATTACTTGTTCTGTAGCACATTCCCTCTTGTTAACACCTGCCCTTTCCCTTTGTCGTAGCTTTGACCTAAAGCAATTGAAAAATGAATGACAACTTTGCATTTTCAAAGGAAGAAATCAAGGTTTCATGTGAGTTTAAGTGAGTTCAGGGGAGCGTCTCTTAAGACTGTGAGGATACACTGCAAATAAAATAACAACTGACTTAGATGCTGATAGATGCTGTGGATAAATGCATATCTGTACATCTATACGTACACATATATGGGTGCACACAGGTATAAAAGTACTGGGGGGTATATATACATGTATATGTGTGTATATATATATATATATACATACATATATATATATATATATATACATACATATATATATATATATATATATATGGAGAAGATGAAAGAAGATGCTCTTAGAAACATCAAGCCACTTTTTTGGCTAAGAATGTCCAAAAAAATCCATCTACCAGTGCAACACTCTGGATCTGGGAGCCTAATCTGACAAATACTCAGTACACGTGTTTATAATTTACATCTGTAGTCAGTACTTTTCAGATGGGGCTTTTGAGTGCAACAAGACAATCTTGTATTCAGAAGTAGTCTTAAAAGTTATTGGAATATATTAAAAATTATTAATTTACAAATATGATCAACTCTGAGACTTAGAGCACATTTCACCCCTGATTTCATATTCTCTATGGATTAATTTAATTTTATGTAAATAAAGAGAATCAAGGGAAAAAAAGAACTTTCTTTTCTAATAGATATAATGTGCCACCGTGGGGAACCTTTGGGAAGTTTCAGTGGATGAACCTGTTTCCATTTCCTGGTGTTCATCTGCTGTGAATGTGAGGATAGAAGATATTCCCCTATATTCATCCATGAACTGTTTTATGAATGACTCCACAGTATTTGTGGTGACAGCTGGAGGTGCAAAATGCTTGCCAGGAGAATTCTTCCTTTGAATAAAATTTACAAAGGGAGCCATATGCAACCCTGTAAGAGAGGGCAGGGCAAACCCCAGTCTTCTTAAGAAAGCAGACATTTCCTCATCTGCACGAAAAAAACCCCAAAACCAAAGAGAAAAACCACAGCAACAAAACAAACACACAAAAAACACACAAAAAAGGAAAGAATCTTAGGTGTGGGATTTAATTTTTCTTTCTTTTCAAAGAGATTTTCCAGAAAACATTCCAAGAAAATCAAGATTAATTTATGCTGACTGCTCAGTGAATGTAATTATTGGTGAAGTCTTTCTCTGTATTTAGCTAATTATTTCATCACCTTTAAGCAGCCTAGGGAACTCAATGCTCAGGAAAACTCTTGAAATTTTACATGTTTTTCTCTGCAGCATGTCATGGAGAAAAAAAAGACAGAGGTTTCCCCTTCTGCAAGGAGACAAGATGCACGCCACATGTGGCACCAGCTAATTTTTACCGTAGAGAACCACATAATCATTCATAGTTATATGTTGAGTCCGAAATGTGAATTAATTCAATTTGTAGGAGGCTGCTGCCTGCACACTGCACTGCAGCACACACTCAGTCATCCCAGAAAAAAATCCATTTGTACTTTCTTAGATTGGCCATTTTATTAAAAGAGCAATGATTTAAAAATCTTTACATTTTGTTTGTAAAACTATTTACCAAGGCTTCTTATAGAATCATGGAATCATTTCGGCTGGAAGGGACCTTAAAGAGCATCCAGTCCCAAACCCCTGCCAGGGACAGGGACACCTTCCACCAGACCAAGTTGCTCCAAGCCCCATCCAACCTGACCTTGAACACTTCCTGGGATCCAGGGGCAGCCACAGCTTCTCTGGGCAACCTGTGCCAGGGGCTCACCATCCTCAGGTAAAAATATGGAAATTTATAAACAAAGGACTAGGGAAAACAGAAAAATAACAGTTTCTATCTTTCTGTTTCAGTTATACAATCATCAATACTTGTGTTCTCATTGCTACTTTTCAATTTATTCAGCTGAATTCACATGTTTTTCATAGGGGGTCTTTTCCTTAATAACAGAATTCATAATGAAAAAGTAGAGCTTCTTTTCATTTATGGAAAATATAAAGAGACATATTTCCTAGGTGGTGAAAAAGCCCAAGTTCATCCCTGTGACACTCCAGCACTTTCACATGGCATCTCTCAGTGGTTGCTGGTCCTGATTAAAACAGGCCAGGTTTTTTCGCATGGAGCACCATGAGCGGTCTGTACCTCCTGACCCATTTATGGATTTATTACATCCCGATCCCTTTATGAAAAACAATGAACCAAACAGTTCATCTCAAGAGATGAAGCTTTCAAGAATGATGCCCATGTGAAACTTTGCACTGTGCTAAGTTAGAAAGGGTAGATGCATTAAATCAACACATGAAGGATGATTTTTCCGTAAGTTATCAATTTCTGAGTGACTTAAACCAACCCTGGCATGACAATAACACAATAATTGCAAGAGGCTAGTGAGGTCAACAGGAAAGAGATTCAAATGCAGATTTAAAGACCAGAATATCCAGGTATTACGCGGATTGAAGGGGTCCAAGTAGAACTACTCTCCATACAAGGGTCATCTTAACACATTAGGTGCAATAGGACAGCAGACAGGTGACTCCATTCGAAATGGACAGATTTATTCTTCAGCAGGAGCTTTTGAAAGTTGAAATATAGCAAAATAAGAGCAGACGGATAAAGCTCTGCTAAACCAGAACCCTCCCCGGCCCAGAGCAGTGTTCAGCTGCTGTCATCTGCCATTGTTTGATACATCAGAAATCAGTCAAAAAAGCAATTATTTGTGTCAACAGCTATGCTTGGGTGACAGGAAAAAGTCCATGACAGACAAGGATTTTAAGTAGTGTGCTGTATTGCAATAACGTGAATGAATTCATATGCATGTAGGTACATAGATTTGAAGTGATCTGCTGGAAGAACTAGAAGCCGTAAGTCATCCACTGTAGCAACCTTTGTTACATACAGTGGAGTACTATCAGCTCAGTTAAAGTGCTATTGAGGTGACTTGAGAAAGTCTTTCAATCCATATCTGTCTCCTTACACCAATCTGAACCCAAGACTGAAGCACTGGAGGGTTTGTACCTGGAGTGAGCCACTGTGCAGCTCTCGATACACGGTGACACTGCAGGTGACTGAACCTGGAGCTAAGCAACGGGGACTTTAGGCAGAGTTACAGAAACTAAAGCAGCTTTGTTATTTTAAACTCATACAGTACTGTGTATGTGCTTTTACTGGTGCTGTTAATGAAGTCAGCTTGAGCTCAATAGGCAAGCTGGTAGTTTATCATGTATGTGAAGCCATCCTATACACACATCAAACAAATGAGTCACACGAGTATAATGCAGCACTTCATAATGAGAGGAATTTTTTTGTTGTTTTGTCTTCATTTAGTCATTGATAGAAGCACAGGATTTCTTAATATTTGTCTTCTATTTTGATAAGCTCACTAATCTTTTTGAACAGCAATGTTATCCAGCCACACACCGTATCTTTCACACCACAGTCAAATATGCAGTGAATGTCAGCCAAGGCTGTTGTTTTCCAGGCTCGCTACTTAATATGTGGACTTCTATTTTCCTCATAAACTTCTTTCCTCCATTTGAATGTACCACTTGCATAAGTACAACCTTCTTCAACTTGAGTATTCTTGAAAAAGACCCCATATCAGTCCAAACTCTTTTGCATCCTTTGAAGGCAAAGCCAAACAAGAGGCCAATTCTATAAGCGACCGCAAATTGTCATAGTACCCTCTCATGTTTCTGATATGTCTTTCCATTTTTAGCCAACATCCCCCACTCCACAGGGCTTCTAGGAAACTGGGGGAAAACTGTGGCTTGCCGTGGGAGCTCTCTGCCGTGGGAGAGCTCTTATTTCCTGCATACACCTCTGTGGACTCACCTAAGTGAGGACATGAGACAGATCCACAGAAATTCACATCAGAGCTCACACAGGCATTAGCTAAAACAAGCCCCCTCGTTATGGCCTTACCTTTATCCTAAAGCTGGTCTTAGTCCTTTTCTCTGAACAGGAGATTATTATTTCAAGGAGACCTCTGTGCAAAACGCTCACTGACCTTGGCCTATCAATTTTGGCAGCAACATGTCTACAGCTGAAATGGGAGCTTATCTCTGGGCATTTAACAGAGAACAAATGATTTTTTTCCTCTTAATTATTTATAGATCGTTGTCCTTTTTCCCTTTCTAGTGTCAGTGTGGATGTTTGGATTATTATAGTCGATATAACAGTTCTAGTAACATTGTCTCAGAGCAATGCAAGAACCTGGGGATATCAGTTTATTGTGTGCTTGTTTGATCTCTGCATACAGTGCAGCTTCTCCCACCATTATAAAGAAAAATAAAAAGGTGGTGGGGGGAAGAACTTATACCGGGAAAACACAGCCTCTTTTTTGGATATAAACACAGGGTAATGATCCCAGAACAATAAAAATTGAAGAAAATGGCAAAAGCCTTTTGTGTTACTATTGTTTAGGAGACAGTAAAAGAAGAGGGTTACATTATTAGAACCTAAATCACATAAGAAATACATCACAACTGTGCCATTCTCTACTTCCATTACAGTCATGCAGCTCTGTAATAACTTCATATTGTCCTGTATTTGCAGAGACATCATGATTCAGTCTGTGTTGGAGAGTCAAGAAATCACTACAAAGGAGCAAGCATCAGAAATTAATGAAGAACATGCATAAACCTGACAGAATAAATAGATGTTTAACTACAATTTGGTGAGAGCTTGGGGACATATTAAGGAAGACCTGGGGAGCAAGTCATCAGCAGGAAAGGATTCAAGCGTATGGTGACTCCTCACTGAAACAAGCACCAAAATGCCTAATGGTGTCAAGAGCAAGAGGATTGTTTTGTCGGTTTAACTGACTATGCACAATCTCCTCAGAAAGAACCAGCACAAGAACAGCTTCAGGGACAACACCAGAGCAGTATAGATGAGCACAAGGATGGAAAATGGGATATGGGAAATCTGAATAGCCAAGCCTGTGGCAGTCCCATAGCTCTCTTCTGCAGAGTTGACAGATGGAGGGAAAGGGGTCTGGAGTGCAGTGGGGGTAGTAGATGGGTTAGGAAATCTCCATTCTCAGGTATGCTGTTCTGGTTTTTTGCACAGTTTCCTCCCTCTCCTACCCCTGGTGTCTTACCATAAATAGGGATGGAGCATGCAAAAGGGGCAAGGTCAATTGGGTTGTGCCAATTTTTGACCCAAACTATATTCCTATGCAATTGGAACATACTGGGCAGCCTAACCCCTTGTCCACACACAACTATCACATCTCCCCTCCTCAGCCACATGATCCATCTTTTCAGAGCAGTAACGTGCTTCCACAACCTCAATCATCCTGGCCTAGTCCCATCTTTCCCCTTCAAGGTCCAGCTTGTCTCCTACATCCTCTGTCTTGTTTAAGCACAAAGGAGTTAAAACAACCCCAAATCATGATACCTTACACCAGTGCATCAGTAGGGGTAGAGGCGGGGTAGAGGACTGACGTTTTTGGGAGCCTGTTGTGCACTCATGCTTCCCTCAGGCATGCACAGGCTGTGGGCTGTGTCCCCAGGACACTCTGCAGCAGCTGGGTGAGGACTGCAGTGGGTTCCAGCTGCCCTTCCAGCACCTCCATGGCACTCCTGCTCCAGTCAGAGGAGAGGCAGGAGCTGGCTTGCAGCTGCAGCACACTTTCAGATGAGAGCAGTTCAGAAATTTTTGGAAATATCAATGAGCATTTTGGGAAACACTAACAAGTACTCAATGAAGCTGACAGTGGATCTTCCTCCGTTTCATGAATGAAAGAAATAAAGTCCATCTAACATTGCTTAAGGTTATACAAAATCTCATCTTTGTTATCCAGTACTTCCTCTGCACCCTCACATCCATAAGAAAGGTTATTTCTTAAATGAAAGCATCATATTTGTCATTCAAAAAGGAAAATGCAAAAAGAATGGTACTTTTTAGAAGAGCCTGCCTCCTAAAATCTTACTATAGCCTCAAAGAAAAAGAAAAAAGAAATTAAGTAACAGGAGTTAACGAGCAGGTGTTTTTTTCTTTCAGCAAAGGTCAGCAATTCCACAGCAGGAAATTAATCCCAATTAGTAATGATATTTTGTCTTGATATATCATGACACTTTTGATTTACTGTGTTTCCAGGATGCAGGCAGCAAATGTTAATGATTCAGTTTGCTGGGAATTTATACTCCTGCTCATTTCCCATTTGCTGATCTGTTGCAGCTCGTCAAGACTTGGCTGCTTCAACGAACGAACTGACGGCCTCGCAGGAATAATGGTGTGTTCTGCAAGCTTCATTTTTTTTTCATGCCATCTGCAAAAATGCAGGTTCCTCTCTGAAAAAAATATTCTTGGCAGCCAGAAAGGAGTGATTATGATCATATAAATGTCACTTGTAATTTGTGTTTCACTTGTTTAATAGTGTTACTACTAAATGATGGTTTCTGTAGAGAACAAAACTAATTATAGTAAATTCAGCATTTTTAGGGGAAATTCATGAAGGGAAACATACCTAGTTCTGTTCATTTCTTCAAAATATTCTAATAGAAATGATGTATTTTTACATCATGATTTATCTGCCCAGCTGGTGTAGTTTGAATTAGAGCTATACAGAATGTTCCTCTGGAGGCTTGCGCAGGCAGTAAACATCACTTTTCTTACACACAGTAAACGCAAACCCCATTCAGACCTATTACAAATGTTGTACCAAATGTGTGGGGAAATCTTCAAAACTTATAGCAATAAGAGTTTTATGACATATTATTCTGTGAAATGGTTTGTTACCTAATTGCTGTTTACTGAGAAAGTTTGATAAACACCTTGCTGAACCTATTAAAAAGAAAGGTCATTGCAATTTTCATGCACACTCTATACCACACTGTGCTTGCATTTAAGCAATGTTTAAATCAGCAGTAACAATGAAATTTAGGCACCTACCATCCCTGAACAACTATTTTAAATGAAACGGAAAACCTCCAAGTATGTGATGTTACAAAAAGACCAGACTTTTTACTACAACAGAACTCAGTTCTTAGAGGTTACACCAGTACAAAATCTGCTCTGAGCTCCAGAAGTAGCCTCCAGTCTTTCTTGAAGTCTAAATTGTTTATTTGGGTATTATACAGACTTCACCTCAAAGCATAACTAAGGAGGCACTTTCCCAAAAGTATTCACGACATTTCCATTTAATAAATTAAGAGGCCTTTAAACTGTTAAAACTAATTTCTTCATGTGTTAACAAATACGATGACAACTTTGTACGGAGAGTAAATCAAAAGTATTATCTTTTTTAAGCTTATCTAAAAGGAGGAAGGTAAAAAACAGCTGAAGAGCCTTTTTTTCCCCCTTGTCAAATAAAAAAAAGAAAACTGTTCCCCTGAATTCAGCCAAAACCAATACAGTGTTGCTGCACTGCTGTAAACAACTAATTAAAGAGCACTAATCTGCACAGTCCATGTCCTGAAGCTGATCAGAGCCCAAACACCAGTTTGTCTGCATTAGGCAAAGGAACTGTTGGTTAATGGTGCACAGAGTTCCTGTGGCCCTGCAGTGGTACTTGGCTGAAGGCTCTTGGGTTTAAGGAGAGGCAGCGAGAGGAGAGGTTCCTTACCTCCCTACCTCACCTTGCTAGCAAAGGCAGGAAATGTCAGAAACACAAAGCCAACTTTAAACCTCTGTAGTGTGGCACTGACACCCAGACAGTAGCAAAAGTACAAACAATAACTACAAGTAACGCAAGCCATGAAGCAGCTCGAGCTGCTGGGATCCCCCAGGCAGATGGGCTGATGTGTTCAAAATGAGCATCATTCAGGGAAGGGGCAAAGCTTTGGGAAAAAAGGGAAGCTGCAATTATGGATTTGCTTTGATTACTTTGACTACAATCATTTGTAATGATTGCTTTGACTACTTTACTGAAGATTGATGTGCTGTGCAGAACAAGTCTGAAAAAGATGCACTTTGGATGATGTTGGATGATGTTTTCCAACCTTCTCCATATCAGGCCATACCTGACAAGGCCCTGCATAGCATGTGATGCCCTCCAACCAGCTGTGCTCACGTTAACCCATAGAGAAGGCTGAGCTGCTGCAAATCCTAAAGCAAGATCTGCAGGGAGCTTCCTTCCCCCCTTCCCACATCAGAATTTCCAGCAATGTCAAACCACTGCAACCAGCACAGTTTCTGCTTAGGAAGCTGCTATAGATTGTTCAAAACAATGTGCTCCATCTCAGCACAGGGCTGGAGAAAGCACTGCTGTGTGCACACGTGTGTCAAGGTGTTTTAAACCATGCAGGAGAGAATGGGGGCTGGTTTGTCAGTCCTGCACAGAATGAGGGCAGAAGTTTGTCATCAAAAGAGAAGGAACATGAGATATTAAGCAACATGCACACCACACCATTCAGGAAACATTGCCCTTGAAATTATTACTACAAGGCCACTCCTTCCATCAGTACAAACAGGAAGCTCAGGAAAGATCGTACTATGGATCGAGACACACTATATGGAATATGCTATATTGCTATGTAAGCACTGTTAAAATCTCTGCAAAGGGACCATGGGATGGCAGTAGTTAACACATTTTGAAAATAACCCCTCCTTTTTTCCCACATGCTGAAAACCAGTCTGGAGCGAGTCAAAACCAAGACCAATTATAGAACATAGTTTTCTTTCAGGACATTGCTGCCTCCACCACTTCCCCCTCTAAAAAAAAGAAAAAGAAAGAAAAGAACTATTTCTGTATGCAAGTATTCCAGGTTTCCATGTTTAGAAGCTAAACAACAACAAAAATATGTAAATTTAGAAACTCCAGCTCTAAATATAAAAAATTACAAAAAAAGGGACCATATAGACTTTGGTAGATACTGGATCTAACGAGGTCATTCACAAGAGGAAAAAACAAACAACATCACTCCACCACCAAAAACCAGACAGGTCTTTGATGAATTTCTTTTTTTCTTGGAATACTAATTTAAGGAAAGAAAAAAAATGTCAGAACATAAAATATATTCCTTTAAACCATGTACATTATTTACCATTTAGACATCCCCACAAATATTTTTTTTAACTTGGAGACTTTAACTGTAGAATAAAACTTGGACTCTTTCAACTGTAGAATAAAGCGTGGGTTGTGTAATTTCTATACTGTGGAGTAACAAGCTACCTTTTACTCTCTGCCTTTGAAAAGAAAATTCAATTCAATTTTCAATGTAAAATGTTTAAAATAACCTAATGGAAATAACAACTTAGAAGTGTGAAATACCCTTTAAAACAATTTAAATTAAATATCACTGTCCTTCCTTCAAGGCATTACCTTTAATTGATTCAATCTTAAGTTGTTTCTTCCTAGCACAGTAATTGCCATTGATTCCAATTAATATTCAGCTGGCCTTTCTCTATAAATAATTACTGGCCAATTTATTTCTTTCAGATCAGGCCTCCTTGCGGTGACCATTATTTGTGGTTCTGAGACAGAGCTCTGTAAGTGCAGGAACACCCGCGTCCCAAAGCTGCGTTAGACGCCAGCCAAGGCAATACCTCAGAGCTCCACGGGCCCTCACCGTGGTGTGACAGAAAGCTCTGAGCCAGGTGACGAGTGCAGCCCCTCGGGGCAGTGAATCCAGAGCAGAATTCCTGAGGCCCAACCTGTGCCAAGCACAGCTTCAGAGCAGACACCGAGCTTTGAAGGGACAAGTTTGTCCAAATCCTTCCCTCTCTGCACAGAGACAGGCCTTGGCGAGGTACTGGTGTCAAATTGGCATTCCAAGCCCTGAATCCTCTTGCCACAGCAGCACATAAACCAGCCTGTTGAAAAAGACTGAGTAGGAGTCAGGGAAGGATTTCCTTCTCCATTCAGTGGCACTGTGCTTAGAGCCCTTGCCAGGACATGGTTTCAACCTGAGGGGACTCCAGACCGTGTCTATCAAAGAGGATAGGCCACGCTCCAGCTTTTACTTCTCAGTACTCTCAGGGACCCTTCTCAGCTCTTCACACTCCATCCTGGCCAAATGTCATAAAACCTGAATAATCAGTGGATTGTATTCTCCTTGTGTGTAAAATTACTTCCCGGGTACACCAGTCCTTTTGCCAGTCACAAATGGGCAGACACCCCAAAAGCCCTTCCTGAAGCATTACAAGATGCCAAGCTCATCTGGCCTGCTGCTCAGAGGAAATGGTGCTTCTGCTGGCTTGGATCTTCACTGTGAATATGTGTGCAAGGTTGACAAAGTATTTAGAATTAGCCACAGAAATTATTACACATTTGGAACTTGAGCAGTTGGAACATGCAGGATTGAGCTGCTTCCAACACACTCTGCATTTCTACTCCTGCCCATAAAAGCTGTTTTATTGCTAACATTTCAGTGTTTTTCTCCCTTACTCTCTTCTTACTCATCCTCTGACCCCAAATTTCTTATGTATCCTGGCAGGCAGCTCTCATGCTCTAGCTATTATTTCAGTACTTTTGCCATTACCATTAAGTGTTCAACATTTTATCCAATTCCTGCATTTCAGTAAAATTGAGTCAACTCTCCTGGTTTAGATCATTCTGTTGTTTTTGAAACCCTCAATATAGCACATAAAAAAACCCACAAAAAACCCAAAGAAAAACAACACATTTGTTTGCACTATGAAATGTTGATTTTTGGACACAATATTACTTTAAAAAAATATTAAAATGTGCTGCACTGATTAGTTGTGCTGTAATGTGAATACATTGGCTTTCAAATAAGGTTACCCAGCAAAGCTGTTCTGAATGCCTGTTCAGATTGAAGGCATAAGCATTCCCTTGTTAGTGTAAGTTTTTTCCTGTGCTTACTGATGTTTTTTGCATTTGTCTTAAAAAGGACAAGGTCAGTATTTTTTAAAAGATTTTATGAGTGAAAAACCAAAACAAAATCAAACCAACCTGGATAAAGTGACTTCAGCCCTACTGCAAGCAACCTGTGGAATACTTGGAGCCTGTTTTCTGAAATCCTGGTGCTACCAAATGATCTGAGCTTTGTCATAAAGAGCAGCAGGATTCCTCTTCACTTGTTCCATGCAATTTAATAGATGCTGAATACACAAAGATTTAATATAATAAATGAAAAATGCCTCTTTTTCTTGTGCTCTTGCTGACTCCAGAATATTAAAATACCTTATATAACTTCTGGCAATATGTATAATATACAGAACAGTTATAATGGCCATAGATAACTTTCTCTGTTTGAATATCGCAAGACAAAGTTCTACTGTCAGCTGGGTTTTCACAGTGCCTGGATTATAATGTGTCATAGTCCAGGTGCAAGGATGGTACACAGCCAGACTCTGTTGTGCTGGGGTCTACACTAATAAAAAGTCATGTTTCTTTACCTGAACTCAGTTCAGCTGAAGTCCTCATTAATTTTCTCTCTAGGCAGTAATTCTCAGATTGACCTTGGATTCTCTTCCTGCTTCTGGTCTGCTGTGTGACCTTTATCACTCTTGGTCAAGCCCATCAACATGGACATTCTGATCCCCTCACTGCCAGGGCCCAGCTTTCTGTCAGGTCTGCAAAGGGCAAGTGCTTTACATGGAATTTTATGGGATATGGCATCAAGGAAATGTCTGTTCCACAAATGAAGGAGTGAATACTACTTTTTAGCCCTCTAGAACTGTGCGACAAGAAACACTTAAATCCAGGCTATCAGCAGCACTTACATCTACGGAAACCAAGCAGTTCCAACCATATTTCATAACTACAACATATCTATTATTTCAGCTCAGAAATTCAAGTTGAAAGGCCATATCCAACATAAGAAATTCAAGTCTGAGACAGGTCCATCTAGCTAGAAAATGCACCTTCAAATTGACAGGTCACTTGTCACCCAAAGAAAGATAATCAGATCAGAAAAAAAGATCCACTGCCTGT
This sequence comes from Melanocharis versteri, assembly GCA_013397845.1. NCBI lineage: Eukaryota > Metazoa > Chordata > Aves > Passeriformes > Melanocharitidae > Melanocharis > Melanocharis versteri. The sequence continues at coordinate 1,600,424 of VZTG01007483.1, read as the reverse complement.
AGTGATGAACTGGAAAAAACATGCCCAAGGATATCTCAATTTTTAGTCATAAGGGAGAAGAGAAAAAGTCCTTTCCCAATCATGCTTTCTCATGTTATTTTCCATCTGATGTATGTAAATTCATTAAATTTTCCCAGGATTATGTTTGTGGCACTACTGAGGAAAGGGAGAACAGAGAACACTGTGCAAGCCAGAAGGAGCAACCAACTTGTATTTCAGTCACATACCCCCTGAAACACTGATCTTGGGCTTTCTTTCAATGTGCCTTAATCAAACTGACCAATTTTTGAGATTACAGCCATAGTATGGGACAGAAGCACAACTTGGAAAATAATTGGAATCAACAGAGAGAGCAGAAGTTGAACAGAGCTTGCCCTGTAAAGAAAAAAAATCACATATGCATTTACATGTGCTTCAGATTTCTCTCTGGAAGCTGTCACTTGGGAAGAGACAGCTGTGACATGAACTGGACACTTCTGTGCCCAAGCCCACTGCAGATTATAAAGTGTTTTTCATGGTTCTACACAGTATTTTCCCTGAAAAAGAGGAAGAATGTACATCAAATTAGTCATGATTTGGGAAATTCTAAGGTCTTCCACAGATTACAACCAGCTGGGCTCAGCAAAGTCCTTTTACTATATTTCTTTTGTGAGCAAGATTCTAATGAAAATAAGCAACCAAAGTATCTGCAGATTGTGTACCAGAAATACTCCATTTCCCAGCTGATTGCTCCAGCACCTGCTGAGCCTGTGGGTGGACAACTCATTTTAATACCTGCAATTCACAAAAAACCTGAACATTCACACCTTCATCATTTTTGATTCTCAGGAGTGCTAATTCTTAACAAAAGGCATAAAGTGAGCTATAATGATACTTCTTCATAGCAAAACAAATGAAATGGGTGGGATTCTGGGAAACTTGAAATATCCAAGCACAATGAAATCCTCTTTCAATATAGAAGGGTAGAAAGGCAACAGTGCCAGGGTCAGAACATTGCTTGCTATGAAATACATTCAACTTATTTATATAAAACAATTTCATCCCCTCCTCTCCTACCCCCAAAATAACTGATGCAAGCAAACATGAATATGAAATAAAATGATGTGATTCTTTGGAGTCATTTCAGGAAATTGCAAATGTTTCTGAAATGAAAAATCCTTGCAAAGTCAATCAGCCATTGCTGGGAGGTCAGCAGGGAGCTGTGCTGTGTCAGCCTATTTGCTCAGTGCTGCCAGGAGATGCAATAATGCACTGATAGACCAGGTTTAATCACAAAGATCTTTCTAAAAAAAAAAAAAAAAGGCAAAACAAAACCAAAAATTAAATTCCACAAAACCCAAAACAACAACAAAACAAACCATAAAAATTCCCCAAACAAGAACAAAAATCATAATTATTTCAGAATTATGACAGCTTGCCTGAGATATTTTCTCATTGGAAAATTAGTCTGAGTGATGAATTCATGTCAATCCTGTCCTCCGTTTTGTATTCCATCTTATTGCATTAAAATTCTTGCTCGTGCTCCTCTAGATCAATAGCACATCTACCACTGAATTCAAGAAAGCAAGAGGAGGCACCAAATCTGCCTTTTTTTCAAATGTGTAGAGTGTATTCAAACTACACTTATTGGTTTCTAAATTTCAGAGGTTTTCAAACATTGTACACATTCATATAAATTGCATTTGGATCTGAGTAAGAATAGATTCACAATTTGTTTTCTTTCAGGTACACAAAGGGCTAAATAATAATTCCAGGGGAAAAAAAACCAACAAAACTTTCTGAAAGCAAAAGAGAACAGCAGTTGAAACAACATGGATGTAGAGACAAGTACAGAAAAACAAAAGAGAAGGAAAAAAAGAAAAAAGCATTATTGAAAAGCAAACATATCTGAAAATAGGTAAGACCTGCTGGAAAAGTGTCTGACTCATCACAAAAGGTAACCACAGATTGACCTTGATCACAAAATCTGACCACAGATTGCTTTGAGTTTAGATAAAGAATCCTTTGATGCAATAGAGAGGCAAAGAACAGAGTGAACCTTGTCATCCAACTTTGTCACACTTTTACAAATTCCCATTAAAAGCACTTTTGCTAATACCTTTGACAGTGATTGAGTGACCTAAATCACTCATTCATGACAATCAGCAAACATGACTTGGACCTCATTCCATCATGGTGTGTGATGGAACAACTTTGGAACTAGGGAGAGGAAAATCAAGAAAAATATGGGGTTTTTTTAGAAGACATAAGCAAAAAGGACACAAGAGCATCTGAAAACTTGATAAAAATCTAATAGAAGAAGAAAGCTCTTCCCTCCAGTATTTTCACAGCTCAAAGTGAAACCTCAGCTTCGGAACATACAGCTAGCACACCAGATATCTCCTGACAGCATGACTAAAGAGGAAAGAGTTAATTCCAAGAAAATTATCATCTAATCATTTCTTTTGGAGAAGTTACCCTAATTTCAGAGGAATATAGTTCCATGGATCTTGCAACTTATTTCCATACAGCCAGGAATAATCTCTCATATGAGAAATTATTAAACAGATAAATTGACTGACTGTTCTTTTCTTTACTTGAGTTGAATAACTTTGCTTACTTAAAAATTCACCATAACAGGTGCTTTAGGAACAGAGGTCCTTGGAAACAAATTGAATTTTTAATCATGTTAGAAATTTGAAGAGCCAAAGTCATTCAATTCAGACAAAAGAACACACAAGTGACTAAAGCAGTTATCAAATGCACATCATTTAAAAAAAAATAAGCAAAGAGGTGAAAATAAATATAAAATGCAGATTAGTTTGGAAATTTAAAAAAATCAAAACTTACAATGATATATGGATTAAAAAAACCAGGATGGAAATAACAGAGGAATAACAGAGCTCTCCAATTCCTTCTCCTCACTCCTTACTGTAAAAGCTTGGGAGTAAAATGAATACTTCTAGGAAGAAGGTATTTCTCACCATGGTTTAAGGTCTCCGTTATCACCTAAAATGAGATCAAGAATGGCTTCAACTGACTGATACAAATGTTTTACCTCTTTGGAAAATATTTGTTCTCAGACAGTTTCTGCATGTAGATTCCTTTCACTACAGCATATACAAAGCTCACAAATAAATAATTTATTTTCTTGTAGCAACAGGCAAGTTCAACAAGTACCAAGAGAGCAGACAGGTGAGAGTAAACAAAACCCTGAAATTTTCCAAGTACACAAGACTAGACCACGTATTTAAGATTCAATCATAATGCTGCTGAAAGGCCTGTGAGTATCAACCTTGTGAAAGGAACAGAACCTGGAGCTCAGCCTTGATAGCGTTAACAGCTCATTTTAATGTTTTCCCCATGTAACATATTTCAATCCATGGACCACCCCCTTGATTAGCAAGGTCCCTTTATGCATTTCAAATGAGACTGACTTACTCTTCATGTCCTACTCCAATTCTGAGATCTTTTATTAACACCCTACAAAGAAACATCATCTGTGCTCTGATTTGAAACCTGTAAATAAAGATGACTGTCACCTGTTCAACTTTTAACTATTAGTTGCTTCACATGGTTGCAGAGGCAGCTATAATAGGTCTGAAACAGAAGGCAGCAGGAAAGACAGAGCACACAACACCAAGCTTGACAGAGGGCAGAAAGAGATTTCCAAGCTGTCCAAATCCTGGAAGAATTAATTCTACCTTCTTGTTATCTGCTGAACTTTGGAAATATCACTGAGTACTGAAAATCTAGCAAAGACAAGAGACCTCACACTATTTTTCTACAGTCTAAACAGACGAAAGAATAACATGTCATTTATTGAAAAATTACGTGAAATGTTACACCTGTGGTGGTGGGAAGAGCGTGTGGGAAGGAGAAAGAAAAATGTTAGAGCCTACAACTGAATTTTCTCCTTGGCTAGAATCTTCAAAACCAATAGTCACATACATAAGCAGGTGATCTCCAGCTCATGTAGATGAGGACCAGCTGCAAAATTCACCTCTGATAAGGAGCTGCTGTAGTCACCTCACTTTTACAGAAAGATGGTGACAAAATTAGAGCCTGAGCAAACTCCTACCCAGGTGCTAAGGGGAAGGATGCCAGTGCTGCCTCCTTGCCAGGGCACCAGACCTTTCAGACAGCTGTTGCTGAATTTTGGGGTGCACTCGAAGGGAGAGCCAAGCTACAGTGCCGGGTGGCAGCACTGAGCCCGTACATCTGGTGATTCCAAAGTCACAGAGAACAGCACAAGATCCCTGCACTTCACCTGAGTAAATCTAGCACTGGGGTACTGGAGGGGGCTGCCTGATGCTGCCTCTTAGTATGAGTGCTGACACTATTGAAGGCACAATTTTATTCTAACTTTATTATTATTACTAAAATGATGATTTTTCAGATTTTCACCTCTAAAGAGATTTTCTCCTAATTTAACTGAAAAGAGGATTACAAAAAAAAGTTAGCAGCCTTTACAATGCTTAGTACAGTAGTGACGTTTTCTTGGTTTTTTTTAACATGACACCTTGAGAAATCCACATGCAATTTGAAGCTATAAACCCAGATGATACTTTTAGACATGCAGAAAAAAAAAAAAAAGGAAGAAAAAAATACTCTAAAAATTCTCATGATAGAAGTCTTCCATTCCTAGCAACATTAATCCATTTTAAACCTGCTGATGTAATAAGCTACAAAGCTAATTCCTAGCAGGGCTGTTGTCAGGGTTAGGAGACTTTGGGTGCCTGGAAGGGACCTGGGAAAAACCAGATGTAAAGTGTGGAAACAGATTAGCGATGAGCATACAGGATGATAATTGCTGATAGAGAGCATAGAAGGATGGTAAGGAAGAGTGAAGAGAACTTTCAAATTAAGAAAAAGATTTGACAGCTTGAATCTTCCCCTGCAAATATCTCCCATCCTTTCCCTTGAGAGGGCGTAGTTTTTAATTTCTTCAGCCAAATCCCATTACTCAGCAGTTATCATGTTTGGAGCTCTCCCCAGGAGAAGGGGGAACAGGCATCTCACACTGTTGGTGCAATCCATTTCTGGGCAGACCTGCCAGCCACTGTAGTTTCTGGGATTCCTGCCAGCAGGGATAAGTCTGCTTGTCAGTATGAATCCCATGTATACATAGGCCATAAACTCATGCCAGCCTTTTTTTTTTTTTTTGGTTTTGCCTTCCATCCCAATTCAACGACACTCCCCCATTAGCTAGTTTTCTTTTCCTTTTATATTGAATCGTCCTTGGAAACCACAAGGGTTTATAAGTTCAGGGAAAGAGGAAGAAAAATATAGCATGGATTGGAACTGGTTTTGCAGACCCTGTGAGATTTGCTAATGGTTCAGGAGGTTTGAAAACTCCCAAAGTCAACAAGAATCCCTCAGTCTTGCTCAGGAGGCAAAACTGACAGAGCTGCATTTTACTGGGTGCTACCCTCACCTGGTGCAATTTTTCTTCCTCAGCTTATTCCAGAGGACTAAGGCAGTGGGTTTTGCTGCCAGGAGCTTGGTTTTGTACTTGCCACCCACACAGAAGAATCTGTTTGCGTACGGCATTCGTGCCGCGTTGTGTGACATATGTTTGGACGTCTCACTCCCAGAATGGGAAGTCTCAGGCAGTGGGTGGGAGGAGGAACAGCAGGCCAGAGCCTTCTGCTTTTGGGTGGAAGAGTTATGAAGCTCCAAATGGTTTCATTTTTGTGTTTCTGAAGAAAAGGATAAACAAGGGCGAAGTATAGAGGGAAGAGGCAGTGGTGAGTAGGAGGACTTTACGTGTATGTGCCTGTGTATGCGTGCATACGTACATATATATATATATATATATATATTTATACACACTCCCAGCTATGAACAAGAGGCCAGTCTCAGGAAGCCAAGATTTCCCCACCTCCTAAATGTTACAGAGGTATGAATAAAAGAAAAATAAAAAACCCAAACAAAGCACAAGCAATTGCACTAGAGATGGTTTAAAGCCAGAATCACTGCTGATTGCTGTAAACTCCCAGAAGTAGCTCTTTGCTTTCTCAGAGCCATTTTAGTTGCCCCAACTTTTATTGTTTCTATTACAATCCAAAGGATTGTAGGAAAAAGAAAAAGTCTTCATAGAAAAATGAACAGCAATTTTTTTCCATGAAAACAGTTAAACAACTATTTTTGAGTTGTTTCAAATAAATGCATCTTTGGTCCTTTCATTATAGCTGTTAAAAGAAAATTCAAGTGTTATTGAAGGTGGTTTACACAATGCACAAGCCTCCCGGAGCACTTCTGGCACAGGGCCCAGCTGCATAAACACATACATACACATTTAATGGATTTACTCTGAATCACTCTTCCAGCACAACTATTTATATCTGTAAGGGTTCACAGGGTGACTGGAAGATCACTTTATTCCCCACACCAACAAAGTCTAAAGCAAACTCACCTGATTTACAGACCTCTCCCTTGATCTTTTCATGCCTTACATTGCCACTTATGCTATAAATATTATGGAAGATATATCAAAGATTCAAGTTTCACCAAACCTGCAATAACAACAGTGTTTGAAACCCTTTTATAATTGGAATTGCCCTCTGTAGGAGTTCTCCTCATATGTTAATCAAATTTTGTACTAAAAGATTTTCTCAAAATATCTATTAAGACAACAGATGATTATATTTTTAGTAAATTACATATTTTGATGTTCTTTTCACAGAAATGGAGGGGTTCATTTTAATTCACCCAGAATTACCATCAAAAGGCTGAAGGATGTGAAATTGCAGCATAGGCTTTGTAGTAATATTCTTCCCACTCCTGCTATTTAACTACCAAGCAGTTGCAAAGACGTGTAGGAAAGAAGAGGCGAGTAAATTAAAGGTTTGAGAAGGATTACCAGAGAGAACCCAGGACTCTGACAAACTCCTAGTAAATGGCAATTACGCCCTGTAAGGAAGGCAGGGGAAAGTGGCTTTGTCATGGGTACAAGGCACAAGAATAAGCAGGGAGCATGGAAGTTTTCAGTGGCAGAGAATACCACTGCTGAAGCTGGGAAAAACAACTGCATTCCGTGTCTTGAGCGTTCAAAGGCCTCAGAGAGCACACCTGTAAGAGCAGAAAGGCTTCTGCTGCAATTCGGGTTCTGGAAAAGCTTCCTGCCATTCCACTGCACACAGTGAGCAAGGCAGTAGGGCAGCAGAGGAGGAGGAGAAGTGATCAAGTTCTTGCTCAAGAAAGATTTATTCCCCGAAGTTCTACCCACCATTGTCCCCACAGCTCTTTCACATAAGGACTCTCTCCACGTGAAGGGGAAAGCGGGGACTTTCAGAGCAAGGTCAGAGCACACATCTGTGCAAGCCTGGCATTCACAGAACTCAAAAAGATGAAGATAAGGATACTGAAGAAAAAAAAGGAAGAAGAAAACAAATGACGTGGGGAGCCATAAGACTAAACTTCAAAAGGGAGGAAGATGGAACAGTTACACCTGGTTCATGACACGGATGGCAAACTATGGCATCCTGGTGGAAAACCTGTTTACTTAATAAGCTTGCTCCATCACCTCTTCCTCTACCCACCACTCTGCTTCTGCAAATCCCTCTGTCCAGGGATTCTTGGTCTTCCAGTTCCTCTCTGCAATATGCTTAAAATCCTCTTTCTGTATTTTTTATCCTCTTCCTCACCTTAACTTGGACGATTTTCTACTATAGCATTTTCCCTGCAATCACAGAAAAGCAGGAGAAGATGTTATTGTTTCAAGCGTTTTGTTCATCAAAGCATCTTCCAGCCAACTGCAGCTCCCTGGACTGGCAAGTGAAGTCTGTGCACCTTAATGCAATGGTAAAATTTATTCTGCTGCTCCACAGACCACGAATAGGAGAACATCTGAGATGCTTTTTTACCATGTTTTACATCATAACATTTTCTGCTTAAAAATCTACTCAATGAGTTTTACTTCTTTTCCTTCCTATCCAGCTGTAGCAAGGCTGGATTGTGTCATTATCATTCTCAGATTTGCATGCTCTCCATTTGCAAATGAGCATTTCAAATGAGTGGGAGGTATGTTAGGTAGGGTGAGGACAATATCTTCCTTTCTATTCACGAGCTTGCCAACAGAAGCATATGTAGGCTGGGCTGATTCCAAAAGTCTCTCGAGCATATGGAACACCCATTTACACTGCACTCAGCCCTCCGCTCGATTTGGTGTGTTGGCACAGCTCCCACCACGGGCACCTCATTTCACAGTGAAAACTCATTCTGCCATTATGGCTATTAGTCAAAGCAGCCATAACTCACATATGATACCAAGAGCATATTTTTGTTCTATGATGAGTGATGCAAGGAGTTATAGACATCAAAGTTTAAATTACAAAGTATAACAAACGAGTGTTGCCATTACTTTTCATTTTATGATGATGCTGACAACATTAAGTTCAACTTTGCTGGCATAAATGAATGCAAGAGGCAAGTATGGACATGAAGATCACTCCAGGCAGGTGCTGGTACTTTGAAAATGAAATGCAAAGTGATCTATTTCAAAGCCTTTGATAAATGAAACTAAACTCTTCTCAATGATACCAACCTTGGAAAAGGACAAGGCACAACTGGCAGATTGGAGAATGTACCAATCTGCCTGAAACTGTCATCCAGCATTTTTTTCTGGAGCCTGTATGTGCTGAAGTGACCTTAAAGTCAGTATTTTCCTGAGAGGAATAGATAGGAGTGAGCCAATGCCAGACTGTGAGGTGGAGACACTCATACCTGAAAACCACTTTTGTAATTGGCTTTTCACTCCATGATCGTTCATTTGCTTTTGATGGCCCCCAGAATGTGAAGTGTTGAAAAATATTACTCCAGGGTTGAATTTAATCCCACAATTTTATCTCAGCACAGTGAGGTCCCTATCTGCAGTTATTGCAAATGAGCATTCCAGCATGAAATCAGACTGCACTGATGTACTCCAAATGAGAAGCTGCAGCAGCCTGCTTCACACGGTTCCATACACTGAAGAGTAGCCCATTAGGTTTAAAGAAAGAATGTCTCTAAGAAAATCAAGATACTACCAATTGCACTTATGATTTTTTCCTGAAAAGTTCTTAAACTTGTAGCCTGCCATGGCTCAGGAGGGGCATCAGCTCACTGTACCCTGGCCTGTTGTAGTTTCCTTTTGTGTTACAGAAAGCATCCTGAAGTTTGGAGGTTTTTGAGAGACAGAAACTCTTTTCAAAGTGCAGGTTATAGCAAACTACATACAAGTAGGAAACGCTAATGAAGAGCATTTCCCAAGATTTAGGACTATGCCCTCTCCAGCTTCCAAAGATGTTGGACGTGTTTACTATTGGTTCCTGTTTTCCTATAACCTCTGGTTTTGCAGGCTTTTTCCATGATCTTTATTTTGCCCTCTTCTGGTCCTCTAAAACCAGCAGTCCTGAGCCCCAAGACATTTTCCTTTCAATTATTCCAATGCAGAAGGTGTTAATGGCAAAGGTTATGTTTTCTGGATTGAAGGAACCTACCTGACTGCTTTGGCCTTCGCTCTCATGTCCCTAAAGTCTGGCAAGGGAAAAAGAATTAACATGAAAATACTTCAGATAGAAATAACCTGGATTTGTGTAAGGGCAGCACTGCAGCATCCTTAGCATTTTTGCTCAGTCTGTTTTCACCGTTACCCTGTCACATGAACGACTCCATGTTCCTAGTATCTCTTTCCTTTCCTTAATTACATTGAAATCTTGAGATTGCAAATGTCCAACTTTGTCTTCTATTACATTCTCTGTCTCGCTTGTGTTTTTTTTTAATAAATTCGAAGTACGAAAGGTTTTAGAAGTTCATGAATAAAATAGCATTTTGTACTCTCAAAGCTCTGCTCCTAAGAGGTTTACAAGATCTTTCAAAAACATTAATGAATTAAGACTTATTATAATACTGTGAGTGGTGAAGTGTGATCCAGTCCTTCAGTTAGGAGATAAGAGCTTGGAGAAATAACTCGCTGTATTTTCCAGTGTCTCTTTGGCAAATCATGTAGTAGCAGGCCCAAAAAGATACAGAAGCAATTAATTCCCCACTGGAACATATGGTAAGTTAGACACCAAAACAGGAGCTCAGTGTGAAGTGAGACTGCGGATCTCAGACCGTTCGTGCATAAAAGGCAAAAATCCAAAAGCTGTGGGTAATGGGAACAAACACATTAATAAGTAAGAGACACTAGGGCACACATAGGTTCCCACCACCAAAAGCAAAGAAAGAAATTGTATCCCATCCATAGAAGGCAGAAGCAATCAGGCCAAGAGAATCAAGTGATTTGTCATTACAGTAAAGGTTTGAAGAGATTTGTTTTGGAAAAACACAGTAGTCTCCTAATTCTTTATCAGATGCTGATGTGTGTGATATCTCCATAACCAAATCTCTCTTCTCTAACATTTCTTACATACCGACCAACTGCATGTATTTGCCATCTAGAAGTGGCAAGAAAAAGAGGTGAAACTAATTCTGGCAAGTGGAGTAGCAGTATTCAAACACATTCCAGCCATTCCCCATGAAACTGTTTCTCCAGCAAGAAGTCTTCTTAGTCAAGTGAGGAAGCCAGAAGATAAGCATTATGTAGCTATTTATGCCACCAACTCCATAATGTCTGAGTGGCTGCAGAAAGAAAGTGGAAGGGTAGAGGACCAGTAAAAGGAGGAACAATTCTAACTCATGTTTGATTCAATAATTTGCAAAATCTGGGGCAACTGGGTAATTTTTCTTACTTTTTCCTTTTTCAATGTAACTGCTATTTCTGCGAATGGGCTGTGCTTGCTGCTCTCCAAGCTCCTATCATAGTGAGACATCTATGAACTACAGAAACAGGCAACACATCTGATACGAACAAGAGAAAATGAGCAGAAAATTGAAATGCCAAAGCTGTGTGGGCTGCCTGTTTTGGTTGATGATAAGATGGTTTCTTTGAAATGCTTTCTTTTGCTACATTACAACAAGATTTGTTCCATATGTGTCCAATTGGAATTTTAACACCCCCCACCCACCGTCTGCAGAAGCAAATTGGGTTATTTCTCTCATTTTATCTCTGCTGTATTTCACGTTAAGGATGTTGCATGTGAGCACAATCGATGCAGCTTGTGCCGAGGCAGTAAAAGGCATATTTAAAAGCTGTGCTTATTATTGGATTTTACGCAATACCGACAAGGAGAACACAGGTGACACGAGAGTGCTGCGTTAGTTTGGTGCTTGTGCCAGGTTTCTCTAGACATCTTATAGGGAAAGCACGAGGCCCCTCTGAGTCTGCAGCTTTCTTGTTTTATATTAGTCTTGCATTTTGCTCTATTAGGGACCTAGACTTTTCACTTACCACCATACAATATGTTTTCAGAACACTGAAGTTAAAGCTTGAAGTTGTGTGAAAATCCCCAGCTCCTGTTCCTGTTCACACCTACAAACACACAGACCCCTGGTTGCTAGGACAGGCATGTTTCACCACAAGGAGAAAGTGGGCATTGCCTTTTCTGTCAGCTTAACGTCCAAATCCCGGGACATTGCAGGAATGTATACAAATGTTAACACCTCTGGCCTGCTGCCCCAACCAAGACCAGCTCCTCTGTCTGACAACGTGGTTTCTCCACTGTCAGAGGTCACAGCAAAGCAAAATCTGTTTTTGTATTGCCAAGGCACTACTAAAAAAAACCCTTTGGAATAAGCACTATTGTTTAATTTCCACTGTTCTCTAGAACTAAGAAATCAGAACACAAACACACTCCACAACAGTATGCGATAATAAGCTACAGCAATATTTGTACAGTGATTTGCAAGGTATTAAGACAAATACTTTGATTTTCCAAGTGCTAGCCTCATGGTCTAAAGGCTTTCTGGGCCTTTCCTTGTCCCATGGCCTGTGGTTTTTTTCTTCCATATTTCTACAGTTCTTAGCACAATGGGATCTAGTTGAATAACAAGGGCTTGCAAGCGCTACTGCAGTACAAATAGCAAGTAATGACGAAGTGTGTACACAGATTAGGTTTCTTGAACCTGTAAATATAACCTGTTCTGTACCAGAGCTAACTCGGGAGTCAATATCCAAAGAATAGTCCCACTGGAGCATCTACATTTTATCTATTTGAGCATTTTATCCTTCAGCCGTGATCAGACCTTCATAGGAGTAAACTCCTAAATAAGTTCAAACTTCTCTTGATTTTTTTTAAACTCTCACATTATAATTGCCATAATGTTCCCTAGTGCCTGCCATTTTGTGCTCTAATGATACTTCTCAAGTGATCAAAGGCACAGAGCTAAGTACACCCTCTGGGGAAAGGAATGTGTTTCCCAGCTTCCTGCGTTGCACCTTTCAGTCCCCTGTTGTCTTTATTATTGAAATCAGCCATTAGAACTCGGTGCTGCTCTGAACATCATCTCACACCGTGGAATGGGCTTTTTTTTTATTAAGCTGTTCAAAAAAGTGAGAGAGTAATAATTTACTTACGAAAAGGCTGCAACTCCCACACCTGCCTGACAGATGTTTGTGTGGATGCATGGATTTCCACCTGCTTTTAAACCACAACTGAGTCATTTTCCTACAGCCTCATGAAACAGGCACACGCTGCATGTGCACACGAGTGCGTGGGGTGTGTCACATGCATGTGTTAATAGAAAAATAAGGAATGCAAAGCAAAAACACGCAGATGCAAAGTGTTACACTGCCCATGGTCAGTGCTGTAGGCAATGGCCACTGAACCAAGGACCCCCACCACCCCAGGACTCTGCCAAGCAATGTTCGTGGTACCCAGATGCGTCCCTGCTCTCTGCAGCTGATTCATACAGAGAGGGCAGCTCGACTCACCGAGGCCTGGGCAGCTCCCCAGCCAAAGCACAGGCCCAGTTCTCAGTCTGCACAGATCAGGGTGGTTTCATTCATCTTAAGTGAGATGCAGGAGCTCACTCCAGAGAAATACAAGCTGGACATTTCTCTCCTACCATTTAACCAATAAGCCCCAGCTGAACTGGCTTACACTCTAAGTTTACAGCTTAGACTCAGCTTGATATTTCATTCTGGGAGAAACTTACACAAGAATCTCATGGAAATCCCCTACGCAGCTGCAAACATACTGGGACAGAGGTAACAGGGGAACTCTATCAAAAGGGGAGAAAAACCCACCTACGCCACAACCAAGAAAGTGCTAAAAACCACATCTGCACTTGAAAAAACAAAGAGTCTCACATCAGCATCATTCTTCACAGTTTATAAAGTACTCACTGTAGATGCTATTTTGTTCTGACTAATCCTTTGAAATATCTGAGCTGTGAAAGTAAGGCAAATATACTTTTCATAGTCCATTAAAAAAGAGCCTAAGGAGGTTAGTCTTAAAACACTAATTATTTTCTCCTGTGGAAATGGGGGAATAGCTGAATAAGAGACTATTACACAACACCCTACACTAGCAAAGGTTCATGATGAGACTGAAAAAATTATTATTTCTTATATGGTTTCCGTATGTCTTCATTTGTCAAACTGATCACAGAAGTCAATAAATCAGAAAAGCTGTAGAATCTCTGTAAATATAAACTAAAAGCCGTAGCCTCTTTGACCCCAGGAGCTTTGCATTACCAGAATTCCTGACAATAAATACAGGGCATGACAGCACCAGCAAGCTTTGTAGCTTCCCTATGGACACTAACAGAGCAATATGCAGCATGAAGACATTATTCAGCACCTGTGAGGAGAATTATTAGCTCAAAGGAAGGAATAGAAAAAATTAGACCAAAATGCACTTAAAGAGGATTAGGTAGGAGAGAGAACCTAGGGCATTTTGCAATCATAGGCTGGTAACCTTCATTAATCACAAGGGCAGAAATGCACAGCAGAAGATAAATTGATCATGAAACCAAAACTTGGCCAAAATGTTAAATAATACATAACCATAGCACACTCAATACCAAACCAGCACAAGATGCATATGATTGTATAGGCCATTTGTGAGAAGATAAAAGAAAATGATGTCTCGCTGGAGACTTCCGAAAATTAACGAGACTGTTGAGTATTCCCATAGCTGAGAGGGTTTTTTTTCTTTTTTTTTTTTATTTTACAAGATGGATTGCAAATGTGCTTGAGCAAAATGCACAGTCATTTTTATACTCTGCAGACTTAAATTCATTGGTGTGAGATGTAAGGAGATAAGCCAGGTTATAGCCATGAACCTCCAATCAAAACGGGACAATGTATTTGAGCACTTGGGCCTTTCCACAGCATTATAAATCTCCACAGTATTTCACTGCAGGTCTTTGCTGTTGTTTTCTCTCTTGTATTTCTGTGTAATTCATTATAAAACCAATAAACCAGCCAAACAAAGAAGAAAAAAGCAATTTTCTTTAGCCTGTATTGCTGCAGCTGCTTACAATTACCATTATTTTTTTACCCATTTTGTCCTTTTCCTCTCAATAACTATGCTCCCTCCCCATTTTTTAGTAATACTTCCAATTAAAGTGAAATCAGCTGGGCTTCTTGTTCCTCTAGTTGCTTCCTTATTTACATATCACCATTGATAACACTTCTAAAACAACTCTGGAAGGAGAGTTCCTTCGGTTTGTAAATTCCTTATGTTAATGTAGTCTTTGTGAGTGATGCTTCCAGGTTTTTGCTAAAGGACTTCAGGCATAGAAACAACAGATAAAATATAAACAACAACAATGCAGCTCCCCTCTCCACCCCCATCCTGCGAATATTCCTCACACCTGACCCAGGAGGGTGATTTTCCATGGTACATTGAACACTGCACTAGCAGAGGCCAGCAAGGGTGCCAAGTGCTGCATGGAAAGCAGTCCACAGGAAAATTGACTGATCCACCAAAACCTCATTTCACTTAAACCACTCAGTAACAATCAACTGATAACAACCTTTAGTCATTACTGTTCTTGTCCCAGGGTTGAATAAGCAGCTGCTTCAAATCGGACACTAAATCCACTTTCCAGTCAACAGATCAATTTGAGGTTCTCTATTGAAAGCGCATGGGATTAAAACACAGCAGACATAGTGAGTATTTGTTAGAAGATATGCAAGATAATTCCAGAGAACACTGCTTTACAAGACGAGACTTTAAAACCAAAATGACAAAATATTGCTATTTATGACCTGTAAAAAGTACAATGATAGTTATAACTCATTCATTAGTTTCTACCTGGTGTTCCAGGTCTTTAGAGGAATATCACGTGAACAGGAATCAGCTTGGCCCTGAGCATAGAACATTTCACAGCAACAGGCAAAATTCTTACCGAAAAGGAGCAGCAGCACCAAAACCAGCATTGTTACACCCTTGGGGCACCCCAGCTGCCTGTCCCTGCCCCATCCAAAGGCACAGCCCACACAGAGCCACTCTGGGTAAATTGTAGCCATGCTGGTAATGATTCCAATTACATCGAGGATGGGCCCTATAGTGAAGAAATTTCCTTTCATACAGTTTTTTATAGCAAACATTCTTTTTCTTTTTGGACTAGAGATTTTAAACAAATTGCTTTATTATTGGGAACTTTTAAAATTCTGTTCCCATCCCAAGAGTGAAGCTACAAATTAGCCACTGCTAAAACTCCAGACTTGCCTCTGGCTATCTCCTGATGAATGTAAATTTATTACAAGACCCAGTAAATCACAGACTCTTCGGGTATCAGTAAACAAGATCTTATTTAGTGGCCTAATTGCTCAATAAGGATTGGAGGAAAGGGATTAACCTGCCTGCTCCTCCTCTGTGCTGGGCAGATGGAGATTGCCAAGCATTCTGCAGCTCTATGCAGACTCTGCTCCTGTACAGAATGCAAAGAGAAGGAGTGAAAATGCAGTGGGATAGCTGCAGAGCACATGGGCTTTGAAGTCAGGGGCACAAATGATCGTAAGCACCTGTGAAAATCACAGGACTATTACAGACAGCTGAGGGGATATTGCACCAAAACCTGCAGAACCATAAGAATTAATATTCAAGAATAAAAAAACCCTCAAACCAAAAGTGTTATTTAAATGTCCTAGAGTATTCAAAACATCTGGATGTAGCTAGCAGATATGGCACAAGACCCAGGGGAAATCCACCCATTCCTGGGATGAAGCTGGAGGCCAAGCACCTCCACCTGGACTCAGAAAACATCACTGCAAACCTATATTTAGGCAACTGAATGTCATACAAGGAGCCCTGGTGAGACCATGTGGCTCTCCATGTAGAGACATGAGGCTTGGTCTTGTCTGCAAGCTGTGTCTTAATCTGAAGGAAGCTCTTTATTGGGCTGCACATGGACCACAGGTGTCTGGACTAGGAAGTCAAAGGCAGCAGCATTCCTTGTTGGCAACAAAACCAGAAGCTCCTTTGTTTGCCATGGGCACATGTATATTTTACATGTACCAGTGACTTTTTTTTCCCTTCACTGGCCATAGAGTCAAATCTAAAGAGAAAAAGTTTGAAAGTTGGAACTGAATGATTGAATTAGAGTGGATGAGGAGGAACTGAGGAGTAAAAGTGACCTTCCTACTGACAATCCAAGAAATTGCCATATTTACTCAGCTCAGCAGAGCAAATGATGGCAAAAAGCAGAGCAGATCCTCTGCCAGAGCATAGCAGCATCACTCCACTGACTTCAATATACTTTAACATAATAGTTGTGTAGCTGGGCTCTAATGAGTTGCAGCCACATTACTCCACTAAGGACCTTTACCTGGAGAAAAAGACTAAAACACCAACCAATTTAACAGTCTTAGTTTGCTTTTATCCTGATTTTGCTCCAGTGTAACTGTCTTCAAACATTCAAAACCACCGACAAGAAGTACGGTATCTTTTGCAACACAGTATTAATAGACTTATTAATAGGACAATCTATCTGTCTATCTATTAATTAGACAATCTATCAGACATTGAGACGGGGTGAGGGGGAAGCCTCTCCCCAGCCACACCACGTGGCAAACAGCAATGACAAGCACTGCAGACTTTGCTGGTTTGCTGTGATGCATGGCACCTTCCCCCACAGAATGGTGTCCAGCCCAGCTGATCCCTCATTTTGGGGTGGGGGTGGGTGCAAGAATTGTTTGCAGTCCTTATGAAGTGTTCCATTAGCCCTAATATTTTGCAGTGATTATAGGGTTTGTTTAAACTTTGAGTTGCGCTCATTTTTCAACTAAAACCCAACTTTTAAATGCTCAAATATTTATTTTAAAACATTTCAGCTTTTCCATATGCTAATCAGTTTCTGGCCTACACTATTCTCTGAATTCAACCCAAAACTAGTAAGAATTTGATCTTCTCAATATTCAGCTATCTGTGAATTTACTATTCATCAAGAAAAATGATTACTTGGATTTTGTTACCAAGAAACCTACAGGGGAGGCATGACAGTCATAGGAATTGCATGGTGTAGGATTGAAAAGAAAATGAGACTTATAAAAAAATTTTTAACAAACATGGCACATATTAGTCCCCTTGGCATCAAGAAAAAAGAGAAGGGAGACAAAACCCACATAGAGAGTAGGTACAAGGTAGTCATCATTGCAGATTACAGCAAGAAAAAATACTTCACACTAAATAACAGGAGGACTTGCTAGGAAAATCAAAAGGTATGTAACACAAAGAATAGATTCTAGATAAAAGCACCGCTCTGAGAATTATGGTCATTTAATTTGCATGAAATCCTGAAAGATCCCAGCCTGGCCTCACTGGGAGAGATGGGTTAGCAATTGCCAAGGGTACAGATGCAAAAATATGAAATAATTGTAATTCACACTTCCTCTTCATTCTGAGAAACATAACCATTAGATTAATAACTTGAATTTTACCTTTGCAGACTTTGGGTTTTCCTGTTCTGCTTCAGTAGACAGTGCCAATAGTAGCAGAAGCTCATTTCTAGAAGTCAAATTCTTTGTGTAAGCACCTAAATATTTAGAGGTATTTGGAGCTTATGAAATGCTGAGGATGCCCAGTGTGCTGGTAGAAAGGCTATAAACACTCCTTTTCCACAGAATTTTGTCAATGATGGCAAGCAAAATGATGACCAGCAGCAGCAAAGAATTATTTTGCTGAAGGTTTGGATGGTTTTTGTTTCACCAAACTCCACCGCAAAGTCCTGGGCTTTAACACTGTGTCCTTGGCCCAAATATTCCTTCCCAGTGACCCACTGCTATGGCAGGCAGGTTTAATCCATCCCTTTGCACCTGACAGAAGGGTCACTGCCTTCCTGACACTGTGGGGGTCACCACATTACCCAGCTGGGGACAAGGGCCTCTGAGAGCCTTCCAAAAGAGCGGGAGAAAAGGCTGCTGCCAGGGGCCATCTGGAGATCCGGGCAGTGCCCTTCCTTCTTCCAGTGTGGTGTGGCGGACAAAGCCTGCCATTCAAACTGAGGAGAGCCTGCCCTCAAAATGGGCAAAGCCTGTCCTTCAACTGGGCAAAGCCTGCCCTTCACTGGGCAAAGCCTGCCCTCAAACTGGGCAAAGCCTGTCCTTCAAACTGGGCAAAGCGTGTCCTTCACACTGAGCAAAGTCTGCCCTTCACACTGAGCAAAGCCTGCCCTTCACACTGAGCAAAGTCTGCCCTTCACTGGGCAAAGCCTGCCCTCAAACTGGGCAAAGCCTGCCCTTCACACTGAGCAAAGCCCGTCCTTCACACTGAATAAAGCCTGCCCTTCACTGGGCAAAGCCTGCCCTCAAACTGGGCAAAGCCTGCCCTTCACACTGAGCAAAGTCTGCCCTTCACTGGGCAAAGCCTGCCCTCAAACTGGGCAAAGCCTGCCCTTCACACTGAGCAAAGTCTTCCCTTCACTGGGCAAAGCCTGCCCTCAAACTGGGCAAAGCCTGCCCTTCACACTGAGCAAAGCCCGTCCTTCACACTGAATAAAGCCTGCCCTTCACTGGGCAAAGCCTGCCCTCAAACTGGGCAAAGCCTGCCCTTCACACTGAGCAAAGCCTGCCCTTCACTAGGCAAAGCGCATCCTCCAAACCCAGAGCTGCGAGGCACTGACCAAACCCCACGTCATGGGCAGGTAAAGGGGGACTCTGCGGGCTGTTCGAGTCTGTCACAGAGCCTGTGTCACCTGCCAGGGCCATTGCACCTCCCGAGAATTCATCTTGCAGCTTTTTCCCCTGCTCCGACCAAGGCGAAGAGGGTCTGGAGCCTCTCCCTGGGCAGCTCTGCCTCACAAGGCCGGCGGAGCCCGGCCGGGGCCGTGGGGCAGCAGCGCGGCCGCCTCCTGGCCCAGCGGGATGCAGCGGGCCATCTTCTCGGATCGCGCCCAGCACCAGCTCCCATCGGAACAGAAGCACTTCCCAGGCCGTGCCTCGCGTGCCCCAATGCCCCCGGCTCGCTGCAGCCGCGGGCAGGGCAGGGGGTGGCAGGGATGCTCCGCCGGCTGAAGGAAGGAGCCGGCAGCGCTGCAGCTGCCGTGCGGCTCCGGCTCCAGCCCAGATGGCGTGAGGGAGAGCAGATGCTCTGCGATCCCGAGTGCTCCCGGAGAGGGTCACCTCTCCTACGTGCCTCTGGGTCTGCGGAGAAAAGGTGACCCCGGCTGGGGCCTGTTTGACTGCTGGCAGCAGACCAGCGACAGTTCTCTGGATCTGCTCTGCTGACTCGAGTTTCAAGCTCAACAGCACTAATTTGCCTTGTCTCCTGACGATCAGTCTCATTAGTACACTGCTCTCCTCTTAACTTTCGTGAGATGTGTTTACAACACGAGGGCCCAAATCCTTTTGTGCTCCTTTTGTGCATATGTAAATACACATCTGTCCAGCTAGACAGATGTTGATTTAGCAGAGCTGGGAATGAAGAAGAAGAAGAAGAAGAAGAAGAAGAAGAAGAAGAAGAAGAAGAAGAAGAAAGGGAAGTGGACTCCCAATGCAAGCTGAGTGCTTGTCTTTTTTGGGCCAGAACTCACAGAACAGAACCAACAAAAGTCTCTGAGAGCGATCTAATCTTGTCCCTAGGCCAAATGCAAAGACCACCCCTTCTTCTGCCAGGCCTGAAAGTCATTTGTCCATCGTGATCTTGAAAGCCTTTGCTGTTCCATTCCCTGCAGCATCCCCAGGTAACTAGTTGTAGTGCTTAATAGTCTATATTTTGGAAGATGTTTCTCTGTGTCTAAATTCACTTGCCAGAATGACCTTAGATGCCAGTTAGACCTTGTGCAACTCACAGGAGTTGTGGAGAAGAGTTTAGTTGCTTTACTCTTACAGCTTACAGTAAAATACTTGTGTCTGTGTGATCAGCCAGAGTGCCTTGTCCCCCAGCCCCATGGGCACAGGTACAGCCCGGCTGTGTCCTGACTGGGTGGCAGCCCCCTGGTTTCTCCACCATGGACAAGCATGCTCAGATCTCTCTCAGTGGCAGCTCCTGCTGCTGCCACAATACCACAGCAAGTGTTACCTGGGAGCCCCAGGATGCACATGGCTTCCTCCAAGGTTGTCACGCAAAATGGCAAAATTTGATTCCATGGAAGTCAGTCTGTGCTATGTGCTACGGATGCCATCCAAGAATCTATGGATTAATTTCATCCTCTCAGTCTATATACAAAAGTGCATCTGTAAATATTGCCCAAGACAGCACTCTATATCCATAGTAGTAGAGATTCTGTGATTTAATAATTTCTTTAATTTTATTAATATTGAATATAGCCCCTTTACAAGTCTTATGTATGTGTACTGTGATACTGCAAATTCCAATGATTCATGCACCCTCATTGTACAATCATTTTTAAAATAGTTTTTAAATTGAATACAAACACTTTATCTGTATGATGGGGGTACATAAATTATGGCTATAGTCCTTTTCGCTGAAAGCTTACGGCTGAGAAAAGTCACAGGAAGGTTTGGTAACTGGAAACATGTTTAATAAATGTGGGGTATTGCTATTAAAGCAAACAGTTATTCAAGCTATATTTTAATTTAAGTACTTTTTATAGGAGCAGTATGAAGTAATTTATATAGATTTAGCTGTTGAATGTCTGGGTTTGTTACTAATAACAAAAAATGCCCTTACATAAAAAGGCTGTTACCTGCAGGAAGAGGTTTCTATTACCCTACACAGAAAGCAGGGGGTCTAAGGCCATATTCCTGTGAAAGATCATCAGCTTCAGTACAGTGTTCCTTGTCTGCTTTCATGCCATCATGTGGGAAAAGAAAGGCTGTGGTATTTTCCTGACCCGCTCAAAGGGTATGTTGACCTGGTATGTATTGGTGAGCAGGACTTTGGAGGACTGTGTGAAAGTGTCTCAATAACACTACATTGTTCAATGGAAAGTTACTTTAAGGACACATGTAGGAACCTTCGGATTCCACACACCAAGGAATAATCTGCTCTCAATTAAAAAAAAAAATGTGTTTATTGTATGGAAACTTATGAACCATTAATAATTAAAGTTGACTAACCATTTTAATTTTCCTCCTTAATTTGGCTTCCTCTAAACCCCACAACCCCTAACCTTTCCTTAAGTACTGCAACTCATAAGCCTGTGAAATATCCAGGCTGAATTTTCTGTGAATGTCAAATGCATATTTTCTCTTGAACCACAGTAGTGACGAAGTACACATACTCATAATCATTTCTGTGCTGTGGCTTGTGCTAGCATTTAGCATGGTCTGAGAAAAACCCCTAAAATACATGGTTAAATACACTGCTGAAATAGCTTCAAGAAATTTTTTGAAATTGCTTTTCACTTGTGTTTTGATGAAGCTCAGTTAAAACTTTGTTCTGTTTAGGTGAAAGCAAGACACCATGCAAAGGCTGTTTTCCAGGACTGAACTGCCCTGCAGTCCCAATGGTTTGTGCAGACCCTCTAAAAATGGCTTGAAATGGGTTAGAATAGCAGATCTGTCTCTTTCTGGCTGCTGGTGAAATAGTACATTTCACTGAAAATCAAATTTAACTACAATTTGGAATAATTGTAAATAATACCAGCAGAAAGCCCATTCTAAGCCCATAGATTTATTTGCACATTTAAGGTTCCTCTTCCCCATTTGCCCATGGGTGCATTTGACTCAAAAATGAATACAAATATCTGTAACTACAAATATCGGCCTCAGAAGCCCAGATTTAAGACCTGAACTCAACCAAAGAAAGAGTAACGCTATCATTTGACAGATAGTGCTGCAGACTATACTTTGTGAATATTCACACTGCCAAGAATACTTGGTAGAAATTGCCTGTGTGTGAGTAACACTGAATGTGACATATGGGGAACTTTTACATCTTTTGCTGGGAAGCAAGATCATATTAGGCAGTTAATCACTTTCCTCTAATCACTATTGCCATGGTTTGTACCATTTCTGATAATCTTTCAGTACTATAACAGTCAGAAGTGCAGGACTGGAGCATGACTACTGCATGCACGGGAAACTGGTGTACAGAAAAACACAGATGTGCACATGCATACACAAACCACTTCCCATTAAAATCAATATTGGATCCCCTGTTATTAAATCTGAGTATTAAAATACACCCAAGGCACATTTCTTTAATTCCATGCAGCAAAATTGTTCATAGGGTGCAGGGGAACCACTAGGAACATCACTAGTATTGATTAATGGAATATGACTGAGGGCAGAAATTAAGCTGGGGATAGGAGTCTCCATTAAAAATGTTTATTGCTAAGTGTTCATGTATCACTTCAGTTCCTCTGCAGATCGGTTAAAAAAACACATTACAACCTTCTTCAGGGAAAAAGAAAGACATTTAGCTGACATATTCGTCAAAGAAATTTTCCTTCTTTTCTTTACTCCAATCTTATTTAGGGTGCTAAGAGTGCTAATAAAACCTGAGAAGTACCAGTTTGGGAAGAGAGTTAAGTACATCCTTAACACAAAGCAACACTTGAAGCAAAATATATGCTTTTCCAGTCAGCTCTGTTCTGTACTCAGTGACCTGAATCTCAGACTAGGAAAATCAGATCTGTTTTCATATCTGAAGTTGGATACACAAAAACTGTGCCTCCCCCACTAAATTCATTAACTTACCCAGCAGCTCCACCAGGTTGTAATCAATTCAAGAAAACAGCCTGTAACGAAGAGAAAAAGTGTTGATACCACCCACCCAACCTGCCATTCTCCAAGCCTGACAGCAACTTCAGAGTCCAATTGTCTAGCAAAGAGTCTTCAGGATGAGTCACTTTGGTCTGCCGTACTTTTTGGGTACCTACAGCTGCTCCAGGACGCTTTGTTTTTACATCCATCTCTTTCACTTGCTGTTCCAGGCTCATCAAAATGGAAAACTCAAAGCTGAGCCTAAAATTCCACAACACTCGAGCATTAGTAGAACTTAAAGGGACTCAACTTTATAAAAATCAAAATACAATTCCTAGGGTATTTTTTTTTGTTTGCTTTATTTTTATGAGACCCATTGAGTTATATCACATTTTTAATAAAGCTGCTATGTTTGCTTTTGCTGCAACCCGGAGTCAGAGGGCTGGACAGGAGCTGAGAAGACCTCTGGTGAACATTTCCTGGAAGGAAGTGGACTTGCTTCGTACTTGTTCCTACTCCTATGAGGTCCTTTGACTCCAAACCCAGGGTTTAGCTTCTCTTTAGTGATTTTTACTTTCTTTTCCTGCTAAGTTTGGTCTAAGTGTTGTTCTAAATTCCATGGAATGAAGTGATGGACTTGGGAAGAAGAGAATGGCATGTAGCTGAATCTCCAGGGTACTGATTTCTGGCATTGAAGGAAAACTTGCAGATAATTATCAGATAATAGAGAGAGTAGGATGCTATTAGCACAATACATATGTCAAGGACTTCAGACTGTATCCAGGAAAAGCTCCCTGTGCCCTTGCCCTGATAGGCAATTACTGGTGCAGAGGCGAAGTCCCTCCCTACTCCTGCCTCACCGATGGAAATCTTCCCTTGTTCTGCCTCCAAGGGAAAACTGTGCTCAATTCTGGGTGGATTCCTGTCTCCACCTCTGGCAAGGCACACCACAATCTGCACCACCACACCAGATACTCACAGAGATCCCAAGAAAACAAGAGATCAGTTAAACAGGGACAGGAAAGCTCAGAAAGTCAATAGTCTGCACAATGCTGCTTACCTATCCTAATCCATGCCAGCTGAAGAGTTGCCATCTGGTAAGAGGCTTGGCTCACACACAGCAAAGGCATTTCTCCAGTCCAAAGCCAGTAACTGTTCCAGCTCACCACAGTTCCAGTCTTCCAGTTCTAACACACACATGCACACACACACACACACCCACCCCAAAACAGTGAATTTTTTTTTTTTTAAGTTAGTTTTCACATCCCTGAAAACAAAACAATCTCTTAATTTGCTTTTATTTATTGAAGTGTTAAAAGAGGCAGCACATAGGTACCAGGACACAGTCAGTGTGTAGGTACCTCCTAATGCTAATGCATGATCCCCCTGTGCTTGTTGCAAGTACAGCAGAGGGAGGAACAGCTAAAGAGCTGGAAAAGCAGCAAAGGAAGGAAAGCATGTGTGAGTGAGTGAGAGTGGGAGAAAAATCCACAGTCAGGCCAGAATTCTGCTTGCCAAAAAAAAGCTAAGAGATCTCTTTCCAAAAGAAATGAGTCAAACCAGGGAAACAAAAATAATAATGCTGTGTGCAACTTAAAGCAGCAGCTGCTATCTGAGAGAAAACATGAGATGAGTTAGAAGACACAGAAGATTAGTCTTTTTTTGCTTTTCAAATTATTATGTTTGTCAAGCTTTTGGCTCAAAAATGTTTGACCTAATCACATCTGTTTTACCAACTTAAATGAGAGGCCTGGCAGCTGTAGCTGGCAAAAGAATCTCCAAATCTGCAGACAGCCTTCCAATATTTGGGCTCTTGTCTGAGCAATGTAGGGATAACAAAGTCTATACCCTAAAAGTGCCTATGCTGTGCATAACCACTTACAGACGGATGCTGCTGGAGCCACCCTGCAAACACGCCTGCTTCTAAATTCAGCTGTTCCTTGGCTTAGCCTCTGGAAATGGAAACCCATTACTCTGATGAATGTAAATTTATTTCATATTCTTGCAAACAATCAACTGAAGCCTCTTTGTCTGCGCCCAGATACAAAGGCAAACAATGGCTGCTGAAGAGAAGGGAGGGCTGACATGTTGGAACACAATGTAGAAAGTCTTGCAAGTAAGATGAAGCCAATCTGTCTTGAGTGAACAGAAAAAAGGTGTTTTGCAGAAATGTAAAGCAGCATACACATTTCTTTTTACTACACAAATATGTGTATAACAAGTGAAAAGAAAAAAGAAAAACACTATTAATGTGATTACACAAAGATGAACTGGCTAGATGATCTAAAACTACTCTTCTTTTTGAGCGCCTGTAACCTGCTGGGTTTTATTTAGTGAGAGTTTCCTGTCTGTCTAATTTTCATTGGCACATCAATTTTCTTGCAGTGCCTGATTCTCTTTCAACATCTGTTGCTCAGTTTGACAGTATTAATTTTGGATTTTTCCCCAGACCCGATTAGTTGAAGATTGTAGTGAATGCTGGCAAGAGATCTAAGTTTTCTGTCTCTCTTCTCTCTTCCTCATAACGAAAAAATGTTTTCTTGAGATTCATAATAATTGCTATCACTTTATTTGATACTGAAAATCATAAAGGTGTTTAGAGAACTCTTATACATACTAATAGAAAAAGGTTTTCTTCTCTTTCCAAATGTTGTCTCCACCTGTCCATACACACACCTTATTATTCATGGCCACTGTACCCATGAATTGCACATTCCTCTAAGCATATATGTTGAAAATTATTGATTTTTCATGTGTGTAACTGCTGAAGTGTTATTCTAAAAACACCAGTGAAGGTCACAGAACACCAGATAGGAACATATATACAAGCACATTGTATTTTTTTTGGTTATAGTCAGTAGACACAAGTGGGTGCTCTATGCCATTAATCATGTCTCAGACGCAGCCCTGGCCTCAGGGAGCACACAATCTGTGTTTAAAGGGAGAGCCAAGGTGCTCTCAGACAGAGCAGAGAAGCTCAGGAAGTAACATTTGTCAGTTTGATCAGTGGCAGCGCCATACATGAACAGCATCTATTTTTGTTCAGATGATGGCGATTTAGGAATCCAAGCAGAACGAGGAAGCAGCTCTGTGAAATCCCTCTGACAGTGTAGCTCATGTGGGAGAAGAACACAGAAAAGCACATTGGTTTCTCCTTTAAGCAGAACAAGGGCTCAACCACCACAAGCCAGCCTGTAGAAAGCAGAAAGAGGTGCAGAAAGAGAATCCAAACTGTGCCAGGTGTTTTAGGAGAAGGAAACAAGTCAAGTAGAACCAAATAAAATAGGTACCTTCATTTATTTGGTGTAAATGAGATATAAGGGAATTTTGTGTTGCCCAAATTAAACTCCACTGTCTGCATTTGTCCTGCAAGGATATGGTTAAAACAACAAGCCAGTATAATAGTCTTGGCAGCAATGTTCTAGATGGATGTGGACAGAGCAAAATGCATTTGCAATGCCAGTAAAAAGGATGTTGCAGTAATCAAGATGGGAGATGGACAGTTTCTGGATGAGCATTTCAGCTCTGTGGGCAGCATTGGAGAGGCTAGATCCAAGATTTAAAAAAAAAAAAAGAAGACCCAAACCAACCTTGCAGGATTCAGGTATAATGTGACTGGGAGGACCCAGAAAACATTACAGGACAAGTATGATGCTCCAGTTACTGGCCTAAGTAGCAAGTGGGATTGCAGTGTTGAAAGACAGGATAGGGAGGTAGCTCGGAGAGAAAGATTAAAAGCTCTGTTTTAGCCCTGTTCAGTTCAAGCTGATGGTCAGACAACAACAAGGCTTGGAAGACAGACCAATTTTATTTCGAGCAGAATGAGACAGGTCTGACATACAGAGATAAAGCTGTGAGTTCTCTACAGAGTGACAGCAAATTTAAATGAGGTTCAGAAGGGTTAAACAGTTTACATACAAATAGGTTCTAAATATCTGCAAGTGATAAGGAGAGGCTCTTTAGGGTAAGTGTACCGTGTATAAATTTAGGCACAAGGAATGTACATCCCCTTCCCCCAAATCTAGGACCTATACATTTTACTTCATTTACTTTACTTATATGCATTTTACTTCATTAATGAGATGCCCTTGTTCAAAGCACTGTTGATTCTGCCACTTTTTATACAGGGAAACAAAATAAAGCTGCAGCTTGGTGTAGGTATCTGGTATCCTGGTGTGAGGATCATAAATAAAATAAATCAAGCTGGTCTGAAAAATTATCTCGTTCCAGACTAGGAAATCCTGATTAGCATAGAGGCTGATCTTTGCTCTCACTTGTGATCAAACAAATAATAGATATCCATCTAGCTGTTCTTCCTACAGTTCTGAAAAAGAATCATTTTGACTTTTAAATACATGGGAGGTGTTCAGATATTGTTAAAGAAATCTGAGAACTATCATCTGATTGTGGGTAATTTATTGCCTGCCTTTGGGTATTA
This sequence comes from Melanocharis versteri, assembly GCA_013397845.1. Taxonomy (NCBI): domain Eukaryota; kingdom Metazoa; phylum Chordata; class Aves; order Passeriformes; family Melanocharitidae; genus Melanocharis; species Melanocharis versteri. The sequence continues at coordinate 1,573,083 of VZTG01007483.1, read as the reverse complement.
GCAAGATCTGTCATTTAGCTTTGTAGAAACCCAGATGCTTTCATGAGGCACTCGACTTTTACAACCTTTCCATTTAAAAATCATCTGTCCTCACTATTCCAGTTCTAGATCTTTTGATCCTTTTGCTTTTATGTACTGGACTGTTCAAAGTTAACAGGGAGTTGCCAAGTGTACAGATGATGTTTTAGCTTAATTAGCTCTGCCTTACTCTTCTTAGCACGAACTACACATAAATGCATGCAAATATTATTGATTCAGAGTGGCTGATCTATAATATTGCTCTGGAGGTGAATTATCGCAGACAGGCAGGAGAACAAAGTACTCTGTGTAAGCTGCACTATTAACAGCAAGACTTTGGAAGGCTGACTTTTAAACTGCAGCCTCTCTGGACAGGAGGGATAAACTTCCTTATCTGTATAGACACTGAAGCTCCCCATTTATTTGTGTACCATTGCATGAGACATGCATTTTTTTCTTCCTGGCATTTTACACATCTGTACATACTACTGACAATGTTTAGAACATATTCCATCATACCATAGTCACAGCAGATAATTTTGTATTTTGATGGCATGGCACAAGCATTCACAGGAAAGGATACGTCTGCCTAAATCTTCTTAAAGGTGTAAGAACTGCTTCTGTTCTGCATCCACTTTTCCAGCCATAACTCAATTGAAAACATGCATTTTTATCTCATCAAGTGCTCTAGGAATTAGCTGGTAGATGTCTCCATGTGTATGTGAGTTGTCAGTTTGATTCAGAGTTATCCTTAGACATTGATCCTTTGCAATCTCTAACACTGCTGCTGTTCTGTTACCCCTCCTGACCTGTCCTGGAACAGGCAAAACTGGAATGGGCTGGAGCTGAGGTCACTTTAAACAGAATTCAAAGGCAGAATTTTAACACAGGTGGGAATGGTAGTGCCTTCCATTATTATGTGCTTGTGTTTCACATTTTAACACCGCATTTTCAAATACCATTTTACTCTGCTAAACTTTAATCATTTGGTCTGAAATTTTATGCAGTTGATCTGCATCATAGAAAAGCCCATAGAAGAATTCTTAATTTTCAGAGTGGGGTCTGAACACACTGTCAGCCACAAGGACAGAAGAAAGCCTGAACATCTAATTACATTCACTGCACTGACAGTGGCTGGGGCCCAGTGGTAAAAATATTACAGTAAATCAAAATGCATATGCCTGAGCAGGAAGGATACAGATTTAAATCTGGACAGCAACACAGGCTCTGGAAAGTCTGACCACTGGAGTTTCTGTGTCTGCAATCTGTTCCTGGTATATTTCTGTTCCCGTATATTTGTATGTAATTAAGCATAAGAAATAATCATCTGTGGATTCTTTGTTAATAGTTGCAGCATCATTTAGAAAGTCCTTTTTCCTGGCTGAAGCAAACACTACTGCAGGAGATGTATAACCCAGCAATAGGTGGCAGGACGGATGTGAAGGGCTTGCAGCACCCCCTGCCATGGGAAACTCTGCCATCTGGAGCACTAAACATGGCCATGGCACAGGTTCTTCCTAGCAGGTACCCCAGACACAAGAGATCACGTTTCCCTCCCTCTGGTCAGAGCTGACTCCACATTTCTCAGTGAATTGAGCGGCCTTTGCTTGCGGCTGTGTCTGTGCCGTCAGGCGAGGAGCAGCTTGACTCTGGCTGGCAACCTTGGATTACTCCCTGGAGTTGACAAGCACTCCGTCTTAGCCACATGTGCTTTGTTCAGTCTTTCAAAAGCCCTTTAAACTTCCACTGATTAGAGGTGGCTGAACTGAAAACAGAGCTCTGCCCTCGTTTTGATCAGCAAATAGAAGCTCAAGTGCTTCTTTGGCTTAAAGGTATGTGTATAAATCTAGCCTGGGAAATTTGCAGGACACACTTCTGTCAGGAGGCATTAAGTGCATGCTGCTTTATTTTAGGACACAACGTGATGAGTCATTTTTTGTAAGTGTTCTGGCACTTTGTCTTTGGGATCTGGCTTGAACCTTTCTCTGAAAAGTAAAAATAGTAACAAGATTGACTGTCTTAGCATTGTTTACCAAGCTATTCTTTCATTTTAATATCATTAAGCTGTTAATATTTTTAAGTTATTGCCATTAAAACCATGCAGGGACACACAAATGTCAATAAAAGAAAAAATTAAATTTGGGAACTTTTTTCTCTGTTTGAAGCTGCGTTTCAGATTGAGGAGACTGTTCCAGCTAACAATCTGTTTACTGAATAGTGGATCACTTTTAGTAATCTTTCATAGTCCAAGATGCTCATGGAAAGGAACATGAAGTTAGTTAGCAGGACTTGTTCTCGTGATGGGAGATAGGAGGAGAACAGAGGAGCATACCATGTGCTAATGAACACATTTCTCATGCTTCTCTGCTGCTGCAATCCAGGACCTGTTTCGTGAGAGAGCAGACATTTCAAAGATGTCCCTACTACACGATGGTCAGCAGTCAGAACCAATAACTCCCCTGCAAGTGGAGTACATTTTGAGTGTGGTCATTGTTATAGTTGTGGATTCACTGGTGCACATATTTTGAAAAATGTTTCTTTAAACATCACAGTATATATATGAAGTTGGAATGTAAAAGAGTGAATATCTCTTGGTAAAATGACAGGTTGCCAAAACACTGGTATTGACAAGTGAAGGACCTGTTGGGAGGTAGGCAGGTCAGGAAACACCCTACAGATGAGAATTTCAGGGCTGAAGGCCCTTCGGGAATAGGCATTTTTGCCATTCAGTTTGGACAATGTTTTGCATGTATTCTGAAAGAAGCTGTGTTGTCACAGCATGAAATGCTTTGCTATAATAATGAAGTTTCATACCAATTCTGTTTCCATTACAAAACATTTGTAAAGTGGAAGCAGAAAAGTCACTTAATTTTTAACTGTGAGAAGCTTTAAAAATCTCTGGGGTAAAAAAATTCCCTCAATCTGAGTAGAATTACACGTATTTACACCTGGCTGGAATTTGGTCCCGAATCCTTTTCATGTCTTACTTAATCAAGCAAGCAAGTGTGAACATGCACTCTCAGCAGGGATCAATCAGCTCTGTCGAAAGCAAGAACAGAATTACCTCATTTTTGTCATTAGACACGAGCCCAAAATGTTAAGGATTTTTTAAAAGGTTACTTCTTTTCTAGGAGTTGTTCAGTGTTCTCATTTTCTGATTTGTCTGCAGACAGCAAAAGATGAAATATGAAAGACACATGAGTGTGTCTCGTATTTTCTGAATGACTGAAATGACAAAGTCTCAGAAATCCTTTGTTTTTGTGAGATTTTCATCATCAAGAAGTCTGGATGGATCAGATAAGCTTCCTGACTTTGGGTACTTAGCCAGACTGATGAAACAGGATTGCAGGTAGCCCTGCTTTCAGATTACAGGCATTTTAGTATTTCTCTGCCTGCTCATGCATTGATTTTTGCACTTTGTGAGTATATAAAATGTGAGCTTTTAGTACAGGCTTGTGCTAAATTGCCACAGTTTCATACCAGAATAACAAAAGTGAAAGATTTGGCAGTAAGCCTCACAGAAAACTGTTCCCACAGCTCAAGCAATATCATGAGTTGTGAGGACTATTTTAAAGTTATTAATGCAGAATTCAGTGTGCTGTCTAACACACTGTGGTCTGCATGTGATGGAGATGTCTGACTCAAAGGATGTACAGTGTAATATAAAGATACATTGTTGAAATTTTTTCAAGACCATCACTAAGGGAGCTATGAATATTTGCAGTTGTGTCTTTTTCAGGTTTCATTGTTTTTTAAAATATACTTTTACTAAGTACCTGAGGCTATTTCAGTTTGTAATAACAACCATCTATAAAATAAAGGACTGAGTATGCTTGGCACAAATCTTCCCTAAAAGCAGTCAGACTAATTGTGCAATGATAAACAGGCAGGCGAAAAACCTGGAAATTGCCAGCTGAGAGGAGTGACCTATAGTCTGCAGCCTCCATGGAGGAGCAGGCTCATAAAGACCTGAACAACTTACACTCTGTTTCCAATATTTCCCTTTTCCTGAATTAGTAAAGCTGGATATCTTCTGGAGAAATTGCATGTTCTAGACAGTGAGTGGGATGACTAAGCATTTGCTTAAACCGATAGAGTGAAATTTAGAATCAATGAGACCATTAATACCATCACCATCCTTTCCATGATCATAACAAAATTCTAGCCCATGTAAGAACAGAATATGGGCCCACTTTATCATCTGTCATAGAAAACCTGTTCTGAGAAGCAAATCTCTGCAATATTTTTATTGTTCACCTCCCCTTGGCTCTGTTCTCCTTTCCAGCACATCTCCAGGGAACAGTGGAAGACTATCACAGCTGCAGAGACAGAAGCCCACCTCCATGTCACGGCCTCTGTCTAGCACAAGTGCACAAAATTAGTGGGGAAAACAGATGCTTTGACATCTTCAAATGTCTCCTGAATTCTTTTACTACCTCAGGATGCCGTAGTGTTCATGTTGCTTGTTCAGCATTCAGGCAGTACTGAAATGGGAGGATACATTTTGCTCAAGACTTTAAAAAACGACCAAGTATTAGCTGTGCTATTTTTGGCAAACAAACATGTACAGACATCTTCTTTGATTGCTACTTTCTCAAAATCACTATAATTTTCAGCAGTTGCCAAGAAATTAATCCTGCTAGCAAGTCCCAACCCTCATTTCCATAGATAATTAGTGGATGGGGGGCAGCTAGTCCCTACTATCATAGCCGGAGAAATCCATTGTTCTCAATCTGCAGCTTACACCGCCAAATGTTCCATGCTAAATTTATCACTCTTGATTGCTTGCACGAATGCTCGGGGTGGCCTTTTGGGGATTTTTCTGGACTTTTGCTGGTGTGTTACTTGACAGCCTTACCACAATAAAATAAAGCTATGATTATACCACTAGTAAACAACTCCCCTTCAAAAACAGAAAGAAAATAGGGAGACAAGGTACAGAAAAAAATGCAGAAAATCCTGCAAGCCTGTTCCCCAGACTCTGGACGATGCAAGGGGCAGATCCAGCTTCTTTGCCCTATTGTAATTTCTACCCAGAGTAAGTGCCTCTATTCCCATACTGACTCTTCTCCATCCATTTTTCACTACTGGATAAGATACTTTGTTGTGCTGGTATCCAGTACTTATCCTCCCACTATCTTCAAAATGGGCAGTAGTGAAAAGGAGGGAAGCAGTTTCAAAGGTTTCCACTGAATTCTGATGTCCAAGCCCTGGTCACTGAATTTCAGTAAAAACAAGTGCCTAAATGTCCCAGTCTTGCTTAATTCTCATAGCCAGTTTTTCTTTTCTATATTTAGTGGGTTTTTTTCTCCATATGCCATGCATCTTAACAACATGTCATCATTAAGAGAGAGACATAAGTCAAATCAGTGGTCTCACAAGAGAATCCCAAGTTCAAACTACTGTTAATGTTCTCCTACTTAAGGGGTTAATCAAAATAAAACAACCTTAAAAACATTCCCTAGCTACCATCACCCATCCTATCATTCCAACAGTATGTCACAGGAGAAAAGCCATATACTACCCACAACTAGATCTTGTTGCATTCATTTTCAAACTCGAAAAAACAACTTTAAGGACACTTTCAGTTCTGCCAATCAATATTGTAGCGTGAGAATCAGTTTAATATTTTGATAGATGACTCATTCTCACATCTGAAAAATAAATGACATTAACTCTGGGATTAAGTCATTGACAAGACAGAGGTAATCATATACATGTAGCATTATGCTGGTTTTATTACCCTGAATCTTTTAAGCCTGCACATATTCAACAAAGAAGTAATGTAAAATGGAAAATCCAATTAGCCCACGCATGTGCTTCTTGAATACCACAACCACAACCAGCTCTGCATGTAGATGAACCAAACAATGCATTCATAGCTTATAAAAGAATTGTCATATACAGCTTTGTAGCCTTGCATTTAGATTTTGCAAAAAGATTAATTTACTTCGTTTACAGGTGATGAAAACATTAGGTGTTACATGGGTTAAAAAAATATCTTTTATGTAAAACTTCAGCAAATCCGTCTTATTTAGAAATAAGTTTTAACAGCAATAAAGTTTAGGAATAATAAATCAAGAATGAGAGTACTAGTTTTGAAGCAATCAGAATTAGAAAAAAATCCTAGAAAAACAACTGCATTATGAAAATCAAAATATATCTGTTTAATCTATATACATTGACAGTTTATGTATTGAGGTTTAAACTTTGTAGGCATACGGAAGATATTTCTTAATTCAAGAACACACTAATAGCTCTGTGAAATATTTGGCAGTGTAAATGCATCTTAAAGACTTTTTTTTTCAATCTGTAATGAGCAAACTGCAAAATTAAGAGTTTCATAAACCAAATCTGGTCTGTAGGCTCACAGCATCTCAATGCAAAGATGTGTATACTGAATTTCATGAGAAGCCTCAGGTTCAACCCTCATGGCTGTCAGGGAGAGTAGTCTGAGCCCTTTCAGCTTTTGTTTTGCCAGTGCAAAGAAGCTTTCAGCTTTCTTTCGTAAGTCATGCTTCCGAATCCCTGGAGCCATCCTTTACTGCAGATACCATTCTCCTGAGTAGGTTAGCAGAGAACTGTACACAGTATTTAAGGTCCAATAGCATCAACACCTCCTCACATGTGTGAGAATACCTTGAGCAATACTACTTAAAATAGAAGCTAAAAATTGCCAAAATGATAATCTCAAGTCCTACAGCCTGTCAGTGGTGCAGACCCCATCTTCCTCACAATGAAAACACACAAAAAACTTCTCTGAGCAAATTAAGTCCAGATGTTCAAAAACACAACCACCAACAGCCCAGCCAGCCAGCACTGGACAAAATCAGATCATTAGAGGTCAGTGAACAGAGACAGCTCCTTCCTCTCCAAAGGTAACTCCCAAGGAAATGCCCAGTTTTCTTGCTAACTCTCCATGCATTAACACTCCCTGAAAAGGCATGGGAAATATGCCCTAGATTCCTTTTCCACACATGTGAAACAGGCAGGTGCACAACCTCACACCAACATGCAAAAATATGCAAGATTTTTCACTGGACTTTGACAGAACAGAAGAAAATAAATCCAAGAATTGACCCATTTCTATTTTGTTGACTGGCCACTGTCACTACAAATGTGTACTACCTATAACTTGAACAATAACTTATTATACTACTCCCTTCTAATTCAGGCATATAGAATACATTGATACATTGTTTATGATTTTATCACTGATATAGAAAAGATAATGCTTTTTAAAAATCCAGAAGTTTCCATTATGGATTTTTTATATGTTTCTTTATTTGATTTTAAAACTTTTAAAGTGCTCTAAGTATGTGAAATTCAAATGCAGTATAACTGGTATTAGAGACTAATTTCAGAAAATAGAATCTCATTCTTTATAAGCCCTTCTTTATTTTCTTTATATGAGTTAAAATGACAGAGACAGATATGCCCAATTCTCTCCTGCTTTGCAATTTTTACATACATTTAGGATCCAGTATAACAAAATACACAGACTCTGACTCCAGAGTCTGTTCCCACAGTTCCTAATGTCTGGTTCAATTTAAGCTGAAGTTTTTGAGTGGCCTACAGGTACTAAACAACCTGGCTCACAATATCCTTACTCAGCTGATGAGGAACTCCTGATACTGTATTAAAATACATGCATAGCTCAGCACATAGGTTAATAGAATTAAGAAGTTTCCATGGGAAAGCTGATGGCTGAGTTTAAAGGGCACTGCCACAGATCTCAGCAAGTGTGCTTAGACACAGGAGAGAGAAAGAGTTCTCCTCTCATTACCCACATAAAAGATGACCAGACCTGGGTTTCTCCAGAGCTGTCTCGTCTTTCAGCTCATTTTTTCTTTGACTCTTGTGGCATTTGCGGTATCAGAGAATGAACCAATGCACAGACATTCCAGAGAACACGTTCAGCAAGTTCTCAGGAAACAAGGTCAGCTTTCTGTGCATGTACACAAATGTAAGCCCAACATACCCAGAAACCCCATGTTGCACCCAGTGTGCACACATCATCTGGCCGAAAAATCTCAGAGAAAAACACTGGATTTGCTGTAAAAAGTCAATTTGTCTGCATATAATCTACTGAATGTTCTTGAATATATTTGTTTAATAGGTAGTGTGGTATTTATAGTCACTGCGTTTCAGATAATTAGGAAAATTGACATTGCTACTTTCAAACGTGCTTTTAATTTAGTCTCAAAACAAGAGAAAATCAGCCAGGAGCAAAAAGAGATGTCTAAATCCACAGCCCTGGCTGAGCTTGGCTTCAGCAGAGCACTGTTTTTGCAGGAACTAAGATGGGGAATGAAAGAGCACCACAGGACAGAGACACTTTCATTCAGATTCATTCTTGCTGAAATGAAAGTGAAGTGCAATTAAAGCTTGGAGATTTTCCAAGGAGCTCTAAATAACAATACATCTTCCTTTTATTCAGATGTTTAAATAGCTTTCAAAGAAAACTTGATGAACATTTTAAATGTTATTTTTTGCATTAAAGCCCAAGAGAAATGGCCATATTCCTCTTTAACTTAAATCCTAAAAACTCCTTAAAATACATACTCTTCATTTAATCAAGATTTTGTTTATCCTAAATTAGAATGATCTAACTTTAGGCACTAAATGTTAAAGAAGTATTTTCATCTTATTCTTTCTCTGTAGTCAGTGAACAAGGGTACTTGCACCCAGTCTGAGAGCACCCTACTTTTTGGAAGGATCTGTCTCCCACCACCAAATGCAGAGGGACTGCTCCCAATCCACGGTAAAATCTGACTTCAGAACTAAGCTGATCTTTCACACCTCTCGTGTTCATCTGACTGCCCCAGTACTTGCCTAGACCCACTGTGGGCTGGTTCAGGTACCTAAACCTGTAGAAAATGAATCTTCCCCTCCAAAAATGAACTTCCTGTCTTTAGCTCCCTGAACCAGCCCTCACCACTTCCAGAATGAGCACATCAAGCTCAGCCCAAGGCTAACAGTAAGCCTAGGAACACAGATGGAGGCAGAGGAGAGGAAAAGGCAACAGCCCCATTCAGCAGCTAAGTTATGATATGAACTGGCATATCCTTAAGTGGTTTAATCCAATGATTCAAAATGACCGCTAAATGAGGGATCCTATTTGTGTGTGTGTGTTGTTTCCATCTGTGTGTGTTTATATTTATCTCTCAGATATCTATAAAGACAGATATTTATCTTTATGTGAATATGTTTTTAACCAGGCTTTTCAAGTTTATGGTGTGTATAACAGAAATCCTTTCTTTCAATTTTTATGTCCTCCAAGAACCAGTGGCTCATCTTTCTCCTTAAAGGCATGCTTTCATCTTTTCTGCTCCTCAAATTAAGTGATCACCTGCTCTCAAATGATTCTTTAATCATTTCCATGAGACATTTGCTAATAGATACACTGTGGGATCCAGCACACACAACTGGCTGTAATAGCCTCGTGGCATATATAGTTAAAATGAACGAAATAAAGATAATACTAATAAAACTTTGCACTTTTCCTAGTCCATCCTGCAAGGATCTCAAGGCACATAGAAAATGCTAAATGATTAAGACTCCTGAGATCATTAAAGATGCAAATAAACATGCTTGTCTGTTAAGACAATGTCTGCTAATTAATTTATTTATTGTGTTTGGGGAGAACTTGTATAACTGATTTATAACTCTCCAAAAATAAAGGTTTGTAATTGACATCTTCTTATTTACAGTGCAGCCAGCAATTAATTTTGTAATTTATTTGTACAAAACATTAAAAAGCAATAATCTTTGCCTCCTATGTATTGTGTTATACAACAAAATAGCTTAATTTAAACAACAGCAAAAGAATTAATACCTTCATACCAGTTAATTGTTCTTTATTTTGTTTATGAGTGACTCCTAATGCATGCAGTAGAACTAAGTTTAGGCCAAACAACTTTTTGGAATTAATGATTTGATCATTGTCTGAAAGACACTACATACAGTAAATTTTAATCTCTGAAATGCCCTATTTTCTTTTTGGAATCAAATAGTTTAACATTCTCCTGATAGTCTCTTTATACTTGATGACAATCTGGAACAGAAATTTAAAGTTATGTGAATGTTTTCAGGCTGCAGCTCTCTGGACAAAATTTCATGAGCGGCATAGAGGGTACCTGCATTCCCAATCTTTCTTTTCACCCGATTCACTTCTCAGAACAAGCCTATGCTACTCTTCATGAAGACATATTTAATTCGGATGTGAGAATTACACCCTCAAACACTTTAAATAGAAATTTTTTAATTCTCCTTGTCACTGGAAAAAACTAAACAGTGACACAGTTGCAACAGAGAAGATCAACATAGTTTAAAGGAGAGAGAACACCAGCATGTTTTTCGATCGAGTCCTGTGTTTTAGCTTGTAGCCTTTGCTGTGGCTCATTTAGCTTTGAAAGAGCTCTGCTTCTGATCTCTGTGCCATTCCCACTGTACGCCCTCATCCTGCATCAACTCCTACAAGGACCTTTTATCTTACTAAAAGAATCTGGGATGAAAGGAGACACCGATATGTAAAGTACCAAAGGCAGCTTCCATGTGCTCACACTCAGCTAAATGTGGCTCAGCGACACAGCTCTTCAGCATAAAGATATGCCAAAATAAATCAAACAGGGCTCACCTCGAAAGCTGCTGAAAGAAGGGGCAGGCAGCCCTTTGGGAGCACAGGGCTCTTCAAACTCTCTTTGTACTTCTCTCTTCTTTCTCTTCTTTTCAAGACAATGAAGACAGTGTCCATACTCTGAGTTTGCTGGAACAGAGGCTCTTCATCTGCCCTTCACCTAAAAAAACCCAAAAAACCAAAAACAAAAGACAAACATCTACCCCAATTTTCCCTTCTTCCCATTCAGATTTGTTGGTGAAAAAGAAGCAGCACACATGAACCTTGAAGTTCTGGCTCTGAGACCCTTTCTGACTAATATAGGACTTAAAGCAAGTGTTCCCCTGCTAGAAAGAAATCCAACACAGTCACAGTTCCCACCCTACAGCTCTGGCCCACTTTCTGGTAGAAGGGCTGCAAATGGACCAACAAAGGTGGTTGAATTTTGGGGTATGTCCTCACGTAGGAGTGTGTGCTGCCTGGTGACTTTAAGCAGAAGGTGAAATGTTTCTGGCTGCATGCCCTCGTGCAAGGAAAGCAGCGTCTGTCCCCACGCAGTGTGTGCTGCAGTCATGCTGCAGACACTCCGCTTGCAGGGAATGCAGGGCACTCCCAGGGCTTGGAGTGCAAGGTCTTTGCACTGGTTTTGCTTGGACTCCTGAGAGCCCCACTGCTCCACCTGTAGTTTTGGCAACCTGCTCTCTGTGGTGATGTGATAACATGGGAGGCTCTCAGATTTTAAGGCACTCTGCAAATCAGGAAATTTTTAAATAAAACATTTATAAGTAATTTTATTCTTTTAAAATACAGTATCCAGATTGTCAAGTTTCCAGATCTGTTCTGAAAACCATATCAGTGTGTCAGTGAAAGATATTAGTCTAATGACATATTAATGTGGCCTCAGTGGGAGACACCCAATTACAATGTTTCATACAGCTTGCTTCATCTCTTGCTGTGTATGGCTAATGAACAAAGACAGGAACTTTTGGAGAAAGGGAGGAGAAGATGATAATTTTTTGAATCTGGCCCTCAGCAATTGTGGTCATCTGTGAAATTACTTTTTCTGTAAGCAGAAAATTCTCCCTTTGGATATTCAACGGAAGAGCAATGGAAAATGGAAAATGCTTCTCTAGTGAATCAGGATAGCATTATTTAAAATGAAATTAATAAAGGATCGATGATATATAAAGGCCCAACTTCATTCCGGAAAGCATGAATACTTCATTGACTGTTAGATTTTTAAAAGAATCCTGGTTGTACTTTGCACATGATTCGCAAAACCGTTTGCTCTGTAATTTGGATGATTGCTATACAGAAATTGGAGAATAAATCTGACTGGTTTAACAGTATATAATGCAGGCAGATACCTTCTCCTCCAAGTTACATGCTCAGGACTACTCAGGTTAGCTGTCAATCCACTGTCAACCCACCTCAGGTCTCAGCAGATAAAAGTCTGCAGCAGAACAAATCTGTTTTGGTGAGAACCCTCTCCAGTCTCCTATTTGCCCTACTAAAAGAAGGCTGAGAGCAGCACTGCCACTGAGACAGGCAACAGAAGTTACTACTTTCTGAAGTTTTTTCCTGATTCAGGGAGGGGGAAAAAATCATTCTCCAATATTTTTGTAATATTAAGCATACCAGCAAACCCTGGAGCTATACAGAAAATCTACCCATCCTGTCACTTGCAAGTACTTTCATAGCGCACAATTAGTACCTAACATGACACTTTTTCAGACACTGGTGGAAGAGGGATTTGACTTTATGTTAGCAGCCTTAGCATCTGAGGGTCAGTGCTGGATTCCTTTGTTAGTAGGATGTTTGCTAAGAGAGGAAAAAGTATCAGTCTCTAAAAAGAAATCAGCTGGTGAGGAGCCATGCCTGAATTAACAGAACATATATTGATCTTCACCCCATTCCAGGAGCAGGAATAATGCAGAATGCACAGCAGGCGTGTGGCTTGCTGGTCTCAGTGAGTACGCTCCCTTCTTGCCATGAGCACTTTCACCATTTTCAGCTCCTGTTGGCTACAGTGGAAGCCAGTGGAGGTTGGAACTGAAGCAGCATTTTGTTGGCATGTGGGCAGAAATCCAGCAAAACAAGAGCTTTTTTCTGTTGCCATATGTGTCTATTTTCTCTCTCAAACAGACCATCCATCCCATTAGTCAAACGGTGTAAACAATTTTCTTGACAACAAAAAAATGTATCACACATCAATCAAAAAGAAAGTCTAATGTGCCAACTACTACCTCAGTTGAATATGCCTTTTGCTTAACTTTATTTCAGCTGGTGTACCTGTGGCAGAAGTGTGTAAATATCCACACAACCTGACTGCTGGACAGACCTGCACTGTTATGGGTCCAGCAAATTTCACCTGGACAAGAATAATTCCACACAAGCAGGAGGGATGCTCGCCTGGCAATGCAGAGCTGCTCTGCAGTCAGACACCTCACCATGGCACAGCTATCCTACAGAAGCCATTGTTAAAAGTCCACAAATTAAACTTGAAGAAAGCTTACGGTGTAATTAGTGAAGAGAACAAGGACACTGAGGGAGGGAGGAAGGAATCTTTCTAAATGCCTGTAAACTCCTTAGGGGACTAATCTTCAGAGAAGGGAGGCATCAGAAATCATATTTGATGAATAATTTTCTCAGTCCAGACAGCACTGAAATATCATCCGACACAGATATCCAGTTTATCTCCAGCCCCCACTTCTGTTTAATGGTTAGATAATCATGGATCATAAGTTTAGTTTTAATAACAGCCACAGCAGACACTTTATTAGCAGATTTTGCAGGCTACAGGGTTGTCATTTGTCATTATAGCAATTTTCTGGTTTAAATACTGCATTAATTTGTTTCTTCTTCTTTTTTTTTTTTCTGAATTAATGAAGTTAGATCTATCTCTCTTCATTCTGATTCTCTAGTACTGTGAGTAGCTAGTTTTTCTATTTGAGAGTTTTCTGGTCTGAGAAAATCTAATACCTACAGCTACAAACTCACAAGGCTTCTAAGAAAGACCAGGAGTAGTCTCCTCTTCAGAGCAACTGAAGAATTGCTCAAATTTATTCAATTTTCTTAGGCCTTCTGTAAATCGAATGCAAATTCTCTGACAAATGTCCTGATTGATAAATAGAGTGTGTGTTGAAGAGAATCACCTACCCAGAAACTGCCGTGTTCAGTACACACATTGCACATAGCTCTGGGAATAAACAGGAAACATTGCCCTAAAATGACACATATTGCACATAGCTCTGGGAATAAAGAGGAGACGTTGCCCTAAAATGACACTGACACATGAATGCCTTCTAGAGTGAGTATCAGGTGCAAGATATGCAGTGCACTTGGCCTTTCCTGCATCCCCCATGGTTTTACTGTCCTGGTGGAGTTCCATGAGACAGAGAGCTTTTCTTGACCCTGGACATCAAAGCCAGCCAGGGGCTGGCACAGCCCACACAGCACAGAATTTTGCTTAAACCAAAATTGTGGGGTTTGACCAAAAGTCATCGTGGCCAGTAAAGGCACAGCAGTGAAGAGGTCAGTTATATTTAAGATATGAAATGAGGCTTTAGATGAAGTTTCACCTGATCTATGGAAGGTGTCCCTGCCCATGGCAGGGAGGTTGGAACCAGATGATTTTTAAGGTCTCTTCCAACCCAAACCATTCCACGATTCTATGACAAATCACTAAGCTGCTTTGCGGCTCTGTTTTCTGAATAGCAGTGTGTTACTGTTTGTAAAGCATTTCAAATGACTGATGTGTATGTTTATTACCACAGTGCCAGCAGCTTTGAGGTGTTATTTTAGTGGGAAAATTAGAAAACTACTGCAAATACTTAAAAATAATCTTAAATAATACTTAAAAAATAATCTTAAAATAATACTTAAATAATAACCTCTTTTCTGTTGAAATTCCTCCTCAAAATCAGCATCAGTTCTGTACGGTAACATTCTGTTTTTCCATCTGAAGTTGAGAGCACAGGCAACTGGTTAAATTTAACTAGAATTTTAAACAGATTAACATTCATGTGTTTTCCAGCTGTTTGTTCCCTTTAGAAGAAAAGCACTGTGGGTGGATGCTGTATCAGGAAGGGAGTGAAGTAGTCACAAAACTAGGAAAAAATGCATGCTCTGAGTATTTGAAAAGAGATCATCTTCATTTAAAATGCATTTTTGCGAACTAGTCAGGACCTTCAGCTCAGAGTTTGCTTGTGGTTGCATTTGTGGAAGTGAAAACTACACATTTGAACATTACAACCTAATTTGGAAGGGTCATAAACCACTTGAACATTACATACAGGTAACATCTTTAATGTTTTTGTAGCTCTCAAACCTAGATTAGGGTCTTGTTTCTATTACAGCCTTTAGCACTTTGGCCAGCAATATACATTATTCTCAACCCCCAGAAAAGACATGAATGTTTGGTTTTGTTCTCTCTCTGGCCATAGAAAAGCCAATAGTACTGAGTTAATTGCTCCCACCAGTCCTCCTATTGCTTTACCCTAAGTTTACAGACACTGAAATTGCTGTAGTACGAATGCATGAAAACTAAGCCAACTAACCAAAAAGTTATCTGTTTCACAGTTCTTGCTCAAATTAAATGGAAATTATGTTCATGCACAGATAATATGTGCTGATCTGGGCCCGGAGGCAGAGATTGAAAACAATCCCTTAACTGCATATATATATATGTGTTTTACACTAATCTCTTACTTTGGGCAGAAAAGCGTAACTTGAGTAATTTGTCTGCTCAGAAAAAAACATAGATGTGTTCACGCTGGCTGATTTGAATACTCCTATCTTGGGTGCCTGTAGCATTCTCAGTACTGGAGAACAGCACAGCCACAGGATGGTTTCTCTGCACCATCCGAAGTTGCAGACAGGCAGTGGGGAGGGGACACAAAAGCACAGCTGGTGACCGATCCCACCGACCCCGTCAGGCCATCGAGCAGACGCCGTCGTGCAAGAGCCGACAAAGGGGGCACAGACCCCTTGCTTCTGTCAGGGAGCACAGTGTGACAGCTCAGCCACTGCCTCCCAGTGCCACTTCAGAGCTGCAGCTTTGCTGCAGTTCTATACTTGAGCTTGAATGGTAGCTATTTTCAAAAAAAAAAAAAAAGAGAAATTATTTTTTGATAGAAATTATGAAAGCTTGCAAACTCTCACCAGATTAGGAATCCAGATGAGGAGACTTTTAATACCCTTACCCAGGCATTTTAGAACAAAGCAGGATAAAAAAATTTGTCTTGTAAAGTTTCCGTCTTCAGGAGCCTTCCAAAAAGAGGCTTCACTTTTAGATTATCCCTGCTGAAAGAAGGTGTCTGTAATTGCTTCTTCACATTTTATATCTGCACATTGGAAGCGCCAGGTGCCTTTTCCAAACCAATTTTTCAGGATTAAAATGACAGTAGCTGCAAATTTATTCAATAAACAAACTCCCTCCTTTTTTTCTTGAGCAGTTAGAATAAAACCATCAGTATACTTGCTTAAATGTAGCTCATTTCTAACACACAAAGAAGTCAAGAGCAACAGCAACTACATTAATCATTTGATTTCTTGGAAGATCTCCTGCTTTGGAATGAACTTCCTTTGGCATTCTCAGAGTGTACTGTACTTTCCTGTGTCTCTAAAGTGGGTAGTGCAGAGATGACAAAACACAGTTTTAATTTCTATAGAGAACAACCTTTATAATGATTCCCACTCCCATATAGCACCTCCTGCAAGAATAACGCAGAATGGCTTTGGAATCTTTCCCCTTCACACTGGATGAATATATCAGCCCTGTAGTTATGGTGATGGCAAAATGGCAGCTGACACCTACAAAGATATGCTGAAAGTATGTACAAATTAGTGGGTTTGACAGCAAATCTCCAATCCATAAATAGGAGAACACTCTGTCCTGTTGTGCTGAGGAACATGTATCAGGTTTACCTATTTATCTCCATGCCATCCCTCAGAACTGTTCAGCAGCTGGGGATGTAGCTCTTGGCACCTGCCTACATCAGTAGCTGTGATGTCTACAGCATGAAGAGACTGAGATCATCGTGGAGTGCACTGAAAACAATTTGAAATTAAATAAAAGGCTTTTTTTCTAAACTAGACAGAATTGGAATGTCAATTGGGTGCACAAAGCTCAGGGACCAAAATTGCTTCTGATTTAACTTCACTGAAGTTAGAAAGGGCAAAACCAGTGATGTATTGGCCATACTCTTAAATTTAGGGTCTCCTTGAGGTCAATGCAGACATTTCTCCACTGCATTACTTCATTATACTAATTTTAGCTGCTTTCCTATTTTAGTCCAGTTGGTACCAGTTACAAGGACAGTAACAGTGATCCCAACACTTGGCAGCCGCTCTGTTCAAGCCAGCCCTGGAGTCTGACCACCAATTTAAAACACATTTTTATTATAATACAAGATGCTGATACTTGTTTACTAACTTATTATCCCAGCAGTTAGTAAACAAGATGTCACATGAATAATGAATAGTTCTCACAAATAATTATAATCTACTGGTACTTCTCAGTGCACTCCTCTGACTGTTGATCCAAGCATCTGCAGGTCAAATAGTTGTCAGAAATTAGCAAATTATATCCTTTCCCATGAGGATGAAAATCTTCAAATTTAATTAAAAGACCTTAACTCCAGTCCTGTACATTAAGGTCTATTTCCCATTGGATTTTCTTCTGTGTGACTTACAGTGATAGGCTTAACATCCATATTAGCAGTGACTCTCATCTGTGGGTCAGCTTCTTGCCCAGCATTGGTTGTAGGATAATTTGATCAAACAAGTCACTTTGTCATCAACTCATCTTGCTACTTCACTTTCACGACAATAAATAAAATAAAATTTTAAAAAAGCACTAATAAACCATCTGAATTTTAAAGCTTATTTTGTGCCAGTATGTTTCATATTCCAGGTAGCAAGAAAAATATTCACTCACAACATTTGGTTTGATGTATTAATCAATATAGTTTCAAAGGTCCCCAAAAAATTATTAAAGGAGTGAAAATGTTAAGGAAGAGGCACAACTAGAGTTAATTTGGCCGTGTAGAGTAGGCTGAGCTAAATAGATTATGAAACCAAAATACTCCTCCTACTTCTTCATAGGTTTTCAATGAAAGGAATAAATAAATTACCTCAGCATTTCCACCAAGTTAGAAAATCCTATAAATCTATATATTTTTTTCCTTTGGTATAAGCATGCATTAATTATTAAAAGTATATTTAGCACTATTGATTCTTTGCTGAGAAGACAAATTTATTACAAAAATCTGGATATTAGCAGAAAAGAATAATTTAAGATGGCTCTGTAATATCCACATTCACTATAATACCTGGATTAGGAAATCTAAAAAGGAATAATTTTTCTGCAGTTCACTGTAATGGCTCTAAATTGGTTATACTATTGTTACAGAGCAGAGATTCACCCAGGATTCTTAACTATCAAATTTCTCTTTTTTGGGGCTGTTAGACTGCCATAAGTTCTTTTACATTGCTAAAAACTGACAGCTAGCATTATATAATTGATAACAATAAGAAAAATGCAATTTAGCCTTATCAACTGTTCTGCTCTTCAGATCTTTACCAACTCAGATTAAAGCAGATACTTTGATGCAGAGGTAATAGAATGTTTCTCTTCAGACCTCTTTGTGGACAAGGAAACCTTCATAACAACTCTCTTTTATAAGGAATTTTGCAATTTAGAAACAAAAACAAACCCTAAAACTTGGTTTAAGAAACAAGATTTTAAAAAAAAATCTCAAAGAAAGGAAGAAAGAAAACAGTCCTTGAAAATGTTTGTAGGAAATACTGATTCTTAACCAGATGCACTTAAAAGGAATCAGTGCACATATAAAACAAGTCCTCTTCCTCACTAAGGACAGCAGATTCTACAGCCAGGATGATCCATTTTGAATTAAAGGAAAAAGGTGAATCTTGCATGCCACTGTCTGAACCACTCATTGCTCACCTGAGGCTGTGTGTAGCAAGGTTTCTGCAAGGTGCTGAGTCGCAGAAAGGGCTCAACACAGAGAACTAAAAACCTGCAATCCTAGCGGCTCCAAAGCAATCTGCTTTCAGGCAGGTTAGGAGGTCATTTTTCTGCTGTCTTCTGCTTTTGAAGATCAGTCAAAAACTTTTTTGATACAACAAAAGGGGACAAAGATTTCTGTCAAACAAGCACTGAAGGACTGGGTCTACTGACATTCTTTCAGCTGACAGGTGGGAAGAATTCCACTATGTATAGTCCAGCAGTGCTCCTCAAACTTCTACTACTGAGCTACTTTGTAGAGAAAGCTGAGGGATATCAATTTTTTATCACAGGCCTTTCACCTTAAAGACAAAATGACATGGCACAGTGGAAAAGTTCAGATGCACAGTGGAAAGAATGCTGAAGGAATAAGAGCAACCACAGTAAAAGGTGATTTGCTCCAGGTAGAGGCAATACAGTGTGATTAATAATGGAAAGGGAGAAGGAGGCCCCCCACCTTCTCTAACTCACAGGATGGACACTCTGATCTGAGTCACTCCTGGTGTAATGCTGAGCACTGGGGATAAAGTCAGACCATAAATCTTAATATCCTAGCCTGTTATGATGATGACTAATTTATTCTAGATAGAAGACAAGGGGTTATAAAAATAAATTTGTGGCCGCTATATTTATTGAAATTAGTTTCCCCCACGTTGAAAGCATAGTGATTTGGAAAAAAATTACCTTTCTAGAAGTGCCTTTTTCAACAGCCCATTGCTGCATTAAGGTGCCCAGCTGCATCCAACATTTATGCAGTAAAGAGAGCAGAGTTCTTGTACTCAGGAAAGGAGTGATTTCATCAGTCACACCAAATCCGGATGACTCAACATCCCAGAAGGTCTTTTCTTTCTTTTAAATATCCATTTTACCCACATACAGATAAGACTGGATATTTCTGAGGTAAAAGCAAGACTGAGATGCAAAACTGCTTGCTTATGTTTAAATGGATAAAATAATATTTGTTTCTTCAGCAAGTGTGTGCCTGCACAAACCAGGCTGGCACAGGAATACTGATTTCCCTGCTAAGCCCCTCTGCTCTCAGGTCCTGAATAATCCCTACATTCAAATAAACGGTGATCACTGCTGAGTCTTACTGGCATCAGTACCAGCTCTGCCTCTGATAAGAGAGAAAAGCGAGTATCTCACAGTGCTCGGGGGAGCTGAGGAAGATAAAGTTACAGAATTTTTGTGCATTGTTTTAGTTTTCAATAACCTTGATTCTGTTTCTCCCTTCTGCTGCCCAAAAGCAGACTTCTCAAGATATGGGTGCTTTCTAATAAAGACATGGACTAAAAAAACCTGATAAAAGTTTTTAAAATAACCTTCAGACTGGCAGCTCCTTCCTTACAACAGGCAGGATTGTGCTGCAGCTAATATCTCTGTTGAAATATACTGAGATACTGATATACTGAGAAAATACATTGATATTTCTTATAACTTCATACATAATGACTATACAAAAAAAACCCCAAAACGACACAGACAGTTATGCTTAACATGTGGATTGGCTTGCAGTATTTTCTCCCCACAATCTATAGCTTTTGTTTTTGTTCTAAAATGTTAACAATTTCTGGGCTATAAATGTAATTTTAACCTAGCCTTTGCAGACATTGTTGAAGAGGTAGCTCCCAATCTTCCTCAATTACTTCCTCCAATTACTTCCTCAATCACTCCCCATGAATGAAGCACTCCAGGCAATGCTAAAAGTCTGTTTGATCACTGGAAATACTATAAATTTTAAAACAAGATTGTATTAGGCTGCCAGATTCATAACTAATTTCCCAATAATTCCATTTCCTAATAATTTTCAAACTGTGCTTACATGACGAAACTCAAAAGTTTGGGGATTTTGTAAAAAGCACAAAAGTAATGCTGCACTTTTGGAATTTTATTAAAACTGCTTCTACATTAAATTATGTCAGTCTCCCAGCTACACATTTTTGTAGCAGAGAGAACAGGGTTAAGGGCCTTCAATAGATGTGACAGGAAGCAACCAGAATAGCAGGATCCAGACAAGTCTGAAAATGCCCAAACCAGCAAACACAAAACAATTTTGATCTGATGATCACTGGCTCAAAGGAACACCTAAACCCAGAGCCCTGATCTTTCTACAGCCAGCAGTCCCCCCGTGCCTGGTGTCAGACCACACCACAATCCAAGTGATACAGATCAACCCTATGGAAATCATACTTCAAATATTGCCAAGCCACACATTTCTAGGACTCCAAAGCGTTGGTTAGAAAATAAGTTCCCAGGTGTCCCAAGAAAGTAATTTGAACCAATTAATTCTGTGATAAATCTTCGGCCTCAGTAAACAATAAAGATCAGTCCTTACTGCCTTTAGCTGAATAATCAACAGTTATCATCACAATTTTTGGTTTGAATTTCATCTCAAAGATATGACTTCCACTCTAAACATTGTATCACAGTATTTCCAACTTCTTTCCTTGCCTTGAACTTAATGCTCACATACATATAGGAAAGAAATAAACACCAAAGAGAACTTTGAGAGATTAAAAAGAACAAATAGATCCCAGCAAGTTTTCCTCTTATTACTGTAATATACTTTTAAATCAAATATGGAAAACACTATTGGCTATGCTTAAAGGTTACTAAACATCAAAATGTTAGCAAAAAGTTCATAAGAATTTAAAAATAGGAAAAATCCACACTGCAGGTGGAATCTTATTCTAATCTAGGTAATCGAGAAATATTTGCTGTGCATACAGATTTGTGAGTCAGGAACTGGACTACAAGACAGTTCTATTCTCCACCTAGTTTGATGCCAATTAATTTCCAGCTCCATTTTGCTGTTAATTAGTGCTGTTCGGAGTCCAAGTTTTCCAAGGCACAGATTGCCAGTAACCAAGTAATCATGTAAATGAGGCTCTGTTATTAATGCTGCTAGTTAGTTTGGAACAGAAATAACAGCAGTTTGCAACTTTATGTTTTTAATAAAACCTTAGTTGAAGAAAAAGTGAAATCATCTGGTCTTTAAATGGCAAGACACTGCCAGTTTTCTTACCTACAGTAACTGAGAATCTGTTTTCACTATAGACAAGCTCATCAGAAAACGTATTTTTTGCAGTGAGTCAATGATGCAAACAATTAATTCGTCTCTTCCCAAGGTAGGTTTTTGGCTTTCTGTAAAGAGAAAATCAGAAATTTCATGCTTTTTTACCAAGCTATTTTGTGAATGAAAAAAAAACAGAGAACTGCAATTCCAAATAAGTATCTTTCTATTTGGAGACAAAGCCAACTAACAATGCACTATCCTCAAAAGTACTGCATTATAATAACAAAATAAACTTTTTTTTCTGTCAAAGAACAGTGGGTCTACCTACAGACCTTTGAATTAGGAGATAGCCCTAAGGGTTATCTAAGGGTAAGCACTGGCCATTAACC
Source organism: Melanocharis versteri (assembly GCA_013397845.1). Classification (NCBI taxonomy): domain Eukaryota; kingdom Metazoa; phylum Chordata; class Aves; order Passeriformes; family Melanocharitidae; genus Melanocharis; species Melanocharis versteri. The sequence continues at coordinate 1,551,013 of VZTG01007483.1, read as the reverse complement.
ATAAATGACAATTCTCTCTGAGCATAAATAAAGTTTGACTGCTATGCTATGAAAGAGAAGTATCAAGTTGGGTACCTTTCAGAAACGTACGTCCTCCAATGTGCCAGTTTGCGTCTGGATTTTTTTCCCTGACTTTTCTGAATAAAATGCCTCATGATAAGACACAAGCAAGTTGTGATCAGCTATCCCCTGTTTATTCATTTGATCTCAGGATGAGTCTTTGGGCATTGGGCTTCAGAGAGTGAAGGGTGAATGCTGATCATACGGACTGCAGAAGAGGCTATACTGAATATTCAAAGTATTTGATTTATTTACCTCATCTGCTCTTTATTTAATTGTTAGCCACGATGACATGGCTTTTAAAGTCAATTCGTTAAAAAGCAATTTTAGGTACTGCTCCTCTCACATTATCCCCTGACATTTTAAAAAGCTTTTTCTCTTCACTATTGCCATATTAAAAAGCTAACTGAATGAATTCCAACGAGGGGCACTTGTTCAAACAAATGGGAGAGAATTCAAATGTTAGATATTGTAGAACATCTCTGAGGAGGGTCAAAGGCATGAAAAAAGTTGCAAAACTTGACAAATATTTTTCCACTGGATGATGCTCAGTTGAGACATCTTCCCCCACGGTGTCTGTAACAAGCATAATGTTGAAGTCAACATTTCCTTTGTGTGTGCGTGTTCATTAAAAGCATTCATGGCTTTAAAACATTTTTGTTGTTTGACCTCTAGACAAGAGGATTCAGGGGAAGATCCCATTCTACTTTAAGGCAACAGCTTCATTTTTCTAGTTAGAAAGTGAAAAGAAAAACGACTGTGAACTTACATGTCAGAAGTCACCATTTTGTCACCAAAAGGAAAATAGAGAAAAAAAGAAGACCAGCATCTGAAAATGTATAAACCCTATTTTCCCTCCAAAGCAAGAAAGGGAGTTCTAAATACCCATTTTCCAAGGGCAGTACAAAATCTTGATTAACACAAGTCCAATCCAAGACACTGAATGAGGATTTTAAAATTCTCCTCAGCAAAGCTATTGCAGGAGACCATGACAAAGCAAACTGATTCATAAGGAGATCAAATATCAGCCCTATTTTTATGGACTCTCAAAGTTCATATAAGATGGGAATAAATCAGCTGAATTTCAATGCAAGGACTTTTTGTGCATTTATGAATATCCAGCCTCTCAGAAGCCTTTGGGACTGATTCTCTCTGAGCCATTCATCTACTTTTGCTTTACATCTGTCTTAATGGAAGAAAGCATCTAACACCAAGACTTTATAAATAGCAGCACTTAAATCCAAGATAAGCACAATTCACAGTGCTGTACTCAATGGGAATATTCCTCTAAGGCTTTATAACCTGTGTAAAACTGTGTTTCAGGCTGAAATCTGGCATGTGTGGATTTCACAAAAATGGAATTCTGTGGTTCTTTAAGAGGACAATTAGATGAAACAAGTAGTGGGTGTCTGCTTTCCCAGACAGAAACACCAGCTTTGCAAGCTAACGTTTTTTTGCTAAGTGATTACTGTCTAGCATGTACAATATCCATTAATAGAAATTGAGTTCATATTCATGTGGAAGGCAATAGCCCCAGGCACACTATTAATGAACAGAAGAACAGAGGGCTCTAGGCTTGGACTAAGTAGCACTTCCACACATAAAACAGTAGAATTACTGAAATAAAAATGTTTCAAAAGTAAATTTTCAATATCTGAATATGGCTTGCTAAAATGAAACCATGAGGTAAACTAGAGAAGGGGCACAGTTGCTCAAAATTACTGCTGATTAAAACCCTAGCATGCCATTCAAAAACTGGGATTAACTATGGATTTACTGTGCCGAAGACTATAAACGTCTAGGGAATAAGAAAACAAAGCATTCAGATCATATTCCCAGGTGTTTCTCTAAAGTTACTTTCTCTTTGGTGCAGCTGGAATTGTCCAAAGGGATGCAACAGATCACAGCAACCAGTTCACCACGGGTCTGCAGAAGTTTTTGCACTGTTAACTGGAATAGTTCTTCAGTAACCATATTGTATCAACATGGAAACACGCGACCTTTATTTCCATGACAAGGTATATTGTCCTTTTCATATTATTTTAAGTTTTTATTTCTTTATGCCTTAAAAGAGGTAATAGACTAACAAGCAGTAGATGCCTCTGAGAGATGTTAAACTTCCTACTAACTGTCACAAAAGCAAAAAACCTGCATATTAATATTAAAAACCTGGGAGATAGACACAGAGTTATGCATGTAAATAACATTTTAGCAGAGAAGTGAAATCATCATTCTCAATTTCATATTCCTTTTTTTTTTATTGCACAGACAATACTGAAGAAAGGGAGATTTTTAAATCTTTATTTTATTTCCATTTCCAAGATTCTCCCAAAACCTCTTTTTCCTACATGCCATTGTGGATGACACTGGAAGAACAGGGTACCAGCAAATATAATCTCTTCATTCTGCACCTCTAGCATGGTTGGAGTCCTGTCCTTCCACTTCCAAAGAGTCTCACTGAAGAGAATACAAGTATTCAGGACTATAAGCACTATTCAGCTTTCTGCTGTTGCATCAACCAAAGATAGGATTGGATCTTTAGGCCTTAATTTAATGATTTAATTTCTATTCAGGGGAGCTTTTAAGAACAGAACTCCTTTGGTATGTGCTCTCCACAGTGTGAGACATCATGCAGTGTTGATATTAGCACCCACATGAAGAATATCTTCTCCAGTGTCCAACAGGTGATTTAATGCACCAGGAAACTTTATTGTCTCTTCACAGAAAGGAAAATAGAGTGGAGCCTGCCAGATCTGCTTCCCGTGGTCTGTCACCACTACAGTTGGAGTGCTGAGTGGATGAGCAGGGAATGGTACCTGCAGCCTCTCAGGAATCCTCCTGTTTTGCCACGGAATCAATGTGTGAGCATCGCTCCACGGCCTCGCCTGCAGAGCCGACGCCCCAGCACAGCCCACACACGACTGAGCACAGCCTGAAGGGCCCAAACCAGCTCCCAGGAGCGTGAGCCGGGTGTCCCATCCCACCCACCCCAAACCAAGCACACCCCCAAAGGCAGAGCCTGGCAGGCTGCGTGTGTGACTGCCCTGCTCTGCACTAAACCTGCCTCTGTGTCAGGGCTCTGCCCTGGCTGCTCTGGAATCCGAGTGAGACAGCATCACAAACTGCCTGCTGAGCTCTGACACAAGGCTCCTCTCCTCTTGGCATCCTCCATTCCTGAAGGTTAATAAAAGAAATCCACTTATTATTTGGTCGTAATTAGTCCTTAAAAGTGCTTTGCAAACACAGCTAATTGATTAAGTAGCCTGTGCAATAGCATCAAAACACTGGTTTTAATTAACAACCTTAAACCCCACAGTTCATGCAGAGTAAAAGGAGCCTTTTTCATCAGCTAGGTGTACAAAAGAGGAGAGGAAGGAGAAAAAAAAAGGTACAGATTAATTTCTCAGTGAGCATTCTATGCTAATTATGTAGCCTTTTCCATCATCTTGTACAATTTTATACTAAAAAACCCTCTTTTTTTCCCCAAATTAATTTACATTAACAAAACTACAATCTCAGTGTTGGTTCCAAATCTTAATCCCTCAACTTCACTACTTGTATTTCACAGAGATTCAATGTCTCTAAAAGCTGCACCTGCAGGTGCCACCTGCCCTACCCAAGGCTCTGGCATCACTGAGCATCTGCAGAAGGATCCCACCTTGGCAGACATTTAAATCATCCTGGTTTCCAGCTCAGGTCACCCCTTTCTCTGTGTGTACCTAATCAAACCCAACAGTCTTTCCTGGTTTAGACTCTCAAATGCCTGTGTTTGGGATTTCACAGTGGTGGTATTTCACACCCAGGGGGTGGAGATTTTACTGTGATCTTGTTATGTGTAAGCCTGTTACATGTTTAAAGTTCTGGGCATGAAAGAAGATTTGTTAATTGTTCATCAGTGTGACTCTATCACAAAGCACAGCAGTGGCCCCCTGACTCATGCTCAGGAGCTTAGAGCTTATCACCAGCAGGGCTCACACACTGTCTCAGTATCCCAACACTGGGGGAGGAGAAGAGAGAAAGACTGGGCTGTGTTTGCATTTTTCAGTCTGCACTCTACGTGCCAGAGGAGAACATTTTGACTTTTCAGTCCAACTGTATGAAATTTGGTATTCAAATGTGGATTTGTCTCCATGTTGTAAAAGCGAAGTACAGAGGTTGCTAATAACAGAGTCGAGCATCTTCCAGTACAGAAATGGAAGCGACAGAAAGGACAAACAGCACAAGGATGACCTTATGCTAACCCTGTACTTCCTTGATCCTCACAGGTTGTGTATTTGCCTGTCCATCTGGTATAAATTAGAGCAGCCTGGAGGCTCTGGTACTGACTGAGACCCCTCTGCCCTCCCTGCCTGTTTTCCCTGTACTTGGTGCTGCTAAGTCCAGCAGGAGCATTGGGTGTGGCCTGGGCAGACACAGTGCAGCCCATCAGACCCACTGGGTCTCAGGAACAGTCTGCCCATTAAAACCTGCCCTGGGTACTGAGACTGCCCCACAACATGTAAATTACAATGGAGACAGACACACGAGCTGGCACCTGGTGATGAAAATTTAAACATCAGTACCATTGATTTATTTTTATATTACAGTCTAGAGAGAACACATCAAAAAAACAAATACAATTTTCTCTTTTCACTGTTTGCACCAGTATTTGAAAGAACACCAAAGTCATTAATGCAGCACAATTCCTTTTGAAGGCAATAGTGTTCTTTCCACTTTTTCTCATGTGCAAAAGCTAAAATACTAACCTACAGTGTAGACCTCTCCGGAATGAAATCCTGCACATATTCCTCTGGAGATTTACAGTGTATACATGAAGAGTTACAAATGGTAAAAGAGAAAATGTGCCTATATTTTCCTATACACGTTCAAATCTTTCCTTTAGAGATATTTAAATCCTCATAAATTGCCCCTTGCATATGAAGCTTTCTTTTTAAATCTTAAGCAAATTCCACTGCTTTTCCATTGCATAATGAAATAGCCAATCATGCTGAGGAGGTGATGTTAAGCTTGCCTGAGCTTACAGCAATGGTTGAGAACATTTCATAATTCAGAAATGCCATAAAATCTTTCATCACAAAAATTCAATTTTTTTAAATCCCCAGAAGTCTCTAGGATGTATCCAACATTAAACCCCCAAAACAAGAAACCAAGACCAGATACGTTCACCTCCCATTCTAGACTCCACCCTCATGTAGCTCTATAAAGCAAATAGATTGGGTTTTTTTCATTTCTTCATTTGGAATCTGTCCCAGTGTAAAATATACAGACACACACACATCATTTATGAAACTTACCCCTTTCCCTTCTGCAAATGGGCACTTAGTCACAGTTTTGTCTAGGAAATAATTAATAGAAGATCGAGCTTTGTTTTCTAGTTTGTTTAGCAAAGAGCCTTTCAAAAGACAGCATGCTATTTTTTAAAACACAAGAAATCAAGTAAGAACAGGTAATTCTATGTGCAATATTCACTATGAACAACCAACAATGAAGTTCCTCAGTTGTGGCAGTTTATTTCAGATGTGTTTACTTTAATTGGCTCACAGCAGTGTTCCCTATCACACAGCACTCTGCTCTGACAAGTGCTGCATACTCTTGTTGCAATTTTGCTATGAGAGCCCTTGCTCAGCTCCTGAGAACACAAGGTAGTTCAAAGACCTGTAGATGTGGCACCTGGGGACATTATTTACTGGTGGACTTGGCAGTGCTGGCTTAATGGCTGGGCTCAATGACTTTAAAGGTATTTTCCAACCTAAACAATTCTGTGATTCTATGTCCTGGTCTGTGCAAGCATAGAGAACATGAAGGGATGAAATGCCTATAAGGACAGTATCAACTCCAAAGACTTGAACACAGTAAAATATTTGATTGTAAAAAAAAATAAATTTTTTTCCTGTGTCCACAGAGACTAAAATTATTTTATATAACAAAACTGAATACAGTACTATTTATAGCAGTATAATTACTGATTACATTGTATCTCTCAGTAAAGAGAATGAGCTCAACAACCACGGAGTAATTTCTTAGACATTTCTCAGAGTTAAAAAATTTAGTATTTGTTGTTTTTATAGTCTTCTGGGGAGCTCATCTTGTTAAAGAACCCTCCCTGGGAAAAAAAAATAAAAAGCTTTTGCATTCTGAATACCTTCCACTCTGAGATAATATGACCCTATAGTCCCTCGTCCAATTCCAGAAACTGGCTGAATGTCCAGGCCTGGATGCTTGTGATCAGCTAAAGAAAGTTCAGCTGGAAGCAAGACTCCCAGAGATCAATATTGTCTCACAACTTCATTAGTGACCTGCAGAGCACACCCTCAGCACGTTTGCCACATGCCCTGGCTGCCTTTGGAAAAGCACGGGGGGAAGCCAAGGGAGGAGATCCTTTCTCTCTGCTTGGCACTGGTGAGGCCTCGTTTGAAGCACTGCGCCCAGTACTGGGCTCTTCAGCATGATTTTGCACAATATTGCCTCTCAGTCATAACAGTCAACATTATTAGTTAATTTGATGGGACTTTATCTCCAAAACCCTCAAAAAATTATAGCAACATAAGAGGTCTATAGGAGATCCTCAAGAGAAGCCCTAACTAAGTGCAAAGTGTGACAGAACCCCAGTTCTTTCTGACATCTCCATCAGACAGATCAAAGTAATATTTCAGTTCACTGGTTCTATTATTGTTAAGCTTCTACTTTTTCCTGCCTTGCTTTGTTTCTCTTAATTTTCCCCATCTCTGCTATTCCCAAATTGTGAGTCAAACTCTAGTTCCAGCAATATATCTCCTTGCCCACTACTGTCACAGAACTTGCCTACAACTCAAGTCTTCCGTGCCATAAAATGGGCCTTTGCCATCACAGAGCCACATGAACAAGGACGAAGGGCACCAGGGATGAGTCAGAAGCAGAACTCTTCCTGTGCTTGCCCTGTGCATTTACATTTTGTCAGCCACCCTTCGCCTGGGTGTCACTCTCAGTGGTGACAGCACAGCAGCACCAGCAAGAAGATGACTGGCAAGAGGTGGCATGAGCCAGCTGCTATGCCCGAATCCTGAATATCAAATGTCAGCCATTCAGAGGCCATGAATAAATGATGTGCAGTCGTCACTCTCTCTCGGGAATCACCTAGTATTTTCATATACTTAACATAAGCACAGTGCCAAGGATGAGATTGAGGATTTTATGTTCACAGGAACCTTCTCAACTGCTCGACACTTCCTTTCTGAAGAAAGATGAATCTTCTGTCTGGAAAAGGAGAAGAAATGCAATACAATGTCTGAAAGGGGCATATCCTAGCAACTGGCCCTCACGGTGCTGGTCTACCTGGCTGAGTATAATAGCTCACTGCAGCTTTCATCAGTGCTGGTGTAATGGTTAAGCAAAAGTGACTTGGTATTTCTGGGGTTCAGTAATTGGATTTGGAACCTTTAACCTCCAGGTCACAGGATCAGATCCAACTCCAGTTCATAGAGTCTGAAAATCATTAGTATCGCAGACCTGTTCATGGCATATATGAAATGAATGTGTGGCTTCAGCCCAGTTGCTAGTGAGAATGAGTCCCTTGTCGACCCTTTCAGCAGAAAAGCAAGGGATTAAATGAGTTAGGAACACAAGCTAGCTTTTCTCCAGAAGGGTGGTCTCTTTGGTCAGAGTTGAGACAATTTATCTGGTGATTTTTTATTGCTGCCTGTTCTGCAGTAGTCTTTATGAGTATAAAATTTCAAGCTTGAGGTCTACATATTTCAGAATCTTTAGGGCTCCTACATTTATTTTGGATAGAATAAAAAAAAATGAAATCCACATTTGACCTTCCTTTCAAAATTTGTTCAGCTCACTGCATTTGATTCTAGTTTTTCAGAAATCTCAGCAGACCAGAAGTGGCAGCAGCACTGTAGAGTGGGCCCATTGAGGTGCCTATATCCATGTGCCTGGCATTAAATTGCACTACTGAAAACGTCACCTGAGCAAAATCCATAGCTTCCTATGAGATCTTTGTCTTACAGGAAGCAGAACACTAATTTAAAAGAAAAGAAAGAAAGGAAGGAAGGAAGGAAGGAAGGAAGGAAGGAAGGAAGGAAGGAAGGAAGGAAGGAAGAAAAAACCCAAGTGACTCCATAAACATTTATCTAACATTTCCAAACTCTTCCACTCGAGCAGGACGTAACAGCCTCGTACTCAGGCAGTTTTCAGCCTGAGTTGGATTCTCCAGCTCTGACTGCAGCACACACGGACAGCACTTGCCAGGGGCAAAGGTGAGCGTGGGCAGAGATGAACCCGGCTCTCTCTTGTCAGTGACAATCGCTTTAACTACAAAAATGTTTACAATAAACACTAAGCCCACAGAACTTGCTTTTTTTAGCAGATTTTAAAGCCAGCCCTAGTTGCCAAAAAGTCATGGGTGTGTAAGCTTTTCAGAATGCATGATAAAGTCAAACCTTTACTCCTCAGCACTTTAGCAAAAAAAACCCCTCCCCAGATTAAATTCTTAAACTTTACCACACTTTTGTGGATATTTTGGCCTTTTGAAAGCCAAAGTTTAAACAACATGGAGAGAAAGACAGTGCAATTAAACTAAAATTAAAAACATAAACAGAACTGCAAAGGAGAGGCTTCAAAAGACTTAGAAAGCACTAAAAATTGTTTGCCTCTTGCTTTACAAACCATTCACTAAATCCCAGTTGTAGACAAAACATTCACAGAATCCCAAATGTAGTTCACATGCGTTTTAATACTTGTTTATTGTGATTTTTTTATAATCAGTTTTGAGTTTATTTGTATTGGGTTTGTTTCTTATAAAGCATCTGTTCTTCTGTTTCTTTTTACATGACTGGCACTCTCCTAGTGTAAATGACTGGACTGACATTTATTGGATTGGGCTTTGCATGGAGCACCTGTGAGCAATATGTGCTGTGTGTGACTTTCTTATGCAGACTTAGTAATTTTAGTTGGTTTTGGCATGTTTTTCCTGCCATATACTGTAACTTGACCTTTGCAAATATTCCTTTCATTTTGATGCTTATGAAATGAAGTAGACTAATATTCCAGAAGAATAAAGTCCTCTGTTCAGTCACAGAAAGAGATACAGAAAATGTAGTGGCAGCACAATCTTTTTTTTTTTTTTTCAACAAGAGGTTCCTAGAATCCTTGGGAAACTAGGTGGTATACGTACAGAATAATGTAAATGTCTGTAGAGCATAAATGGCTTGGGGGGAGAAAGTGGTTCAAATGAAAAAGGTAGGAATATAAAACAAATTTAAAAAGAAATCTCTTCCTCAGGTATTAGGAAACACAAGGTCTGATTATACTTTTTTTTCCTACCTAAGCTTATAGCACTGTTGCAGATACTATAGAACATTTAGTACTTCTATTTTCTAGCAATGTTTTTTAAAGAGCACAGCAATTTTTGCAAAGCCACTTGAATTGGGCTAATTACTTTTTCTGAGGTAAAACTGAGGTAACTGAGTTTTTCCCAGGACACAAAATGGGGTAGGAATAGACAAGGGATTTGAAGTCGAGAGTTCTTGAGTTCTGTTCTCATGGAAAACAATTAGACAGCACTGACTTATAACTGGAGAAAGGTATGCAACAGCACTGCTCCACAGTTAGCGGGGAGGACCTCCTTACGGAATTAGATGCACCACACCAGGTATATCAATCCTATTAACACACCTTGCACACTGCTCTCTACAGTGTGTTGCTCTAACAATGAGAATAGAGAAATATTTTAAAATCAGAGTGTAGGGTATTGTCAGTCAAAAACATTCCAGTTACTGGTTGCAATGATTTTACTTACCTATTATGTCAAATTATATAAGCTGGACAGAATTTTAGTTGCATGAAAATAATAATAATTTGAGAGTTTTATGGCATTTTTAGTTCTTGTATTCTATAAATGGTAATCAAGCTCTGGACTCCTTTTTAATTAGGAGAAGAGTAATAGAAGACACTAATTAAAAGCTGTAAGCATCTCCTCAACTAGCAGTTTAACCAATAATGTATTATTTATCAAACACCCTCGCTCATTGGCACAGCGCTCAAAGGGGTGCAGCTCTTGCAGCAACAATGACAACCTGATGACACAGTTCCTCCTGACAGGCAGCGCTAATGAGCTTTGGCAGGGATCACTCTGCTCCGAGCCTCCGAGGCACCAGCCGCAGGCCTGCGCTGAGATTTCACCACTCAGGCTTCCCCAGAGGAGACAAAATAAGGGAAAATAGGCTCAGGCTGCAAAGTGCTTATGGCAAATGAAAGCGCTATGAGAAGTCACGTGGCGCGGCTCCTCCAAAGGCACGGGATGTTTTATATCCACAATAAGGCTGCTTTATAATGCCACGGACCTAAAGGTGCCTTGCACTAAATGAGAAGCTGACCCACGATGTTTAGCTCATGAACATTCAAAGGCAGTAACTTGTTACTACTCACTTAGCAAGGGTTCTAGGTCAGAATGCAGTGTGTGTTAGACAGCTGAGTACCCATAATAGCTAACGGCCCATCAGCACGAAATAATCAGCAGCAGGAAAGAAATATTGTGAGCTGGACCTACACCTGGAGCAAACTGAGAGACCAGAGGACAGCAGAATGCAGCTGAGTCACGCTGGCTAAAAAGCTTATGGAATACCATCCAGACAAATCTCTTGTAGTTTGCTGTAATTATTACATTTATATGTTTGACCCCATTTTAAATTCATAAAATAAATTGAAATATACTAACATCAGCTTTAAATCAGCAACAGTATTAGGTCCAGGATTATGACCTTTTCTTCCTATACAGCTATATTCTGTAAAATGAGATCTATTGGTTTCATTTCCCCAGCACAGCATCCAGAAAAGCCTTCAAGTAGAATTATTGCTTCTATTAAAACATGTACCATCTTCTAACTCTTCCCGTTTTCTCAGTTTAATATGAAACAATTGAGAGTTATATCAATACATTAGAAAAGAATTATCTTTATCAGCATCCTCAGAAGTCGTGATTAATGCAACAATCTCTGTCCTCTAACTGAAGATGCCACAGGAGGTACTAGTCCTTCTTGAACAATTATGTAATTTAAGCTTTGTAGAGTACACATTTCTGCAAAGTGGTCAATAACTCCTGGTTAAGTAAAAGCATTCCTTTCAATTAATACAAGTTTCTAAGTAAACTTACACATACAACAAAAACCACAATAGACTTGGGTTTTAAAGGCACCTGCTTACAACAGTATATTAGGAAAATCTGATTTATTACACTATTAATAGAATACTAACATATTCTGTTAAACCTGCACTGGTGGATACTGTGGGACCAATTCCCCTCCTTGCTAAAGCAGATGCAGGATAACATCTATACATATGCACCCACAGAGATGCTGCTCCTGGCCCACAGCAACAGCTTCATCACTTCGGGAAGATGAGGAATTCAGGGCCAGAATAACACAAACAACAAAGCAGGTCTCCAGAGATGCTGCCTGCAGCCTGTTAAGTAGCCCACATAGAAGCTTCTCATCTGAAGGGCACAATGTGGGAGACCACTGATGCAGGATTGCCCTCTCTCCCTGCATCCCAGAAGTCCTGTGCACATAATGCTGGGCTCCTAAGGACGTATTATTCCACAAGACAGCTTTCACAGACTGAAAGGAAACCTTGCAGCCTTCTGACAACATCCAAAGAAGTTTAGAGCCTTCTGACATCCACACACATCAAGAGAAAAAGTTTGTAGGTAGACCTGCTGTGACTCACTTTCAGTTTTGAAAACTGGGCCAAAATTGGGAAAATTCTTTAGTTTTTGTACTGAGCCTTTGTGAATTATGCAAATTATACTAGTGATGTATCATCTACGTAGATATGTGTACGGATAGAACAAGTATACTCATATGTGTGGGAATGGCAGTGTTAAAAAGAAAATAAATAACCCTGCCCAGCTGAACTTTCTTTGTATTTAGCAAGGGACATTTTCCTCTGATATGTGTGTGAGAGGTTGGATGGAAAGTCAGTGTTATTAGATTTTATGCTTTTCCAGAGACATTGTCATCTGAGCCTAATAACTTTGTTTCTCTTCTACTCTCTTCAGGGGAATGAGTGGATATTTAAAGTTTGGTTGAATTTTTGTGCTGGGGGACTTAGTTGGTATAAATGTGATCCATTTCCACCCCTCCCCCTTCCCTCCTGACTCTTTTCTGTTCTGTATGTTTTCCAATTAGGAGCCCCAGTGACTGAAATCAAGCGCCAAATCACCAGCCTGAGGCTAAACTACAGCAGCAGCTAAATTCCAATTTTAAAAATCTGATTGAAGAATGTGGGGCCTTATCTATATGCCAATGTATGTGCAACAGGAAGGTTTTCTTCTTTCCTCCCTTGGCTCTGTGAGCAGAGGATCCACTAAAAATACCAAAATGAGATTATATCAGCTGTTAAGAAATCTCACGAAAGAAGAAACTACGTGTCTGTGTAACTGCAGCAGTATCTCTGAGTCACATTTCCTGTGATGAGCCATAAAAGGTCCCAGTCCCAGTGTCCCTTCTTGTGTACAGGCAATGGCAATGTGTCTGTGCTACTGGGAGTGCACACAGCATCTGTTTGCAAGGACTGAGGGGATGTTGCACCTGAGGTCCTTCACGTTGTGCTCCTTTCACATTAGAGGCTTCTACCTGGGTTTTTTAGCAGCCTCCTGTAGGTAAAGCATCACTGGCTTCCCATTTTCCCTAATGCAATCCCAGGTGGCATGTCCCATCAATTTGATCTCTCTCTGGATGAAGCTGTTGTACCTCACTTTGTTATACCGTGCTAACAGAGGGAAGTCAACTGCCTGGGACTAGAAACTCATTCAGAAATTCAAAAAACCCCTTTGAAACAGGCACATTATTGTGCAAATAAACAGAATCTGGGAACAAGTGCTCGCCACATCCTACTGAGTGGCCTGTCCCCAGCCCCTTCTGCCCAAATTGAGGAGAGGGCATCTCTGTCACACACTCTGCAGAAGCGGCTCCCTCAGCTCCCCGGCCCTGCTGAGCAGCCCAGCTCTCTGAGGGCTGCAGCCCTGGCTGACACCCCCCTGTATCCCTGGGGCGTGGGAGGGAGTGTCAGACACCCATCCCATGCCATGCAGCACGGCCTGCAGCAGCCCAGCTCACCTTGGCAAGGGAGGTTCGTGCCGTGGTGCCCTTTCGAACTCAGTGTTCTGCTCCACAGGAACAGATCTGTCCCAGAGATCGGTGACTGTCATTTCTTGGTGTGAAACAACCAAGATTGCCAGCTCTAAGACCTGTGCTGAAACAGGAATGCTTCTTGAAGAGCTAGTTTGTTGTGTGATCTGAGAAGGATACGTGCAGCAAAGGACACAAATATTCAGTTCTTAGTCTCTAAACAATCTTCGGTATTTCACGTTAAAGCATGTAGTGAATATCGTATCTGTTTTCATCAAGCATGACATTCAAACACCACTATCTCACCTGCAGTTTATTCCAAGGACCCTGGTATCATCCTCACAGTTCCTTCTTTCTTTTGCATTGTCCATGAGCTGTCAGCTCCCTGTTCCCAACACCATTCCTGTATCTAACTCTGTGCTGTCAGCCAAGTGAGCAGATATACCTGGGAAAATACACGGTGCCAGCAATGCAGCACAGACACCTCCTCTGTGCCTCACACAGTATGGACACACGGAATTCCGAGCACATAAATACCTCCTTTCCTTCTCTTCTGCTAGCGTGCTTATAAGCTTGTACTTTTACCACTATGGATGGATTCACTGGCAGGCTAAGACCCATTCTTTTACACTGTTTACTGCAGCAGACAGTGGCTCCAGCTGCTCCCTATCCTGAGAGTTGCTGAATCCTGTCCTGGTTACGGAGCTGGTTTCATAAAACTTTAAAACTTTCTTTTAGCTCTCATCACCAGGCTGAATAGTGCATGAGGCTTACATGCCAGTACAAAATATTTCTTGTTAGGGATGTGCGAGCTCATTTAAACGAAAGCTAAAAGCCTCTGTGAGTCTGTGAATTTGAAGGTTTGATTTCTAAGTAAATATCCTTGGTTTGAGCTCCATTTGGAAGAGAACGCTGGGAAAAAATCAGAGAAAGGGTAAGTAACACAAGGAAAACAGATTTTAAAGCCGAGTTAGAGAGAAAAGACTTGAGGAAAAAACACTACACAGCTGTTTTCACACCATACAAAAAGACTTTCTGAAAAGTTTTACAGGGAACTCAACTCACTGAGCCCCATTGTGGTCTTTAAAATAGGAAATGCAGAGTCAAAACCAGGGTCTGGGGTTGGTGTTTTGTTGGTTTTCTTCCCCAAACTGAAACACTTTGAAAAGATAGAAAGTTCCAGAGACAGAAATAGGGAAATGTCCTTAAACATTTGTGACTAAGTACTGAGAGAATGGCCCTTTGCCCAATTGTCTTTTCAGATCTTTCTTGCTATTAGAGTGCTATTTATCAGAAGCTTTAACTGATCTTGAAACTTAAATACCTTTCTCACAAACAATTTGGAAACTTATACCACTTAAGTAAGCTAACCCAAACCAGTGCTTACTGAATACCTTTGCAATTAGATGTAATTCTAGCCTAAAAAAATTCTGCGTGTGGAGAGTCTGTTATGAATGACATTTGCGTTAGAGGAAGTCATAGCTACTTGGCTGGATGCACAGAAGTACACTGTGAAATATATATAATTGATATTTAGATCATCAGTCAAGGAGTGATCAATGATAGGAACATGACCTTCACCCCACCTGGTGAAGAACTTTGAAAAGGGAACAACTGTCATCTGCAGTCGTGAGTCTGACAAAATATTTCTTACACATAAATTGTAACTTCACTCCCAGTATCAGCCCTACAATGACCTTGTCCCATGGCTCCTGCAGAGCGAGATTTGCTGGGGCTCCCTTTCCATGGCCATTGCCATGACACACTCCAGTGCTTGCTTTAGCACAGCCACCCACACCCCTGGTGCAGAAGACTGCAATCTCACATTTCACTGCAGAGGAGAGGGACAATGGCAGGCTGGACAGGGACCCTACAAGATCATAATGACAACCAAAGATGAGCGAGACAGGGAGCAACTGTGGAAAACACATTACTATTCACAAGAGCCTTTTGCCTGCATTAATTTAGACATGTACAGAATCAGGAGGCTCCGGCACGATAAGGGCAGAATCAATGGAAACTACTTTTTCATTTAAAATTAAACTATTGTTGCTTTAAAAGGCAGATCTATTTTTAATCTTGTCCACTCAGTTCTATTAACAGACAACAGGGTACAGAGCAGTTCCATATGGCTCAAAACGTTCAATATCAGATGCCAGATTGCAGATTCATGGATCGAGTTATTGGGGAGGGCAGGGGGTTATTTCTCTTAGTCATAATGTAAATGTAAAGAAGACAATCCAGTAGCATTTGGGGAGGGAAAGAAAAGGAGAAAAAACAAGAAGGAGTAATTGGGGTCACATCCATTGAGCACAGAGGTATTTCCAGAACAGCGTCCAAGTGAGTCACAGGCAGCATGAGTGAAAAGAGGGGGGTAAGTGATAAAGTAGAACTCATGTGGCCTTTTTAAGCTTTTCTGGCAGAACAAGAAAAGTAATTACACACTGTCTCAGCAAACATCCGTGGCACCACCTGGTGTATTCTCAGAGAAATCCCAAGAAGGGATTTTTCATCTTAACCTTGATAAGTGCTGTGCTGGTACCATCTCTTTGCATTATATGCAATTTTGAGAAGGAATCAGCCTGGGAGAACTGAGTGAAACACAGGCCCTCTGAGATATGCAAGTGCTGGAAGTCAGCTGGAGAGTGCCTGGGTAACAAGAGCTCCAAACAGGAAAGAAAGGAAAAACACTGCTGAAACTGATCCTGGCACCATGAAGTCACAAACATATCAAATCTCCTGGAGCCTGGAAAAGAGAGGCTGATGACGAATGTCTCTGCTGCCTCAGCCAGTGCCATCGTTCCTAAGGCAATGCTGGGCCTTGTTTCTGGCTGTGTGTGGCACAGCTTCCCCAAAATTGGCATGCCTTTTCCCACAAGGATTCAACAACCTCCTAAGTAGGGTCCAAAATACATTAATTGCTTTAACAAGTAATTACAATTCATGAATTCTTGAACCCTGCTACTACCAAAAGTAACTAACCCTTAAATAAATTCCCTGAGCTCTTTGTGTTGGGTCTTAGCCCATGAAAAAAACTTTTGTCATCCCAATTACCCTGGCTGGGGTATCAGTCTAAAAACACTCCTGCTTGCTCACATCATCAAACAAGTGAGCAGTTGGTCTGTAAAGGCTGATTCCTGGGTAATAACCTTGCAGTGGTATTTCTTTGGACTGAATGGGTATGATGATATCAGGAGAGTGGAAATTAGCACACAGTCCATTCCTTATATCAGAGGTATCCCCTTCAAAGCCTCAAGAAATTGGCTTCTGTATTTGAGGCATGCACATGTGCATATGCAGACATAAATACATGTGTATATATATAAAAGTATTTCTTTAAATAAGTGTATTTGTGAACAGATGAATTTTTGAATCAGGTCACTTGGATGTTTGCCAGCTTGAATAGTTTTGGCAGCATTCTTAGGCTTGAAAACAAACAGTAGTGCCTTATTAGAACTCCATCAGACACTGTATTGCAAACACTTGAATGAGTTTTTGCACATGCATGATTGAAATGTCGTGTTGTGTAACAAAAAGCAAAATTACTAAGGAGGTATTTGAAATTAACTTACCGATTTCTGAAGTAAAGTATCAATTTTTCATCCTCAAAATTTATTTCAGGTCCCACACTAAAGAAAAAATATAAAAGTACTGCAAGTTAGACATTGGGAAGAGATGTTACAGAAAGAATAAAAAGACAATTTTCCTGATGGATTCCTTAATCACGTACAAGTCACTGGTGAACAATAAAATACATTGAAGATTGCTGTAGAAATTAGGTCTTGACCTGAGTTGTTGAAAAATAGTTCAAAGCAAATTGAAAACATAAATGGATCTGGGGAGGGGGGCTGTGTTTCCAACAGTATTTCAGAATAATGAAGACAAAGTCTATGTCATACCAAAGGCTAACATCAAAATTAATGTTACCACCTCTATAAAAATAGATAAATTGCTTCACATATAGAATGTTGTATCTAATGCACGATATAATGCCACAAGAGACTAACATACAAAAAACTCCTCTCTTTTCAGCCTAAATGGTGTTCAGGTCATTATGACACCTGGCAGCCAAATCTGAGAAATTCAGAGGTAAAATTGGCATTCTGTGCCTTACCTTTTGTGCTTGGAACCTTAAGAGTATGTAGAGAAACTATGGGATGAGCTTACCTAAACACTGCATTACATGCTGAACATGATTTAAATCACTTTGATACATTTTTTTTATAGTTCTACAGACATGCCTGGCCAAAATCTCCCCTCACACTAGCATATACCTGTAATTGCTCTCCTTTGATTGCTGAATATCTCCAGTTTGAGCAGACTGAGGCCAGAATTTGATTCATAGAAGTTATTTGGAATATACTTTGTTTGAAAGTAAAGCATAAACAGAATTATACACAGTCTCTGTGCTTTTAACTTGTCAGAAAACAAAATCAGGATTTGTGCTTGATGAACATTGCTACTATCTCAACCAATCAGCTGGATGAATTGATAGTGGCTTTTTTTTTGTGGGCACTTTTTCTTTTTTTTTCCCCTCAAAATCAACTTCTTCTAAATGAAACTAGCACTTCTGAAAGGTGATAGGTTCATAGTTATGGGATCAAAACAGGTTCAAGTTTATCTCTATGCTATAGGTAGAGAGGAGGCAGCAGCACTGCCCTCCCCACAGACTCTGCTCTCAATTACATTTCATTGTGTGCTAATTTGCTGTATTTTTACACCCACATTAATGTTCATAGTGGGTGAAAAGTGGAAACACATTTTTAATGAGAATTATTACAATAAATGGTATCCTGTCCATGGTCTTCAAAGGGTGAGTGCGACTGTAATACTTCATTTCACATGGCAACATCATTTATGATCCCTGGCATGTACCAGGCTCAGGCTGGCATCTAAGTCCTCAATCCACCCATCACTTTGCAGGTGCTTCAGCCCCCAGCATCTCTTTATTTCAGTCATGAAAATACTTTTCTACAGAGCAATCACTCATCCTCAGACTGACATTGCTGCATCAAGAAATTTATATAAGCCAATACTGTAATGACATTTCTCAGACCTGTATTTTATGGGTATTTCTTTTTTGGAATTTGTGAGGGATAGAGACGACTAAGCTGGGTGGTTAAATTATTAAACTGTCCTCTGAATACTCATCTTTCCAACATGCCTTAAACAACATTTTAATCAATACAAAAGTAAGCTGGTTTCAACTGCAAGAAAATTCCCAGGGGCAGTTGCTCTCCCTGTGCAGAGCTTATTTTCAAAGCTGAATATGCTGGTTGCTAACAGAATAATACTCCACAAAACATGCAGTCCGCCTTTGTTTATCATTTTGGTACATTTCCCTTCGTGGTACATTATCTACTTTAATAGTAAGAGATACAAGATAAAGCACCTTGGACATGTGTCCTAGATATCAAATCGTGCAGCAGAGCCTAAAGGACCAAGATGTGGCACAGTTTGCCTTGGGAAGCAGAGCTACCTCTCCATGCTGTGCCTCAGCACAGTGCTCTTTGCAAGGAATTTAGCCTTTTTCTACCCCTTTCTAAAGCAAACACCAGACTTCCCCTAAAAACAGATTCAGGAGACTACAACACCAAAAGAAGAGCCAAACCAAAACCCCAGATATGGCCAGTGCCTGTCATTCTCTTACACCTCACAGGTGTCACTTGGCAGACATGTGAGGGCAAGGCCACTCTCACTCTTTGCCTCTTCACGGGCAGAGAGGCCAGGCTCTTATTCCTCTCTCCCACTCACTTTGTTCCATCTGCATCTTCCCTGATTTACATTGAAAAACAGAACTTAATTCAAGTTCCTTCAGTGCTACTGATGAACTGATTACTCCAGTAAAAAATTTCTGCTTGTCTTATACCCAAATGAAAAGCAAGATCAGTCTCTCTTTTGGAATAATCAAAACTGGAATAGGAGAGAAGGACTGGGTTCATAACAAAGCTTTTCTAATATGAGCTGCCTTTAAGTGCTGTTGAATTCTATTTCTAAATGCCAGGGCCTTACTCCTTGAAAGCAGTCTGCACCCAAAACACAGGCAGTCAAGCAGAAAACAGGTCTTTTGTAGGTCTGTCCCTGCTGTCCCCCTTGGTGTCTTACACATTTCTCTATTACTGGACATATTTCCTTCCTGTCCCCATGATTTTTTCTGTTTTATTTTTGTACCATCCTCTCCTCTTTTCATTTCTTGTACAATGCAAAGCTGTTCCTGTCCCACTAGAGGCTCTGGCCCTCGTGTCTGTGAATTTCTTCTCTCTTCTAGTACAAAGAGCTGTAAATTTTAACAGGCACAACATAACCAGACTGTTTATTCCCCCTATTTCTCTCTGCTTTTACAGAAGTAGAGGCAGCAGGAAACAAAACAGAAGGCTTTCATCCTTGGCATCATTCAGCCAGCCAGTGCTACAAGATCCTACAAGGAGAGTTTCATATCCCAGTTACAGACACCCTGCCCTAAATACTGAAGAAGTGGTGCTGCTGTAATACAGGCTGCTCATCAAGTGGCACCCATTTTTATTGTCTGGTACATTCTATTCAACTGGGTGGACCCACAGGGACCTATCTGAGCCATGTTTTTACATATTTCAGGCAACAAGTCTAACACAACTTTCTGGGATTCATGCTTTTAAAAATGTGGATGTCTTGGGCTTTTACTCAGGCTACCCAAAGCTCACAATACTAAATTAAAAACCATAGTGATTGTTGTGAGCATTATTTTATTGTAGCTAAGGATCATATCTGCTCTCTATTAATAATCAACCCACTCCTGAAATCCTCAAGGTGAGAATCCCGTGGCAGGCAAGCGAGCATCAGATGGACAAAGGTATTTGTACCATTATACTGACAGAAATAAATCCTTCTTTGAAATATTAACTTGACATGGCTCACAGTGCAACAGATTCATACTGACTCAGCCCACAGTTAATAGATCTATCCCAACAGTAACACGTGCCAGAAGAAAAGGGAAAACATTCACCGAGCGATTTTAAAAATAAATAAGGCTTTGATTTTTAATAGTGCTAAAAGGCTTTAAATTCACACATTGCTGCCCTCTCCACCTTCAGTACTGCTGAGTTCATAGAACTACCTCACACAAACTTTAAGCATACAATAAATATTTTAAAAAACTCTACAGGGAATAATGTTTATACTGTCAGCGCTTCACGGATTGTTTTGTGGCATCTACAAATAATGAATGATTAGAGCACAAACAAGAAAAATAATTGACTTTAAGGCATAAACAGCTGCACTTAATTCTGGAGGAGTGCCCAGAATTGCTGCTTTGAAATCCCTCTGCTTTTTCCATGATAAATATGTTACAGAATCATGAAACAAAGTCTGCAAACAAATTATTCCTACTTATCTCCTATGTGTCATTCTCTTTTGTGTGTTTATTCTGCCCTGTTAGTTCGGCTTTGTTGCCTAGGTGCAGCACTGTATCACTCGGTTTTATGAAGTAATTACAGCTGGAAATAAGTTTTGTAAACCTGATTTACATCCTTCCAAACCCCCCATAAATTCATAACAGCCTACGCACATCTGATTTAACTCTGTGGCCATAGAAGGCATTTTCTACCACACTGGATTTGGACAGAAAGTCTGTAATCTGATAACCAAGTTTACCAAGTTATATATCCTGTGACAATAATCCAAGTGGCCCTCAGATTCCTTGCCTCATTTGTTTAGATGCTTGAAGTTTTCATTCAAGCTGCTGTGTTGGAAGAATAACTGGCTCTATCTGTTTCTCCCAGGCTTTTTTTAAAAGCTGAAAAAGGAGAGAATTTAATATCTAATATATTGCTACACTCTCTCCTGTAAACTTTTACTAAGATTAAATTAGATGATACAAGTAAAGGTCAAAATTGAAATGGAGTCAATAAAAATCATTAGATTAACAGTGATCCAGGACTGAATCACCATCTAGCTGAGTCACCAAATTAATACAGCCAGTCACCAAATAAAATGATTTTACAGCCCTGTCACTTCTTACAAACCTGCAAGTACTCTCCTATAGGATTTAAGGAGGCACTGTCCATTTAAAACGTGTCCCAATGACATCACTCTACTCACAGCAATCAGGCCAATCAGTTGAACCTTTCTGATTTTCAAAAAGGCTGTTTTCTACCTCAAAGGATGCAAAAAGTCCTGGAGTTTCCACACAGTTAACAGCTAGCTGATTAGCACTTATCTGGCATACTGAATTTTGATACAATATCTGTCATAATAATGTTTATTTTAATGACACTTTCTCTGTCCTCAAGATGGCCACATTATGTCTTTGAGGTTTAGCTATAAGGAAATGAAAAAATTATCACAGCAAGATTGAGGCAATGAGAGGAAAATGCTCACTGGGCTCACCCACCACACACCAAATCTCTCTCACTGAGAGAGGTGCTCACTCTGCCTTCACCTGCCGTCACAAAAAGACTTGGACAAATACAGAAAAGTGTATTTATGCATCTCTCTGTAAGAGTTTTAATTTAGTACTCACCCTAAAAGAGTGGTATCTTTTCAAATGGTCCCATTTTACAACAGTCAATGATCTAAGCGTTGTTTAGACCTAAAATTACCAAGTCTCTTTGTTAACACCACACTCCATTAACACCTCATGATTAGAGCATTTCTGTGGCCAGAGCAAAGGTGAGTGTGGTGACACCAGGATAGAATTCATTGCACTTACATGAGCAGTGATGATAAAACTGAGAGCCTATGGTACATACCTTCAAAAAAACCTTAGCGAGCATCTTGCAAACAGGGAAAATGGCAGAATGAAATGGATAAAATTGGGTAAAACATCTGCTTTGTTTCAAAGTCCAACATTATCAGTGTGTTTTTGCTACTCCTTGAAGGTCCTGGGTTTAATTCTAAATGTCCCCATGTCTTGGACCATGTGAACAACACTGAGAATTTAACTGAATTCCTCATATTCTTAAAATTATAAAAATCCTTACACATCTTGCTGGATTAGAGTTTGATGTTCCTAGAAGCTCACATGCATCCTAACCCCTTTAAGTGAGCATCTTAAATACAGAGATCTAACATAAAACCAGACTGAGTCAGAACCAAAACCAAGCCAAACCAATATCTAACCATTATAATCCACTGAATGCAAAATGATATGAAAATCAGCCCATAAGTTTTCAGTATCCACTGAATGCAAAATGATATGAAAATCAGCCCATAAGTTTTCAGTATCATCCGGGCTTTAAACTGGATCTACCCAGACCTCAGAGATGCAAAAAAACACCAACCAAATATCTCTCAGAGCACTTCACTGGCACATACTGTAAAAATATTTGGAACCAGAAGTCCATTACATTGCAGATAGAGGTAGGTAAAATTCTAGAAAGAAAGATCTTCCACAAGAGAGTAAATTAAAGAATTTTGGAATTGTAGAAGGTTTTTTCATGAATCATATTGGCAAATCACTGAAACTTTTCATTACGAGAAGTTCAGTCGTCTGATATTTAAAGAATATTAAAATATTTTGTGGGTTATGATTACTAATACAGGATTGAAACACTATGATTACAACTTCTTGTAACTGAATGCAGTTTTAGAAGTTGAATCAGACAGTATTGTTTGACTTTGTTTAGACTTTTTGCTATGCCTGAATGAAAGTATCATTTCAATTTATTCCCAAACAAAATTTCAGTTTTTGCACTACACTGTTTTTCTTCCACTTTCCTGTTCAGAACAAGAATTCTGCTTTCTGACTGCCTTTTTTTTTTCTTTGTGGGGGCAGAAGAGCCATTGGAAATAATGATAAATCCTCTGAAACCAGGGAAATATGGTATTAGAGGATGATTTTCATCTAAATCTTCCAATAACTGCAGGTGTCATGGCAAAAATTACTTTCTTTCCTGTTTTCTAGTGTGCTGTCACATTCCATTCCATATTTTTTTTCCATTAGGAGCTTCCAAGCTAGGATGCTGTAGGAAGGAAGGCAATGTAAAGTACAAGGGAGCAGCTGCCAAGGCAATCTCAATCAATAACTCACAGCCCTTGTCCCTACAAACGTGTCTTACCCAGGTGAAGCACCACAGCGCTGCTGGAGGGGAAGGGCATGGCTGGCTCATCCAGATAACACAGAGAGACCTCAGCCATCTCTGCTGATAACCCTGGCACCCAGCTGGATGGGCACTCCTGTCCCTGGCAGTTTGCATCTGACACAGGATCCTCTCCACCCAGCAGCAGTGGCCCCTCCACTCCTGTTCCCCTACAAACACCTTCACCAGCATCATCCCAAAGAGAAGTCACCAGCAATGAGCAGTTTCAGGTGGTAAATGAGGTGCCACCCCTCCCAGATGAAATCGTTCTCAGCTTCCTACAAAATCCCACTTTGCTTATGCCATGGATGTACTTCCAGCACGCATGTGCAACAAGAGCAAAAGTTTACTCTAAACATGCATGTGCACCTATTTTTTTAATATGTAATGACTTTATAATGGCAGCCCAGTAATGAGTTTAGTGACACTACTCACTGATTCATGTCTTGGAATTTGCTCTTAGCAATGGAAACATGCAGTAGCTTCTGCTTTACCCCAAGTCATGGCTCCCAGACCCTAAGCCACAGCTCTGTGGCAGTGGAGACCAGTGGAGTTTGCCTCTGGCCACCTTGTAGCTGAGAAGCCCTGGATACTGTTGGAATCTTGCTGCACGCTCTCTTTGGCTGTGGCTCACAATCATTCATTGAAACTTTACAAATAGTCTGAACAAAAAATGTGTTTGGAAACAATGCCACCTGCAGCTTTACCCTTCTTTGCTGATCATGGACAGGGGGTTGGTTCGTGACACAACACAGCTGGACATAAAATCTTACGAGATAAAAATCTTATGGTTCGGGCCAACTGGAGAATCATGAGGCACCCTCAGCTAGGATATTTCTGAATGGATACTTAAATTTTATTTAAGTTCTGAAGACGCTCACGGATAAGGAAAATAGGCTGGTTATTAGCTAGAGAAAAAAAATTGGGTAAGAATCTACCTAGCACATAGCATTGCTTTTCCACTGAGGGAGAATAAATTAGGCTAGTTTGCACTTTCCCTGCCTTCCAGACAATATGTTCTACAAGAAAACTGAGGATAATTTGTCTAGAATGTATTATTCATATACAATTATGATGTATTAAAATGATAATGTTATTAGAGTCTAAGGATCTAAACAAAGAAATATGTAGGGAGATTTAATATCTTTTTATTAGACTGACATTTTAGAAGAAAACAAACAAGATTTCAGGAGCTCAAGACCATCTCCAATGATCTGAGGAATCGTATGCCAAAAAAAGTCTGTCTGATCTTCCCTAACTATATCAGTTAGGCAAATATAAGATATTAACCTGCCTCATAAACCTTGCTTCATTTAAAATACTGAAAAATTGTGCTCACATGGGTTTATGCTAAGATATGGAAATGGCAAGAACAGAGAGAAGAAATAAGGTTAAGCGCAGGGATATTTTTCAAACAATTTATGCTAATATTCTCCTAAATTCCAACATGAGCTTCAAGCAAAGCTGTATTATTTTCAGTGAAACAAAATTACTCATGTGGAGGCTAAGCAAATTCAGTGACTTGCTTATTTCAAACAGGCTTTGTATTTTATGCCTGTAAAAGATTTCAATTGCCTGGTAAGTAAAAACAGCTGATTTAAGGGCACAGTGTATCACCCAGCCAGCCCTGTCTATAATACTTAGGTAATTATTCAAAATTGTTATTTATTCCTGTGAAGCAACAGGGATGTACATAACTTCCTCTGAAGGAGGAAAGCAGCACAGCACTTGCCTGCTCCGCCAAGTACAGACTCTGCTCTCCCAAGAATCATCGACACACGTAATTCCAAAGTGTTTGAGTTATTGTGAATGCTTTGGAGAGCTCCTAGGATATCCCAGAGAATCCTGATCTTGCATGGGTATCTAAGGTGCTCGTGCTGATGGAGCATCTCAGGACGGGGCTGCTTGGAGGCTCAGGAGCCCCAGCTGCCCGTGGCACGTGTGCGCTCACATCCGTGGGTTTGGCACATCCCACCAGGGAATAAACACCTCCTCAGGATCACATCTGAACTGCGGGGCTGGGCCCACATGAGAGGGAGGCAGGCAGCAGCAGGCAGCGCTGTCCCTGAGCAAGGAAAAGCACGTGTGCATGGAATCACCCCTCCGGAATGGAGGAGAATGGGAAAAGCCTGCTTGCTTACCATCTACCCTGAGGTACCTTAAAGACAAGGACAACAACTTGGATGTTAACAACGTTAAATATGGGATCCCTCAGAGCACTCCTCACAATGACTGTGCTACAAATGGAGATGAATGTACAGTAAAATATTTTTACGTCAGCCTCAAATACAGAACAATGGTGAAGTTAAAGCATCAACACACTTCCGGAAGCAAGAAGAACCTAGTCAGATTTGACATTTACAATAAATATCATGTAAGCACCTTCAATAGCAGCCATGAAGAAGTTGCTTTATACTACTGTTGAGTGTATTCTGTGCTTGATTTTAAAATATTGAGGGTTGGCTGGCCATGGGCCAAAGTGCCACACTGCTTGGCTCTAGCAGATATTTGTTGAAGACAGAATCCACAATGCACAAAGAAATGTCATCACTGTTTTTTCTGCAGTGCCTATGCATCTGGCTTCATTTGACTGATGCTTAAAAAAAAATCCTGTTTTTCCTTCTCTAAATAGAGAGGATGTATCAGACCAGCAGTTTGAAGTATTTACGTTAATTGAACAATTTTAAGAAGAGCTTTACTATAAATAGCATTGCTGAAATAATCTGACTCAGTTGTCACCCACATAATAAGGATGTTCTTATTTTTATTTTTTCCAGACATCTAAATTGCTGCCAATTCTGAAAGTAATACTGATGAAAAGAGGAAAAGGAAAGGATTGTGTTAGATGTACATCAACGACAACATCACTATATCCTATTAGAAAATGATTAATTTGAAAGATTTGCAATTAATTTAAGTAGGGTAGAACACAGGGGAATTCTGGTTCTCCTACAGTCAAATCTTGAGGTTCACCAAGCTTGTAATGGACTCAAATCGAGGCCACCTGACTTGGCTGTTCCTGAGCTCCTCCAGAAAGCTGCAGTCTTGTCAGCTCAGAAATCTTCCATTAGATGCCCAGCTTTAGCATCTACCTGACCAGCAGCACTTGTGTGCATGACCCTCATTATCTGCAACAGGAAGTCACTGCTTAAAGACCATCCCCCAACTCAGCATTAACAAAGTGCAAGTTTTCAATCAGGCTTCTTAACAAGCCCCTGAAATGCTGCCAGGCCTTCTAATCCAGCAGCAAGTCTTGTCAAAACATGGTGACTTTGGACCAAAAACCCCCATCGCGCACCGGAATGGGCTCATTTGGCTGGCAAGGACAACCAAGTACTTCTAAATGACAAAAAAGGGGGAGGCAGAGAAATCCCACAAACACAAATTATTGAAAACCACACAAGTGAAAAAATTCAGGCTGATGTGGGAGCAGGCACCAAATGGAGCTATTGAGATGAAAGAATCGGCCCGAATGAGCTCACACTGCACTGGATCTCCTCGGAGGCAGGATGGCTGAATAGTGCGTGCCCCAGGCTGGGTGTGCATGTCAGTACAAGAGACTGCGAGAGCAAAGGCCACAAACCAAGCACTAAATACTGAAAACAAACTCCTTTTCTTCCTCCATCTTTCATGGATATCTGAAAATAGCTGGAAATAAACAAAAAAAAGCTGGGGGGAAAGGCAGAAGGATGTTGGAATTAGGCAGAAAAGCCCTGAGATGCATGCACAGACTGCACATGCGACCATGAAATTCTGGGTTTAGCTGCACAGATGATTTCTGACAGGCATACAAATAGTCTGTAGTGCAAATTATATGGGATGGAAGGGTTTAAGGCCCTGTCTGGGTCAGGGGACACACGCTCGTGAACACCACTGACCCCAGGCTTCAGCTCAGAAGGACCCTGCAGTTCCAGCAGTACAACAGCCTCCCTCAGGCTTTTAAAAAAGCTCCTGTTGCTAAGTGCAGGCTTGCTGGCAGCCATCTATATGCACTATTTGCCAAAAGGTGCCTTTTCCTCTTTTGACTTATTCAAACTTCTGTAAATTAACAGCTAAAAATGCCCTGCTTTTCACGCGTTTTAATTAAGATTGCTTTCTCCCTGCAGGAAGAGAAATACTGAAAATAGCCTGAAAAATGAGTCCCCTTGTTGCCAGGTGAGTTTTTCCAACACACCCAGCCTTGCTAATGAAGTGAAACTCCTATCTTCACTTCAGGTGGTAGCTAATTAGTATATTTTCTTAATTAAAATGCTTTTCCTATCGAGGTATTCTTCAAAAAGGCCAAGGAGGGCATTTTGTTGCTATGACCACTTAAAATCAAAATGTCTTATTAGAGGAAGGGGACATCTGCTCTGGGTTTCAGAATCTCCTAGAAACTTGTTGGGAACACTGTAAGCAAGTCTACAACACCGTCTGAATTGATTCAAATACCAAATAAGAGCTTCAAGACCAAAAGGTTTAAACTACAGAGGGCTAAAACCTCAGCTCCCAAACCAGCCCAGGGGAGAGGTGCCACTTGAACTAAGCACTGTCTATGATCCTTTGATTCTATTGTCACACACACATCAGTTCAGGGCCATTCACTTTAATTTCTGCTTAAAAATAAATTTAAGCCCTCAAGACTTTCTGACTTTACTTTCAAACTGAAGAAACTTCCACTGATTTTAACATCTACAGATCTTTAAATAATAACTGGTTCCAAACTGATTTCATGGCTTTGTAGTTAGCATGTTACCAGAGCTCCTATAAATGTTGTTAACATCGACACAGGTCTTTACAAATCTAGATGGTGTGTTTTGGCAGCTGGGCTGCTTGCTTGACCAGCCTGTTTGGCATCTCTGTTCTACTGATCATAGTTCTTGGTTAGGACTTTCAGTAGAATGCATTTAAAGGTTGGGAGAGGTGGGAAGGGGTTGTATTGGAGGGCAGATCCTTCCTAGAAAAAAATGCTGAAAGACGATGATGGATTTGGTATATTTTTACTTCATACATCTTCTGGATCTTCAGTGACTATTCCCCTTCCTCCACTTCTCTCTGGAAAAACTGTGTGCAGAGCTATCCTCAAACTTTCGGCTAAGCACAAGAAATAAAAATATGTGAACTCCAGCATTTTGAATCATTTGCAGGAAGAAATGTATCAGCTTTTCCCCCTTTTCTCCTTTTCCTGTCAAGGGTGTTCAGATAACATAGAAACTCGAGCCTTTCAAATGCTGCAAGTTGAAAGTACGTGAAAGCATCCCACTCTGCTTTTACCAAGTTTGAATCTCTCTCTGATTCCTGCAGAATGGGAAGTAGGAGAATGACACTGTGCTTCCATCTGTCTCATTGTATCTGAGAGTGCAGAAAGGAGCTGTCACACCAGCAGCTCTCCATCACAGCACTGAGCTGGGGTCACAGCCGTCTTTCACCTATTAAAGATAATTCCAGGCTTTGTCTGCAGTGTGGAGTGTTTCCTTCCCCTTTCTTTTTAGGTGTAATGTATAACCTTGTCAAAGAGCTAAATATACTGCAAGTTCTCACAAGAAACAGAGAAGTGTCAGGGACTGAATCTTTTCACACTGACTTTATAATAAGTTTCCGTTTTGGGGGTTTTTTTTATAACAATTTCATGACTTGCAGAAGCAGTTAATTTTCCCCTTTTGTACAGTAGCTCAGGGTTGTGAATCAATTTGTTCTTGCACAGACATAGGTGAAATAATAGCCCTACAGAAAAATCCTGCTCCACTGGGAGTTTGTGACTGGCATCTTGGGAGGGCAGAAGATGTGACTTCCCTTGAACATTAAAATGTGAGAGGATTTGTTTAAATTCCACATGTATGACAAACCTTGCCATTCATGAAAGGTTTACTGATCTGGCCGATCATAGGAAAGGACTGCTGGAAAATGGGCATCTTCAAAATAGAAATGCCAAATTTCTAGGGAGAAATTCATATTTATGTCATAGATCAAGAAGTGAATTACCCATTTGAAGCCAATATTTTGGTTTTAAAAAGGGAAATTTATTAATTTAAACAAAACATAGACAAAGCTGTAATCAGGATCCTGAACAACTGCCTTTCACCCTCAGTCCTGGCAGAATGATGGTGAACTATTGCAAGAGGAATTAAGAGATTGTTAAACTGAGCCCCTCAGGCTCCCCTGCCTGTATAGCAGGAAGTCTGGGAAATAACAAGAGGCCTGAGGGTCTGTGAGCTCTTCAGGCTCCTACAGCTGAGGTGGGAAGCTCTGCATTCCATGACAGAGGTGTACCTTACAACCATGATACCCAGGTCCTCCCATGATGATGCACCAAATCAAAGATTTTTTTCTTTAGATTAGGGATTAGAAATTTGCACCTGAAACATACAGTCAGGTGAGTCTCCTGACTCAGCAGAGAATGAGACGCAGGAAAGAGACAACACTGGAGGATATGAAGGGTCTATAAAACCTGGCTCTGCACATTATGGGGGGGGGAGGGTGGAAATTTCCTGTTCCAAGTACATGTTCCAGTGCCAGAGCTGGTGGTCAAGACGTGAACACTCTCAGACCCATGTTTGAAACAAAGGAAAACACGGATAGCAGAGAGTTTTTAAGGTCAAGCCTCACATTCCTATTATGAAGTCACATTTCACATTTACTATAGAAGCCTTCTATTTCCTAAATTCAGTTTCTTGCTCCTCCTCTCTTCTTCGTGATCTTCTCACATAATTCTGCAATATAACTCTGCAACAGTGTTCCAAAGAATTTGCATTTGAACTACGTAGGCATACATAAGGCACTGTGTGCTGGTTGTGTGATACATCTGTGCTGTATAGCAGCAGCCCTCCCTAGAACAGGGTTTCAGAGCTATGATAACAGTAGTAAGGAGCTGGCTCCTCTCAGAATTTATAGGAATTGTGTGGCAGCTGAGTGAGAGCACTCGAGGATACGGCGCTGGATGAGGAGCATGTGCCTGCCTGGCACCACCTGTCGTGTCACAGCAAATGTGTCTCCTCGAGCTCTGAGCTGCTCCAAGCCCTGAGCACAGTAGGGGTGTTTCTGTTCAAGGGCAGACACCTCCTGCTCTGCATCAGTTTCGTGATCCTGCAGGCTCTGCTGAACGCCGTAGTGCTGTGATTGCTGTGACATCTCAGTCACTCAGGCATGGAGAAGCAGGTGGGCAGAGCCCAGGACATCCAGCCTACGTAACCAAAACTGTGCACAGAGATGCAAACCATAGTGATCAGCTGGCTTTGTGCAGTCCAGACCCCTCTCTTGTCAGCAGGCCCCGTGGGCAAGGAGCCACAATAAACAGATACATGCTCCAACCATGACTGGACAGGGCCCCTGGTACTAATCTAACATTAAAAAATAAGTTACTGCTTACTAGGAGAGGAGTCCTTATTGAAAGTTGCAGAAAGCTCTCAATTTAGACCCTTCCTTGAAATTCAGGATCTTCTAGAAACAGGGAGCTGCTGCCTCTGGGATGGCCGTGACACAATACTGCAGTTTGTGTTCATTCTGACACGAACTTGAAAGACTCCAGTGCCACATCTGTGGCATCCCTGTGCTGCCCTGCTAGACAGGATTTACCTGGAATAAACGTTGTTCTGCTCTGTTTTGTTGAACACAGAAAAAGCAAGCGTAGGCCTAGGCCTGGTCCCGCGTCAGCCGTGTCCCTGAGTGCCCCATGTTCCCTGCACATCGCTGCCAAGGCCGAGGGGCACCGTGGGGAACAGACTGCTCAGAAGCTGCTCCCCACCGCCTGCAAGGCCACCAGCTCCTCTGCATTTGGCCAGCAGTTCTCTTCTTGGCTCCCGCGCACGACACGGGTTAAAACACTACTCCAATACCGCTTCCCATCTGCTCAGGGGAATCTCCAACCAGTTTCATGTCCCTGCATAATCCCATCTTGGTTTGGATAAGTTCTGGAACTTGTTTAGAACTGTGCTGATGAGAACATTTACATACATTGTTCAACTATATGTGTC
The DNA here is from genome assembly GCA_013397845.1 of Melanocharis versteri. NCBI lineage: Eukaryota > Metazoa > Chordata > Aves > Passeriformes > Melanocharitidae > Melanocharis > Melanocharis versteri. Next base: position 1,519,840 of record VZTG01007483.1, on the reverse strand, counting down.
AGCCCTTGTGTTTCTGTCTGTAAGGAGAGGTTCTTCCCAAGGTGTTTAAAGGGCACTATATAAAGCTCACTCACTAAGTGCTTTAGGACTATTTGAAAAATTCTTTATCTACAATTAGAAGTGAGATATAGTTTTAAAAACTCCAATAGACGTCAGGTGCAGCAGATCCCCACCCACAAAGTCCGAACACTTAAACATAGCTGATGCCTTTCTAAAACACTTAACAGAAATAAACAAAAGTATTATGGGAAAACACACAAAGAACTGCAATATTTCAGTAACTTACAGTTCACATTTGTATAAAAATTGCAGGCTATTCCCTGGCATTTCTCAAATGCAGATTGAAGACTACACAACACAACAAACGCACAAAAAACCAGAAAAAAGCATATCATAATCTAAAATTTCCCTATTGGAGTGTGCGATTTTAAACTTCACCACTGAAAGATTTTTCCTACAGGAACTCCAAGGAGTACACTAGCATGCTTTGATAATATCATAATCAATGTTTGTAATGAAAAACACATTATTCTGTTTTCTTCTTGAAGGAAGAAAATCATATTTAAAAGTGTCTCTTCTATCTTCATATTTGAAATTAATAAAATCAGCATTTATCAGGAATCCTAAAGGCACTTCTCTCACACAAAATCTGAAGTCACAATTGACAGATGATACATCTGTTAATTGGAAGTTCTATTTTTGACAGATGTTCGATATGTATTAATGATCTGGTGCTTTGACTAATCCAGCCAAATCAACAGCTTTAGATGGAATTCAAAGGCTATTTCAGGGATCTCTGCCAACATTTATGTCACTGGATTTAAAAAAAAAAGAAAACCAAAACCACAGCAAAAGCCTGTCTCCCATCGTCATAAATCTAAGCGTACAGAAAGTAAAATATGAATTGTCACACTTTTTCCATAATCAAGCTGACCAGAGCTACATTGAATAAATAAATAAATGGACAAAACACAGCTAATGTTATTGCCCATGGGTTCAATATTTACCAGTTTATGTACCATCTGAGCTGTTTCCTGTAATCAGCCAGGCACATGGCACTTTCATTCTCAAGAGACATTATCACCATGACAACTTTATCAGAATAAATTATGAAACACAACACTTGGGGCACGCAGAATGTGGGCACAGGTTTGGAATATTATTTTATTAGTTATTCTTTTAACAACGCTCCAAGTGCCCACTGGAGAGGAGGAAATTTAAAAAAACCTACAAACCATGCCTATCAAAATAACAATAAAAATGTAAAAACTTTGCAAAAAGAAAAGGAATAAAGTCATTAGGCTGAAAAATGGGCAATCAAAGGAGCTATTGCGCTCGGCAGATGGAAAAGCAGCAGGTGCCATAGTGCGATGGGACCTTGCTTCCCATCATGCGCACTCTACAATGATGCAGCCTGACAGGGAAGGGAATTAATGTGTCAGAGCAGGTACTTTCTGTCCATTAGCTGATTCTCAGTACATCCACACACACTGCTGCCTCTACCTGCTCTTTGAGAAAATGACTAACAAGCCATTGTCCCCAAAGTCGCACGCGAAAGGACGGCGCTGTGTGACCTGCCTGTCACTGTCCCAGATTAACGGAGTAGAAGTGACCAAGTAAACATTTCTGCACCTCAGACTGGGATTAGAGATTTCAGCCTATGAATAAATTATTTGAATGCAGATGTTTGGAATACATTAAGGTAAAGCATATTGGACAGGCTCCATTGGGAGGAAATGCTGATGAATAGAATTTCCAAGCTGTATTAACTCTGGCAAACAACAAAAGCAGTGTGCAGAGCCTGATAACACACCCACACCTATCCTTTATCTGGCAAAATCCCTTGTTACACGAAGGACAATTTATATACTGTAAACTCCATTACTCTGGTGGCCCACGATACATCACTATATTCTGGCTGGTTTGTGTGCCTCATTTCCATCACAAATGATAGAAAATATGACCATAAAAATAAAAACCAAATCAACACAGAGAGTCTTGAGAGGTTTCAATTTGTTTAAGTCAGTCAGTCCCCTTCACTGGCCATCTGTCCTTTTTGCTGCTGAGTTCAAGGATGTCTACAATGATAAGTACAAGAATTACTTCTGGCAGCAGAACAATGACACACTTTGAAGTCCTTGCTTCTGACACAGCATTTCCAAAGAGGCAAAGAAGTACCAAGCTTGCCCTGACTGAAACAAACTGCAAATTTATTTCCACAAATTAAAGGAATCTCTAGGAAGGCTCCATTAGAATTTTTCACTGACTACAAGAATAAAAATTGAAGTATGTGCTCTGCGGTATTTAATATGATTTGGCACAATCATACACAGGATTTCAGTTAGACACCAAGGTGGAAGATTTCCATGATCAAAAGATTTTCTTTTGTAATTTTGGATAGTCTGAGCACACTCTTCTTTGAAAATATTTTGTTTCTCGATATCATAAGCAAATAAAACATTAATGATGTCAGAACCCTGCTGATATTTCCAATTGGATATATTACATTTTTCTTTGTAATGATCACAATTAAAACAAAGGAAACCCAAACCAGATAGATAGATAAAGCAAGTCACTAGTCAACAATAGAAAAGGTAGAAAATTCATGCAGGTTAGACAATCCATCTTTTACTCTCAATCTGCTATTGTGTAAAGCATCAACAGCAGCTGCGTGGAGTGTTAATTTTGGTTTAATTCCTTGGATTTTTAAAATGTAATTTATAAAAAAAATTAGCATTTTTTTCCACTTAATTTTGTTGGTGGTGTTGTATCATTACACCCTAGAGCTAAGAATTATCTTCTTTTAATTATTTCAGCTTCTCAAAAACTAAGGACCATTATTTTCTGAAAAAATCCTTCAAAATCCTCTTAGTTTATTACATTCATAATTAGAGAAAATAATGACATATCGTTAACAGATATCTTTAGAACTGAACCACCAGAAGACCCATTAGGCATGCTTAGGCCTTTCGAAGAATCCATGAGACACAGGCAAGAGCCACTTTTTGAAGTTCTTGCTTAAAACTGTAACATGACATTTTTTAAATCTAAAATTTGGTTTATCAAAATGCTACCAGAAATGGTCCATTTGTTTTGTACTGATAACACAGGATATGACTTTAGGGAACTTCTAAATGAATAAAGCATATGCAGGACTAGCCAAAGGATTATTTTAGAAATTTGAGGTGTAGCCAGGGCAACCTTCACACCTGGCTTATTTCAGTGGCATTTGAGACCCAACAGAAGAATAAGAATTAACAGCGAGATAGAGCGCATTCTGAAGGGTCATGGCAGTTCCAGGAACAAGCACACACGTAATTAGAGACTGTTTCTGCCTCAAGTAAATCCATGCATTTAAAAGGAAGGCAAGAGAAGGAGATGAGACCAGAGAGAGAAATAAATACCACAGAAATGTGAAAAACTCTTATCTAGAAGCTTAGGCACAAAGTTAAATCTCAATATGCTCCTGCAGCAGCCGTTAAAGCAAAACATCCCTGGCTGTCCAGATCGTGAAAGTGCCACCAAACAAACATTGCATCAAATTTAACCTGCTCGGGTGCCTCAGATTAAGCTGATAATGTATCTTCAACTGTGCAACACACTGCTGTACTAATATTTATGGAGTTAAACTAAAGAGCCCGTGTTTTCCCAGAGTCCTAAGGGATGTACCTTAAAGCCTAAACATGATATTTCTATACAGTCTGCTTCTAGCAGCTGCCATTTAAATGGAAATGGCTGGATAAATTTCCAATCATGACCTATAAGAAATATTTCTAGTAGCATTTGGCATGATTGATTTGAGTTCTGTAGCACTGCCTTCTCACAGGGATTATCCATTTTGCAGCCTGCTCTGCTCCACAGGAAGATGGAACGATAGAGACCAAGAGGGAAGGATGAATACAAAATGCCTGCTAACCAGCAAGGCTAATGGCACTATTTATTCCCAAACCTGTATCAGAACTCATTTTGTAGTTACATACAACAGCAGACCAAAAAGAAATTGTAAAGATCTTTTTCTTAACCTGTGGGCTAAGAGGTTTTTTGCAATTGCTGTTTTTGACCATTAAAAAGCCAGTTAAGGTGTACTCTGCCTGGAGATGCTGCGTATCAGCAAACACGGTGTCATGTCACTGCCAGCAGTTCAGAATGCAGCACCATTTGCACTGACACATTCGTACATAGCATGGCATCTTCTCTATATGCTCATTTACAATCTGATTGCATGTCCACTTAAAAAAAAAATTAATAAAAAGATCCCTCTGCGAAATGGATAAAATACTATTACTAAATGATATGCGTAATCATTCAGTACCATTACTACTGAAAGGTGATATTGCAGTGACATTGAGAAAATTGGATCTATTCTTCATACAATTATATAGCTACACTTTCACTCTAATGCCATTCTAATTGGAAAGGAGCACTGAAATGTGAAACTGGGCGCATTTCAATATCTAATTATCACTCGGTAACTCATTCTCAAAATAGTTTTCTGGAAAAGACAGTTGCCAAGAATGCTATTTTAATTCTGAAGTCTTCACTAACATTCATACAGAGAAAATGCTTTATTCACTATTTGTCTGTATTTCAGACACATTTACACCACTGAAAAAAGATGGACAATAGATATATACAAATGTAAGTTGGTCTGGCTCCAATGGAAAAACATTTGCGTTTACCACTCTGCCAGTCAAGGGATTGTGAGCAAGATATGCTTCCTGGGGCAGGAGCCCTTAAGAGTTAAGAGATAAAAACAAATTAAATTAAAAAAGCAATAAAAAGGCAACATTTTTTACATAAAACATTTGCTAGATAGAACAATAAAAGAAGTAATTTGAGTTATGGTAGGTAAAATCAGCAGGATCTACGTTATAGACCTATTACAGTGCTTTAACAGGGTACTTTTGAATTGGTGTTTCTCCCTCAGGACTTAACCTGATGACAATCAAATGCAATTTAATTTTGATAACAGAATACTTTGGGGGAATTTTATAATGAAAATATTCTAAAGAACCAAACAAACATGAAATGTGACAGTTTTGGGGATGAGTCTGGGTTTTGTTTTTGAAAGGAATAGAAGCTTTTACACATCAACACCCATGTACGTGCAACAACTTTTGCATTTACATGAACAAAAGGATGCCCTGTCTGCTGATGTAAATTGGCAGCGTTCACCTGCTAAAAGCCTCCTTGCAAAAAGTCCAACGAACAGTCAGAGATAGGTGAGTCCCAAGGTGCTGAAAGATCTCAATACCTTCAGTTCTCTCTATTTTCAGGATTAGGCCAAAATTCATCATTTTCCCTACATGTTTATTCTTCTTGCCTCCATATTCTCTCCTTAAAAGCACAATTCAATCTAAAAATGAAATTATTTTTGTTACTGACGTAAAAGGCTGTGACAGGAGGTGTTAGGAAGAACAACTTTAGACAGTAGGTTACCAACACCAGAGACACCACACACGCTGTAAACATGCCCCGCTCTGGCTGATGCTAACCTGTAATTACACGAGCTTTAAGACAGGGAACATGGCAAGAAGTTTCTCCAAAGATCATTGCTGTGTATCATCCTGCCCAGCACAGAAAGGATGGAGCAGGGGGAAGGGGAATAAAACCACTGATTCCTGCAGGTAGAATAAACATCCATATCTGCAGCCAAGCAGATCCTCATCAATAGCGTGAAAAAGATCCTTCATCTGCTTTCCATAAAGCTGCTCTAGAACTTTACATGTGGCTGCTGGAACCTCAGTCACTCTCTCCAAGCTTCCACACACAACCACAAGTGGCTCCAAGATTTTCCAGCCAGTGCTGTAAATGCCCTAGAGAAGATGTCTGCCATCTTAAGCATTTTTAAAATATTCTGTAGATAGAAGCCATGCAGATGAGGTTAGGGTCATGAATTCTTTTATATTAGCTTTGATCATGTGTTTAAAACACATTTTGCTGAAAACCAAGGCAAAAAGTAGATTTCAACCTTCTGGGCAGTGTCTGCTGCCTTCCCTGCCAAGAGAAAAATAACTGATTCCTTGCTATTGACATACAGAGTGTGTTCTTCTAGTACTCTATGCTCCTGGCTCATTGGTTCTTAACTTTCTCATATTTTCCTTACTTAGTTATTCTACCCTTTGACAGTCATTCTTAGCCATTTGACCTACTTTCCACTTTCTATACAATTCCTACTCGTGGCTTAAGTCCATGAAGAGTTCATGATTTAGCTGACCTTCTCATAAGGACAGCCAGTGTCTGTGACCTTGCTAGAAAGCCTCTTGGGAACTGCCAGTTCTTGAAAGTCTTTTCTCTTGCTCTCACACAGTATCCGTTTCAGTAACCCAGGGCTATTAAGTATTCTTTTATTAAGTCCAATATTTTAAATTTGTTCTTATTTCTCTCCACCTTTTCTGTATCAGAAATGTCAATATTTCAGAAACTTTGCCATGAACCCCACCTTTTACTTTTGCAATTTCACCTGCTCACCTTTAATCACCACAATGCAATCCACAAGTCTCCCTTTAACTCTTTATTCCTGAAATTCTGAAAACTGACTGCAAAATGTTTCAAGCAGATACTGGGCCATCTGCACTCCTTTCCAGCAGGTAGGTGGGGAGCTCATGAACCACATGGCTGCACAACAGCATTGCCAGCACCTTTGGCTACTCTTCTTTTGATTAAAACTGTGAGACACCAAGACACTTCATGGAAATCTCTGTATCTATCTCTTGCTACATTCTGCTCATCAGAGCAGGGTGTTCTAAATATCCATAAACAATTAACCAGCATTTCCATTTCTCCTCAATAGTTCATTTCCTTACCTCATTTTCTAATACCTCCTCTTTGACATATGTGACAAAACTTCATCTTTCCTCCTGAGCAATCAATGTTTATTTATGTTACTATTATGATATATGTTAAAACTTCAATTCCCCCCTTCATTCCATAATCCTTGCATTACAGTACCCACGACACAAATATCTTTGACATGTGACATAAGGGCTATCAGAAGCACCAAGGATTTGAAGGATATCTTAAAAGTAAGTACCACAGACTCAATTTTCCCCTCTGTCCTGGCATATAATGAAATGATAATGGTGCTTTGCTGTGGCTAGCCAGAAGGAGAATGTTACTGACAGATGGACGCCAAAAGAAAAGAGCTAAAAACAACTAACAGTCCTAAACTGATGAAAACAATTCAAGAATCACAGTCTGTTGTCTAGGTTCAGATTGCAGAGCGACTCTAATGAAGATTGTTCGACCATACTTTTAGATTATCTACAATCAGTTCTTGAAAAAGAAAAACTCCAAATCCCACTGCAACTTGATATTTTCCCTATTCTTCTTATACAATACCAGTTAAGTAATTTATGCCATTAAAAATCTTTAGCATTTTAAAGGGGATGGCAGCACAATGAAGGAAAAGCACAAATTAAATAATCACTTTTCCTAAGAGATCTGATTTTTCATGGAGAGGATTAGAATTGTGGATCTATGCAAGACAGAATACCAAATGAAATAGAAGGGTACCTCATCCTTTTTTGATAACAAGAATGCATTGCTGTATGAATCTAGCACCATATTTCTCATTTCTTTGCGAAGTTTGAAAATAAACTCTTAAAGTTAACATAATCTTAAACTATACGGATTAACCTTTTCCAAGTGTAGCAATCACCAGCCAAAAGATAGAGGAGTGGAATTCATACTCTAGCAAAAGGGCAGGAATAAATCCTGCCCTTCAATACAGCCCAGAAAGGCTATTCTGGCCACCCACATCAGGCTGAAGTTCATTTTCAGAGAGCTTCCCAGAGTAAGATAGCAGAGCCATCACTTGAGCAGGAGGAAGATTTGTTTCACTTGGCATTAGGCATGACCTGCGCAGGCATGGACAGCTCAGCTAATCAGAACAGGGGCTCTTTACAGCTCAGCTTGGACATATCCACACTTTTTAAAGGATCAATTCATCTCACATACTTTACACGTCCTCTCCCAAGGGAGGCAGGCTCATGCCCCTAATGACCCTATTGACTATAAATGGAATCTGGACAGCTACTTTTGACCACATGAATCCCACCCTGGGCACTGATGTAGTCCAGGGTTATCTCATAACACACAAGAAAATAAGGATATTGAAAGGCTCTGGAAGAACAAAAGTAGATTAAAAGTAAAGACAAAAATATAGAGCTATGAAAGATGCCATTATTCTCTTTCACAGAGATTTTCAAATAATTCAGGAGAAATATATCACATTCTGTGAATTCCAGAGTACAGGCACAGCTCCAGCATTCCTTTTTCTACAATGGTTTTCCACAATTTCATTTGTTTACCTCAAGCTTTTCTTGCAGAAGGAATACCATAGCAGAGGACTTAAATTACACTGTACTTATTTAATATTGCAATGTGTTTCAAAGCCCTTCCAGACATGAAAAACTGAAGAAGAGGATCTCTCGTCTATTAAAAAATAAGTTTATTTTTAAAGTAATGCAAAAACAACCTTGAAGCCACAGGTTTTTTAAAGGTTTGCCAGGAATATTCAGCAAGTTAGTAACTGGTTTTCAATCAAAGTATACATCTTTTCTGTGCTTACAATAAATATTCAATAACTAAATGGAGAAGACTAAAGATTTTCCCAGTCCACTCTATGCATAAACACACCAACATAACCTGGACTCTATTTTTACCCGTGGCATATGTAATAATATTGCCACTGCAGATAATCCTTACTTGGTCTATATTCCAACAAAGAAATTAAACTGAGAACTTTTTGACAGGACTTGCTAAGGAGGCATAATATCTCCTGATTAAATATTTGTTACTGCTAACAGAGAAGAGAAAACCTCAGGAACATGTGATAACTCACCCACTTTCAAGTTTTGTCCTCATCTATTTCTTCCTCTTCTCTCACACTAGAGCTAAAAATATTCTCTCTCAGTTTCAACTGGCTACTGAAAACCCAGTGAGTAAGATCTACAATAAAATGCCGTATTAAAATGCAAGGGTGCATATGAAGTGTGAGTCATTCCTGTTTCATCAGAGCCATACCACAAACAGTAAAATCCACTGCCTTGCAGTGTTTGTCTCTGAATTTTGTTTCAGCGACATTACCTTGTTGCTAGAGGTGATCAATGGACTCTCACAAAGCCGGACAAAAACCCGCTGCCTGCACAGCCAGCAAAGGGGAGCGAAGCGCTGCTGCCTCGCTTCTCTCTCCCCGCCTCAGCAGGCTGCAGGTTCTGGAGACGCCCTGCCTTTCTCAAGGGAGACAGTGTTAACACGAGCTTCTGTAAAAGAGATTTTTCTGTGAAGTTTCAATGAACACAAAAGCTAAGGGACTTTGGCTCGATAACAACATATTGATATCTTTATTCATCTCCTTTGTTCCACATATCCTCTGGGCATCTCTGGAAATGTTCCCTCCCCTTAGGATTTGTACCACCACACTGTGAAATCCAGAGTTCCCCCATCACCTTAATAGGTCTAGACTCAACTATTAAGAGTTTTAGCCCAAAGGATGACAGGGGATTTGACAACCTCATATGTTACATGAACAAATCTGCTGAGACAGATTAACTACACTGGTACATTTCCATTTCCCACTGCCTCTTCTGACTGCAACAAAGCACCTTTTTCACCAGGATGGAAAGCATCCCTCTGAATTCTATGTAGATATAAACTACCTGACTTGAAGCATCAAGGAGATGAAAGCATATTTAAGAAATCAGCCAGGAAAGACCAGTTTGCTTCCTAGTTTAATTAATTAAGTTGCATTACCTGCCATAGCACCTTATAAATACTATGATTATTTATCAGAAGTATAGCCTTCAAAGGATTTTCATTTATTTTATCCATCTAAACTAACTTCACCCTGATATTTTGCCAGTGCAAACCAACCCCTTCAAAATTTGGGCAAATCCAGACCTGTCCACTAAACAGCTAAATAACTCCTTTTAAGACAACATTGCAGGAGAAAATAATATCCACATTTTATCCTCAGTATCAGTTACCTCCACACATATGTTAACAGCAAGCTTCTGAACTCTTGATATGCATATGTATTAATGACTTTTCATTAACTACCTAGAGAACACTATAAGCATTCCTGTTCAAAAGTAAAACATGAGTAACTCCACACAGTCAGAACAAAATTCTGAAAATCCTGAACCTGCGTAATCAGAGAGAGGAAGCTGGATGTACAGCCAGAGGCCTCATAAAAACAAAACCTCATACACCAGTACTTAAATTTTAAGATTACCTTGTAATCTCGCAGACAATATTTCTGAGCCTGAAGGGCTAAAAGCTGTGAGGTTATTAACAGCCACATCTCTGCAGAAACTTACTCTCATCTGCCTCAGATGCTTAATGAGTGGTTGGAAGGGAGAGAGAATCAGCTGCTTACCATTAATCATTGCAAGAAGTAGCCCTGCAAGCTCATAAATAGCAGGTAAACCATTTTTACTGATGTGGTTAAGATAATAGTATAGGACAGGGACTTTAGCCGTGCTTTCATCTCTTCCAATATTCCGGGGTGGTGACAGCATCACCACCACTCCTCCAGTTTAGCTACCCTATACTAGCCCTTCCCTCGACAATATTGTGTTTTGCCTTGCTTCCTTTGAGCTTTTCTCATGAAGATATTGCAAGGCAGACAGGCACTACATAAGAAAGCTTTAAATTATAAGACCACAGAAAAAATGACCATTATTTCACAATAAGGCAAATTTAGTGTTTCAGGCAGATGCCCATACTGTTTAAAAAGTTTGGCTTAATCTCAAGATTTTTTTCTTTTTTTTTTGCCTACATGTGAGTGTCTTTTTTTGTGTATCCATGAGTCTCAAGAGAGTTACAAACATCTCATTTCTTCCTATGTTTCAGAGCTCTTGCAGCTCTCTTCTACGTAGTGACATCTGTATGCTCCAAAACCCACAGGGCAATCTATTTATAACTGAAGCAGAATGAATATTCCACAGAAACATTTCAGTTAAGGAACTTTGTGCCATTTTTTCTTTTTATTGACTATCAATGGAAGATACTATTAATTTAACTAAAAAATGATTGAAGGTATTTGCCATTTGGGCAGTTTGGCATGGTCAAGCCCTCCTTTCTGCTCCTTGCCTCAGTAACTCTGTTAGCAAAGCATTATCTTCAAACTATGATTGCTAGAACAGAATATTACTGAAGGGACCTGTAAAAAGCAGACATTTCAGAAGACACTTAACAAAAAAAAAGACTATTTTTAAGGAAAAGTTAATGTAAGAAAGGTTTATAAACAATTTAAGAATATTCTTTAAAAAGGTTAAATGAATATTCTCTTTTATTCCATTATCATGGCACTATTAAGGCCATTATTCCTGTGTTAGTTATTTCCTAGAATATACTAGATGTTTATTTACCATAAATGTTTACTTACTAGAATATTTACTAGAGTAGCTGTATTCCCAAAAAGTTGTGAAATTGTTCTAAAACAATGGAGTGAATGCATCAGAGACTTCTACACAGATTTCTATCTGTATGAAGAGAGTAAATTAACTACTTCCATATGTTTACTGGAGCCATATATTCTAGATTTTAATAGGAAAAACATCTGCTAAAATCAAGCCAGTACCAATCACTCCTGCATTGCCTCTAATAAGACAGAATTTATCATTTTTTATCCCCCTTGCTCAAGTACAAGGTGACCTTGAAGACCTATTCTTTAGTAGCAAGATATTTTTCATACTTTTTCTGTGAAACAACAATCAGCAAATTACTGTGACCTGTTGAATTTGGAATGGTCTCCTCAATAGATTAAACTGCCTCCTTTCATGTAACTTGGCAATTATTACCTGTTGTCAGCCATAAAAAAATACAATTCAGTGAGATAACAATGAGGTATTGGATAAAGCTCCTCATACTTTAGGGAACAAAACTGCAAAACCAGCTTGCATAGAACTTCAGAATTCCCCCTCCTTGAGAAAGAGGACTGAAAAAGATACATAAATCTGTGAGCTACTGAAACAGAAAATTGAACACATAAGACAATATTGAACCTGATAATTCAGCATTAAGGTGGGGGTGGAAAAAAAACCAAGCCCAGAAGCACAATATGACAGTGACTGGGTCCAGAACAGAAAAAAAAAAAAACTTCAGAAAACTTTAATCTGTGAAAAGGCATTATATAAACTGAAAAGAAAAATTTCAGCTATTTGGAACTGAGGTAATATGTGAGCAATTTCATAATAATTTGCATTAGTTTTTTGAGCTGATAGTGTCCTAATGAAAAACAAACACAAATAAGAATTTGAGCATTTGGTCTGAGGTATCTGTTTTGTTTTCAGGCTTCTAAATCCTCCAGCCAAGAAAAGGGATCTATGCCTTAACAGAGCTTCTGGAAGGATCTGTTCCATGATCTTCCCAGGCACAGGGCTCAGTAGCCCTTTCTACCCATTCCAAAGAGGTGCAATGCTTCCCTTTTTCCAGTCACCAGACTTCACCTGACCACCATGACTTATCAAATATCACGGAGAGTGGCTTGGCAACTCCATCAGCCAATTCCCCCAGGACTTTGGGGTGCTTCTCATCAGGTGCCACAGATTAATGTATGCTCAGGTTCCTCAGGGGGTTATGAACCTGATCTTCACTCACAGTGGGAGGGACTCCTCCTGTCCCTGCTCTGTGGTCCACCCACTCAAGAAGTTCAGGGAGAGGTTGACAGTTGAAGGCACAGAAGTTGTTGAGTAGCTCAGGGGTCTCCTCATCCGTTGTTACCCCTTTGCCAGTGTTGCTCATGGAGCAGGGGGTCGGGCGTGTGCTTTCCCTGACATTCCCTCTCTGTCCAACACCTGCAGAAGCCCTTCTTGCTACCCTTCACTTCCCCTGTGAAGTTCATCTCCATCCCTGTGCTCCTCCCAGGATCCGTGTCCTTGCTCCCACTGCCTGTGCTGCTCCTCCTCGCCCTGCAGTTTGCCCAGCAGGTCTCAGCTCAGCCGTGCTGGTCACTTGCCTTCCTTACCCAATTCCTTACCCCTGTGGATCGAGGGCTCTGGCACTCTGGAAAATCTCCTTAAGGATCTGCCAGCTCTGTTCTGCTCCCCTGCCCCTGCTGGCAGTTTCCCAGGGGTCCAGTAAATCAGGGACAATGTTTGGGGCTATATAAAGGTTGACCATACTTTCGTATAAGCCAGAGGACAAGCACATTTAGGATCGTTTGTATCATCCTGCTTTATATCTCCAGTCCCTTTTTTTTTTTTTTTTCTGCTTACAAATGCAATGCACTTACTGATATCAGGTAGCTGATGATTTTATTAACTTGACTGGACAGAACCTGTGCACACTTAATGACAGAATCTAAATAATGTTTTGTTTCAGGAATCATGTAAAGTCATACCCCTGCTTGCTGGCTTCAAATTACATAATTTAAAATTCATCAGCATTCCTATCCCAGCTCATACTCTAGCCACTAAAAAGTCATGGTTATGCTCTTCTAATTACATTGCTTATGTCAGGGAACAATAAATTCATTTGTTTTGAGTAATTTATTGTTCAAACATTATCAAACTCATCATGCCAAAACTAACTGCAATAATTTGTATACATTCAGTCCTAACACTTTTGATATTGACCAAGTTTCTCTTTTTTTCAATTTCTTTGACTCTGATGCTAATAGATCTGCTAATAGAATTGTGAGCTTTCAATGGGACAGGATCTGCAGAGATGGTGCATGAGATTATTCCGGTTGGGATCAGTTGTGTTTCAGTCTAGATAACTGGGAAATAACATTTTCCACAAAGAATATGCCATAAAAACCCTTGTAGCCCATTTTTTAATGAAGAATTGCCTTCTTTGAAGCCAGATACTTCCCCAACCAATTACTTGTTTTAAAAATAATCATAATAAAAATATTAATTCTTGTGATTTATCAGTCCAATCTTCAGCTAGCAATCTTCACTTATCCATGGGCAACTTTATTCTTGTAAATAGAAGTGAGCTTAATTTTGAAGTATCAATTCTTGCATGATAGATTTGTTATTGTGCATGTTTCAGGCTCCCTTCATTAAGGAAGTCTATTGCATTTATGGGATATGCCAGCCACAATAACACTGTGCAGGCAGAGGGGTGTGATTTAAGTTATGCTCCCACAAGCACAAGCTGGACAGAATCTTAAAGGAATTCCAGAGTAAATGAGTTACAAGAGTCTGATTTAAAACAAAATATTGTTCTGAGGAAAGAGAGGCTCTGGCTGCCTTCGTGCTGTTCCCAGACTCTGGCCTTACTCAAGAGCAGACTTTTCAGATGGTGACTGATCTTAAGCACATGCACTCAAGGCAGTTTGCAGTTGCTTCTCACATCGACTGCAGTGGCAGAGGTGAACCTCCGTGACTTTGGCAAATTATCTCATTTTCCATCTCTGGCTGAGGAGGGCAGAGAGCTGCCTGCCCTTCCCTTACTCACATAGTTCTTACAGGAACCTGTGGTGTATCAGAACACTTATGTAAAGGTGGCAAGACAATGCTTTTACAGAGGCATTTGACTAGTTGTAAATTCTCCCACAAACCAAACTTTATCTTGCTTATCAGCTTTTTAAACTCAGGAAATACAGAAAAATCAAAATTCCAAGTCCAAACCTCAGTGAGGACTCTCTGTACCTCTGTCCTCCTGCTTGACCTATTTGCATTTCAGTCTGTCAGACTCAAGCTGTTTGTAATGTTCTGGCCTGACTTAGCTGTCCTGAAATTAATTTTGATCATGTTACCTCTTGGATTAAGAAGCTTCATCGACCTTTTTCTGGGTGATATTTTTTTCTCTTTTGAGATCAGGGATATAATTTAAAAGTTTTACTGTTATGTTCAAGGTACTTCAGGCCTCTCATCCACGTTATTTATAGGAACAGATCAATGCCTATGTTCCATCCTGGGGCTTGTTCTCACTCTTAGATTACTGTCTGCCTTGATCCCTTATCATCCTCTGGTAAAATTTAAGCATTTTTCGTTTTGCCTCTTGTATGTTCTAATTGTTGCCAGGAACCTAAACCAGCAACCACTGTACATAAAAAAAAAAAAAAATCTTAACAGTAGAAATGTACTTAATTCTTTTGCTGAACTGGGACACAAGTTTCTGTGCAAGCCCATGGTATCCCTCAATGAGCAGGTACTGCAGGCCAGCAGAAGCACTTCTGTGGAGTGGAACAGCTATTCCAGGATTCAACATTGCACTACAGGTTTCAGAGATTTACTTTGGATAAATTATGCTGGTCCCATGGATTTAATGCTCATCAGCATTTTGAGTGAATTAGGTACATTTTTAGATCACTTTTTCAGTCCAGTTTCATTGGAATGAAATCAGAGTTCACCCCAAGGCCATCCTCCAATGCAAACCTGAGCATGATAAACAGGGACACTCAGGAGATTCCTCTTCTGAGCCAAATTGAAACATTGATTCAGATGCACTTTTGAGCTCTCCAGTGTAGGAAAGAACCATTAGTATTTCCTTTTCCTGTTTTCCCAGATTTACTCCATGCAGGTGAAGGTTTCAGAAGTGATTATTATCCTGTTAACTTCATACAGTGATTGGGCTCCTGGGCTCACGAGCTGTTTTTAACATAAGTAAGGCAGTGCCAGAGAGAACTGTCTCCAGTTACCAGCTGGTAAAACACTTAGCACAAAATGGAATTACAAGGCCTTCTCTAGGATCTTCCTTCAATGACCACTATTTATTTCCAATAGACACTGCAGAATTGGCCATTTGGACCCACCATTAGAGAGTGGAACTTCAGCTCATGTAACATGTCATAGTTCAGGGGAAATGAAGTCCTGCAGATATGGCAGCTAATAGCAGCAATGTTAATCTTTGCAGAACTACCCAGTAATCTCTGGCCCACCATACATTTTGGGCAGCTTGACACTGACTTTCTATTTATCCCCAAATAGTTAATTACTGTTCAATATGTTCACAGTGTTGTCAAAACACATAACTACAATTCCCCATGCACATGCCCAGGACTGAATCTTAATCCCACAGATGTGTAAATCAGAAGAAAATATAAAGATTCTATTGCTGTTGCATCTTCATCAATATCAACCAATTAACTGCCTGAAGGAGAAACATAAGCATCTGCAGTCAGAAAGGGGGAGAGAAGAGAATATTTATTCTATTACCAGAACAAATGATGAGTGAAATAAAGCAACAGAAGGAAACACACTTAAATTTACACTTTCTTTTTTCTTCCTTACTGAATAGCAATATATGCCATCAAGGCATCAGTTTTTCCAATTGGTATGTTTTGGTTTTGTCAGAAAAAAGTGAATATTACTGCTGGAGGGTTTATCTGGCAACAGCACAATCACTTTTTGCTACCTCCTAGGCTCTGACTGCTAAAGTAATATGGGTTTTGTTCAATAAAATGAATATTTCTGTATATTCAATATATGTACATCATGACTCAGACAGGAAAACCTTGCTATTTAATTATGTAATATATACAGAGGGTACAATCCTTTTCAAAACCTCTTCAGGTTTCTAATGAGAAATGTGATATAATTTGGTCTTTTGAGCAAATAACAGTGAATTGAAATAGTGGGCAGCTCTCTAATTCCCTCCGTTACTGGCCAGTTTCTCTGCTTTTTTTGGCCTGTCTGACAGAGGAAGGATAAGCACAAATCCACTAAAGAAGGAGATGACATTTCTAGATTACTCAGAGGAAACTGTGATTGTAGTCCTTCCTCCATTCTCTGAGAGATTTTGCTCATCCTGTATCCAGCACACTGAGCTGGTTCTTGTGCAGTTTCAATAGTGGATTAGCATATGCCTTTCCAAACATCCTTCCCTGTCCTTTTCCTCCTCGCTTCAGGGTTAAGCCTCATTTATTAAAGCCAGTTTCAACTATGGCAATGATTGTGAATCCCACAGTTTTGGGGGCTCCAGACATTTCCAAGAGCCCAAGACTCTCTGAAACAATTATATATGTCCTAAGCTATCCCAGCCTTATAAATGCCTCATAGTGGAAAGCCAAAAACTGCAACAAATCAAGTCAATAGTCATTTTTTGAAAAGATCTTCCTGTAATTTCTTAGGCCAAATCACAAAATCATTACTCAGATAGAACTTATTGGAATTGATATAAAGACTGACTGTATAAAAATCAATAAGAGAAGAATTCACAAATCATGTATCCAGTAAGGAGCAAGTTCTTTAAAGTGTGACGTTTTAATTGGACCTTCAAATGATGAGTAGTAATCTTGGAAGAAGATACAAAGCTATTGGGAATAATATGATAGCAGAAACTCACTACAACTTCAGGTGCCAGAACCCCATACTACAAGCATGAGGGAGAGAGGATGAATCACTTTGAGACTAAGACTGATGAGAAGGAAGTGACATTTCACTGTGATTCATCCCTTATTGAATTCTATTGAGTGGTGGGCTGCTCACTCGGAAACTCTTCAGCTCTGAGAAGCAAAAAATATTTGAAGAGAAACATTCCACTCTCCAGTATTCATATGAGCTCAGTACAGCAAAGTCACCCAAGAGAACTGGAAACTGGCCATGTTGTTCTGCTACCTGCTGGCAACTGGTTATGGGGAGTGCATATATTAGCACACCATTTGCATAAACACACTGTTCACATAACTGGGTGATGTGTGTATATAGATATGTACACACACAGGTCAATAAGCAAATAAAGGATTTCCAAAATGTTCAGCACAATCTGCATTGCAGAAATTGTTAAGAATTGTTCCAACTCTTCATTCTGAAATGTGAGATTTATGGTGCTCTAAATCCCATTTATATTTTTATCTGAATCTGCCTGCTCATCCCTTGCTGCTTTGCCTTCCCAAATCAAATTCAGTCAGTTCTCTCTAGCTCTGTCTGAATGTTTCCTTTGATTGAGTGATGTTATTTCTAGAAAAAACACTCAAATCAATTTAATGCAAATTCCTTTTCACGTCCTGGTTGACCCATCAGGACATCGACAATAATAGATTGAAGTAGTTACTTCCTGAGGCAGATGACTCATTGAGTGCTTAGTAATCAATTTTCATCGGTGTGACTGCATAATCTGTCTTTGGGGTTCTGTTACATGTCGTGACTAGAATGCCGCAGAATCCCTGATACAGAAAATAAATGGTGAGCCAGCAGCCATCAGCCATTTTAAACTGCACAAACCACCCCAACAGAGCCACATCAAACACAGAAAGGCTCTAGCTGTTCTCATGCACACCTGGGAAAGGCAGGAGCAAATCCAGGGGAGCCAATGGTGGTGCACGAGTTGCAATCCACAGCAGCTGAGGTCAGAATTTGATCCTTTGGAGATTTGCCAGTTAAACACTGTTCTGAAATCAGAAGCAATTCACTGCATTCAGCCTTTTCTCATCTCTGCAAAAATCTGTTTCATTGCTCCTAGACTGAGAGGGGTGTAACCAAAACAAAGGGAATGAGTTTTTATCTACTACAGAAAGGATGTGCATTCATTTAGGAAAACTTGGGGGAACTGGGGATTTAGATCACCTAATTAGACTCATTATGGATCTACACTTGCTTACTCCATACACAAACCTGCAATGTTTCATAGCATCCAAGCTGCATCCCACACAGGACATGGCTTGTGATGGTACTGCCTTATAGTGACTGCATAATTCATAATCCTTCTGGAAGATCACCAGGAATGTGTGTTTCCAGCACGACGGCAAACTCCACACTCTATTGCCATAAGGTATCCTGCAAGAACATATTCCTGCATCTGGGATGCAGGACTGACTAAGCAAAGTTGTTCCCTCAGTGCTATAGGATGAACGATGATTCAGAGTCTCAAGCTGTGGTTTTACCACTGAGTTCAGATTCCTTCATAATTAGACTGCACAGGTAACAAAACCAGGGCAGAGAACACCTGGCAGATTCCATGCACCATTTCAAGGCAGGAACTTTAATTCTCAAGATTCATATCAGTTTGACAACTTGTTTGGTTTTGTTGCACACTCCTCATTCTCTCTGGTGTGTCTTTGAAAAGCAACACTTGAAAGGTTTAATATTTGTTGACATTGTAGCTTTCTGACAAGGGAATATTGCTCTTTCTAACAAATTCTTTGTTCATGAGGAGTACACAAGCCTATGAAGAAAGCTGAGGGGCAAACTCCATAAAGTTTAGAGGCATGGCTTGCAGTGGAGCAGTCACCACCATCCTTCAAGAAACAACAAATTCAACAGCGGAATGAGGGAAAGTTCCGAGTTTAAGCTGGTCCATAAACTATGAAATAAGTCTGTTCTTTGGCAGGAAAACGTCTGATTTCCTGTTTTAGTTTACATTTCAGTTTAGATCCCACTGCAGTGCCAGTAACAGAAATACTGCAGCAGAAGTACCAGGGTGCACCCTGAGCCCTGAGAGCTGCTGCTCCCCTAAGCTCCCCAGCTTGTGCAGGGTTTCACATCGAGCTACTGGCAATACCAGCAGCTGGTTGGTAACTAAGTACAGATTCAGCAGGGCCTCAGGGCTCATCTCTTCAGCACTAAAACACAATCAGACGGCTTGGACCTGGCTCCTGTTCTCATTCACAATGGTTCTGTAATGACCTTAGCAACAATAACTCTTTCCAATCAGCAACAGGAACAGAGAAGGGAGTTTTGGTGGCAGAACTGTAAATGAACGAAGCCACAAACAGCTGCTCCCTGTACAGATGCTCCAAGGCCTCTCACCGCTGCCAGCCAACGCTGCTCACTCCATGTCCATGTATATATTCTCCCTAATATACAAAATCTTACAGTAGTCATGGCCCAGTCGGTGGTAATTTAAGTGTCCAAGTGAACGTGTAGTAGCAGCATGATCTCAGGAGTGAGCTCTGATATTCACATCACATAACTGGATGACTGGTAATTATCAATGCAGTGACTAAGACAGAAGACAACCTTTCCTCAGGGAAAAGCACATACAGAGATTCTGGAAGGCAGAGCCACATGTACACCTAACAATAGCACCTGTCTTTGCTATAAATACAGCTCCTTTTGATCATGGTTATTATCTCCACAGGTAGCTGCTCTTTTGCCTTCATGATTTTCCATACTGTACCACTAAAATACATTCTCAAACAGGGAGGTTTTTGAGACAGTTGCTACAATAAAAGAAAGCATAAACAAAAAGCACAAATACATGCTGGGGAGAGAATGGATTAAGGGCAACCCTGAGGAGAAGGACTTGGGGGTGTTGGTTGACCAGAAGCTCAACATGACCTGCAGCCCAGAGAGCCAAACATTTCCTGGGCTGCATCCAGAGCACTGTGGGCTGCAGGTGAGGGAGGGGATCCTGCCCCTCTGCTCTGCTCTAGTGAGACCCCATCTGCCATGCTGCATCCAGCTCTGGGGACCCAGCATGAGAAGGATGTGGATCTGTTTGGACTGTAAGAAACAGTCAGAGTTTACTGATCACAATCCATAGGCTGAGAATTAGCTGTCCGGACAAGCAAGGGAATATTAAAAAATAACAAGTGTACTATCAGAAAAATAAAGATAATTTCTTGAAATATTTGCAAACCAGAAAGTACTCTATTCATAGTAATTTATAACAAATATGTTTCCTATCTCTACTTTTTAAGTATAACAACTTATTGTAATTGATGTGAATAATTTTAGTTCTGCATTCATATAATTCATCTCTACAGTGACACATCTGTTAAAAAGCAGCATTAAGCAAGAAGTCCCATGAATGTAACCATAGTTGCAGTGGAGTGGAATATAATTAACCTTTACATAGTTCAGATGTGCAAAGGTTATGACACCTGCCACTTAAAAAGTACTCCTGGCTGGTCTTGGGAAATTGGGTTTCCTGTAGGTACCACGGTGATTATTCTGAACCTGCATATATACACACATACATCATGTCCAATATAATTTCTAGTACTTAGTGCAGCACTTCATGAGACTGAGCATTAGCTGATGCAAGCAAGCATTACAGAGCTGTTTTAAATACATTCCCCTTTCTGGCTCCCCTCTCCTTTTTCCCCTGGCTCTTTGAGGAGGACACTCGTGTGCCCCAGTCCAGGGGACTGTGGGTGATGAACACTCCTGCACCGAGAGCTCGTGGGGAAGGCAGAAGCCTGGGTGTGCAAAGGCAGGGATTATCCCCCCACGAGAGCCTTCCCCAGGCTCTGCAGGGAGCTGCTCTCCCCAGCCCCAGCCCCAGCACAGGGTGCAGGAACCTGCTGCCCTCTGAGTGACTGAGGCCCAGCCACTGCTCCAGGGCATCCATGGTGCTGGAATCTTGGTAAGTAAAGATCACTTGGGACATTAATAATAGTCCAGCAACTGATACAAGAGTGTTGTGCTTAGATGTATTTTTAGATGTATTTAGGGCTTTTGAGATGAGGATAGGTCTTAGTCAACCTTCAGTAGACACAGATTGAGAATGTTCTCTTGAAATATCCCATCCAAATATTTGAAAGGATAGAGACGGATTTGGCTTTTTTTCCCAAATATTCCATAAAGAGCAAACAAGGTTCAGAGGAGACATCATCGGTCTGGAGGGTCTGGGGTACTGATGACAGGAAGAATCTGATCCATTAGGGGAAGGTCTTGAAGGAATAGTTTTTTGTTTAGACCCAATCAGGGAAAAAAACATGGTTCACAAGCTAAATATGAAAATTACCTCTATAATGGCATCGTATTCAGCAACATTGCAGATGGAAAAGCGAAAGAAGAAAGAAAAAAAATCTGTACCAGTGACACATCATCTCTTTAAAAGTTTTATAATGGAGAGAAGGCTTATTAATGAGAACATCTAAAAGCAAAATTCTTGCAAACAGCACAGACATTGTTTACAGGCATGGTATTAGAGTCTCAGAGTAAATTTATATCTGGTGGTAAAGAGTAAAAGGAATTCCAAACTAAGCTAACAGATTTTAATAACTGAGTAAGGGGCATTATTAGCAGTAAAAGAAAGTTAATCCAAAAAAGTAAAAATCTTATGTAAATGCATCCAGAAAAAAAGCCTAAATTCTGGGAGCTTAAATCTAAAAATTTCCAGGACCAGAAGATACTTACCTAAAAGCCAAAAAGCAACTAAGAGAATGGCTCTCTGCAGCATATGGTTACTGCCTACAACCAAAACTTGTCCTCCTGCTCCTGCAAAGGGTGGGCTCTGCATGCTGGGACACAAAAGAGAATTGCTTGGCTATTTCCTATCAAAGCAAGGGGGGCAATGGGCAATGGGTACAGGTTACTGGGGAGATAAAATTAGCACAAAAGGAATATTTTTTACAATTAGGAAAATTAGCCACCGGAATAATTTGTCTGGGGAAGTGGTAGGTTCCCCAACACTGGATATTTTTAAGACCTAGCTGAAGAGCTGGCTGGGTTATCTTGTCTAGGCCATGGTTTTGCCAGGAAAGGTTGAACCAGATGATCCCTGAAATCCCCTTCCCTGGTATCTCTGATTCTCTGGAAGGTTCCCCTTGGCCGCACTGCACATCTGCCCTGAGAGTGGGACCTCCACACACCACTGCAGAATGAATGCAGGGGAGCAGAACACACTGCTACTGCTCTGGCAGAGGCTGTGCACCTGCACAGGTGCAGCAGGTACTGATCACTTTTTCACTTTTAGAATGGTGATGGTAAATTGCTATAATCAGAACAGTTGGTAACAGCAATTTTCATTTATCATTAGCAGTCTAAGCAAAAGTCAAATATCAAATGGACATAGGAACTAGAAAAACCCCAGCCAATGTAAGAAAAGAGCTCCAGTGGTGTCATGTACCACACTACTGAATGGCACATGCTGTGCAGGACTCAGCATAGCCATGCATCCAAGGGATTGCTGCATAGCAGCAGCTGGGAAATGCTCCTGGCTATCACATCTCCCATTTCTTACCAGTTAATCGCTCAGAGTCAGACTTAAAAGGAGGGGTTTGTTCTGGTGTTGTGGGTTTTCATGCTCTCAATCTAGAATTTTTGTGAAAGTGAAATATTCCCCGTAAATAAAGGGAAATAAATATAATGACACTTATGATGGCTGGAGAATCTCGATGATAGGTTTGTCCAAGTTGAGACTCTGTGTTGGGGTTGAAGTGACAGAAAGAAGTGGAGTACCTGCTACACTGATCCAGTAGGCAGCCCATACTGGGAGCGTGGAAAGGGTTTGCTTTCTCATAGATAAATACATTCCCCTTCTAATATTATTATGACTTTTCTCCTTTAAATCAAAAGTGAAAACACCAGGAAAAAAAGCAAAACACCAGAGCAAATCTGAATGCAATTTAAAATCTGGATCAGAACAGAAGGTAACTGCTAAAGTTTATGTCATTAACTCAGCTGAAGTTCTGTGGAAGAAGGTATGCAGTGGAAGAAGTCCTGTGGAAAAAGCAGTCTGCAAAGTTAGAATATCTGAAATAGTGTGACTGGTTTACTAGACTCCTTAATTATTTTTTATGCAAAAATACAAACGGTATATCAAGCTCTTTTTCATTGGTAAAGCTTTAAGGAAGACTCCCAATTAAAATTCAGTGAGACAAAACACTTGATATCCAAGCTTATGTCCCTATTAGGATATTTTACTTCTAATGTGTTTAATTTTTAAAACCTACATTATCTTTAATGTTTAAAACATCAACACTTCACACATAACATCTAATCATTCTCTTATTCCCTATAGGAAAAAGTCAGTGCCAAAGCCTAGCTAAATGTGCAACTCTATTGTCTGATCTTGCCACCAAACTGAAACAATTATTCCAATTTAGCAGAGGTACAAAGGGATAACTCCACGTTTCTGTTTGCTTTTATTTACCCCCTAATCCCAGGATCATTGTACATAAGGAACTTTTACATGTGCTTCTGTTTGTGTGCATGTCCTTCACTCTCAATCTTTTAGTTCACTTACGGAACTGAAAATTTAATGGTTTCTATATTCTTTGCAGAAAATCATGAAAGATTATAAAAGAAGAGACACATATATGGCTGAATAAACTGCTAAAAACAAGCCCGAGAGCAAGACAAAGTTATAAAAACTGTGATAAATACTTGTCTCTGAAAGAGCTCACTGGTATTAGCTTGACAACAGCACATCAGCAAAGGAGCTTAGATATAGCATCAAAATTATGAACATTCCTTGTGCTTTGATGACTTCGTGATCCCACCTCACCTGAGCAATACAGAGAGGAAAAAAGGTAAAGCATTTCTTTAGTTCAACTTTAAATAAGATTCTTACTATCATTCACGGACTTGTGTTTAGTTTTTATGTCTCTGTGCATTGTTCTAAGAGAACCTTTTACAGTAATGAAATATCTCTGCAGTAAATGACCTGCAGTAACTCTGACACATGTTGTCAGTAGAAAGCAGAATCCCAAGAAAGATAATGGGATTTCTCTTAATTCGATTTGCCACAGATGTAGTTAGCATGCCAGCACTCTCCTTGCAGAGATGCTACTCTTTATGGTTTGGTTCCTAATTAACGTAGTCACTTGGAGCTACACAGTGCTGCTGGCTCAGCTATCATTTCACACAAATCTAATCTGGCCCTGCAGAGTGGTGTGAGTTCAGTGGACCTGAGGAGCTGTCTGACAGACAACAGCCTAATGCACCTGGCAAAACGTGGAGTTCTGCATCCCACTTGGTGCTGGTACAGCAAAGCAAGGAGGAGCAGCCAGCACTGCAGCTAACGAAGAGATGCCTTTCACAAACATTCCTCTCATCATGGCAATTCAGTATTAATAATAAAAAATGAGATTGAAGGATATGAAGCCTATAAATAAAAGATTTTAAACTGATTTTGAAAGTTTCTAAGCTACACATCAGAATGGGTGGTCTGGGTCGAGGCAAATGCGTAGCCTAACTCCCAAGACTCCACGTAGGGAGTGGCATTTTAATTTCCCTCAGTTTATGGAAGCTTGATTTTACAGCTCCAGAACTCAGTTTTTGAGAAGCATCTTCTAGCAGTTACAATAAAGTATACAGAGCAAGGATATGAGCAACACCAGTAAGGAGGCACTAATCTTTACCCTCTATGAACAAACAATCTGAAATCAGACTCCATTCTGAAGAGGGAAATGACAATTATGCTACACATGACTAGGAAAGATCTATTTGTCAAAGAGCAATTAGGAGCACAGATTTTTTACTTGTGCATAGTATCATCAGAAGGTCATGTGACTTACAAACATTTCACAGGCAAAAAAAAAATTAGCATAAATAAAACCACAATATTAAAAAAGGCTAAACTGCCATCAAACAGAATTAAAGCAAAAAGTAATTTGAGGGAGCTTTAATCCCACTGAACTACCATATCCTATTGACAAATTGCACTAGTG
Source organism: Melanocharis versteri (assembly GCA_013397845.1). Classification (NCBI taxonomy): domain Eukaryota; kingdom Metazoa; phylum Chordata; class Aves; order Passeriformes; family Melanocharitidae; genus Melanocharis; species Melanocharis versteri. The sequence continues at coordinate 1,494,600 of VZTG01007483.1, read as the reverse complement.
TTGAAATTTCTCCTTTTTATTAGCTCCTGCATCCTTGCTTACAACTGTACCAGCACAAGGTTTGAAGGCCTCAGCAGAATTCAGCTCATAAAGTTCTATTCAAGCTCACACCAACATAATTTATGGTCACACCCTCTGCCATAAAGAACATAATGTTAATGATCTTCGAATCTGTTAGGCCTCTGGAACTACTGAGAATTACAACTCTGTCTGCGTACACATTGGAAACTCCCCAAGATTAAAGTCTGAAAAATGAGCTTCTGTCATGTTTCACAATCCAATTAAATATATCAGTGTCTCAAGGGCCAACAGTTAGACCTCAGAATAATAGTCAAGCATGAGCAGAAAGACACAGAAGTATCAGTGTTAGAGCCTGATTCATCCTCAAATCAGACCCTACAGAGATGTCACTTCATCTTTCTAAACAGGACACTAAAACGGAAAGAAATTGTGGAAAAAGGCATTGACACAGGTAAAATCTCCTCACAGGCAACTTTTGTTTTGTGGTCTGTTATAAAAATACTGGAAACCAACAGTGAGATTCACCACGTCCTTTTTATTGCCTGAGCACCGCCTGTGTTAGCTATCAGTGCTCATTCTAGGATTTTATCTAAAGATCCTTTATCTGTGAAGTGCCTGTCACCCATGTATAGAAAAACTGCCTGAGCACCACGGGTGCCACTCCATTTTGCAGCTACTTAAGCCCTTTGCGGTGCCACCCCAGGCCTTAGAGCAGTGGGTGCATCACTTTCTCAACAGTAGGAGCTGGAAGAGGGAATGTCATAGAGCACAATCATAAAATTCATTGATAAGGTGGAATATAAAGCCTAAAACCCTGCAGTTTGCCATAACGAGCTGATCATTAGTAACTTCTTAGTGTACATTAGATAGCAACAGATCATGGAAATGTTTCAATCAATACACAGAGAAAACCTGAAAATACAAATATGCAGTGACCTTAACATGTTGTCTAGGAATAGAGACCCAGACCCAGACCCAGTCAGTGAGTTAAAGGGCGTTTCAGATCATGAGGGAAACTGTAGGTACTGGTTCAGCAAGACAAATCATCCCGTGGTTCCACAGCACATGTGGGCAATCTGATTTCATACCCCATACCTGTCCTTTGCTTCTGCACTAAGAGCACTGACAGCACCAGACACCTGCTGCTGAGCAGGTAAGGATGTGACATTTACAGCTGGAATAGGAGTAGTGTTACAAGTTACTGGAAGTGCCCCCCTCTCACCTTTTAGTTGATTTAGAGGTGAGAAGCCTCTTTTTCTTCTAAGTCAATTCAGCTTTTACTGTTTTGTTTTTTGAGCGGAGATGAAGGAAATTAGTAGAGCCTGGTGGTAGCTGATAAGACCCATTTGAACATGATTTCTCTTTCAAAACCAGTATGTTTTACATAAGGTCATAAAAAAGGCTGTAATTTGGAGTATAAGACTTTCCTTCATGTGAAAGGACAAAGCAGTTCACATCACAACAAAGCTTCAGGCTTTGGGTGGGTCTGTAATTTTTTCATCATCATCATTAGCCATTCTTAATTTCAGTACAATATACCAGCATCACTTCTTCAACAGAAAATGGTGATAGTTTTATGAACCCAATAAAACTTTGTTTATAGCTTATGGATCTAGATACAACTGTCTGCTTATCATCTCTCTTCAAGCATTTTAAGATCCAATAAATTTCCCCAGACCAAACTCTGGAAGCGTTACACAGGGACCAAATCAAGTGAGCTTGTCACTCGTCGGCCTTGTCATCCACACACAGCTTGGCAAGATCACTGCACGTGTTCAGTCCAGCTCAGAGTAGCTTTTGTGACAAAAGTACAAGAAGAGATCAAACAATTTATGTGACAAGCGGGATAATACAGGAAGATGTGAGTAGCTGATGGCAGCACAACAGGGGAACTTAAAGCACTGCAATCAATAGGTACTGACTAAAGTTCACAGTTTTAAAGTACAAATAAAGATAGTGCTTCATGATCTACCTCCTCTCCTGTGTTCCAGTCCCAAAGGATTTGCATTTGTCAAAGATCTTCTTGGCATTTTCTCTGTTACTCAGTATCAAACCTTTCCTACCCATAAAATCAATCCACATGCCAATCAAGGTTCTCCAGAGCTTGTGAACTTCCTAAAGAGCTCTGTGCATTGAAATTCTTCTTCAACTTTTATTACAATTTCTGTTCTCCCACTTGCTGGTTCTTGGTATTGAGATCTGACAACCAGAAAACTACACACTTGAGGACTCTGAAAGCTGTGAAACATGCTGTAATGACTGTCTGGAAAATCACCTAAAAGATACTTGAATGCATTCCTATCGCTGAAGATTTCCCAATGTTTGTTGTGTAAAATTTTTAGTTTTGGAAATTCTGCTGAAGAAAAAAATTCTACGTGGCAGGATGGTGTTTTAAGAAAAAAACCCAAAATTATACAAATATCTGTCATTCTGAAAGAACACATTTCACAGGCAAACTCAAAATTTGAGTCAAATCAAAAAACATCAAGATCTGAAACAGCTCAAGATTTAAAATACTATTAGAAAACATTCAATTATTTCAGCCAGTCAGTCATTGAAATAGCTTAAAAAGTACTTGAAAGCCTAATTCTCTTGCACTACTACCTGAAGCGGTACTAGTAAAGTTTTCTCTTATGAAACTCATGGGTCAAGAAGTAGCAGAAAATCATCTGAATTTTTAGATGCTCATCCTGAAAAGATTACAAAATTCACCTATAGCTGCTTCTTGGATTTCTCGTATGATTGAATCTGCCAAGGATTTGAACTTGCACAATCAAAGTACTCTGCTATCATAGGTCATTTTCTCCACAAAGACAGACACTCATTTTTTTCTCTTCTGGAGAAGAGGTCTTTAACATTTACAGTCTTTAAAGGCTAGCAGTGCACTTAGGAAAAGCATTAAAGCCTCATAGAACATCACTTTATGGCTGCATGTACTATCATCAACAAAAGAACACCTGTCAGAAAAAAAAAAACTCTATCTTTTCCCCAAAACCATGAGAGAGTAATTTTCAATGTAAATGAGACCTGAATATTTTACTCTTGCCTGGCAAGAATCTCACATGAAAAGCAAATGAAGCAAAAAAGACTGACATTATTACTCACCAAAAATAGAAATGTCTCAGATGCTCAAACATTTGCTTAGGATAAACTACAAAAAAGCAAGATAATTAAAAAATACCTCCCTTCCTTCTTCCTACTGAGCTGAGACAAGAATATTTCTTGACATGGAAATTGTGAATCTTGGCCTTATGACTTAAATGCTTGAAGGTCATCCAGAGCCTTTTCACCTGTATTTGGAAAAAGCCCAGAAACTGTGTACGCTACCAAACTACCAGCAAGGCTTTCAATGGCAGCAGGAACTGCTCGAAGGAGAGAACACTTAAACTCAGCTACAGCAACACAAAGCACAGGTTTGTGTGCTCGGCTGGACATGACAAGGCAGGGCACGGGAGCGGAGGGCAGGCAGCGCTCCCAGCTCAGGTAGGCAGTGCCTGCATCACAGTTCCACTGCTGGGAATCAGCACAGCAGAGCACAACCACCACTGTAATGACCGGGACAAGAGTGCTGCTCAGCCTCCAGGTTGCAAGAAGAAGCTACAAAAACATGACACTGAATAATACAAGAGACAGGCAAGGCAAGAGACCCACAAATGCATCAGTTAAGAAACAGGCAAGGCAAGAGATCCACGAATGCATGATTTCTCTGAAGGGTAATAATATTTAAACAATTCTAATTTTTTTCCCGGGACTTGACTTATAGTTTCTGAACGTGGTGAGGTTGGCAGCTGGCACAGAAGTGTGTGCATTACAGCCCTAAGGGACTATTGCTGGCAGTACCCACCCAGCACACCAGCGCACCACTGTGCGAAGAAACACCAAGTCTGTTTCTCTGCACAAAGTGTCATAGGAAAACTGAGTTTTAAACCACAGGAAATCTGAGAGGAGGCCTGATGCTTTCAGAGACAATTGGATATATAAGGCTTATGCACACGTAAGAGTCTGCCATGTGTGTGTATGTATATACACACATATATCACATCCTATCTATCTCAAAATAATATCATGCATGCCAAGTCGAGCAACAAGAAATTAAGACAGGAAAATAAGTGAGGGCTTCCTCTGCAGCTGAAAACAAGGAAATACCTGTTTTCCAGAACTCTAAACAGTACACAAGGCCTAACATTTTTGGCAGTATAGTTTATACTATCACTTACAATGACAAAGATAAAGACATCATTATTCCCTAAAAATTTTAATATTTTTTATTCTAAAGCCAGAATCAGTGCACAACCCAATTATTTCCAGACTGAGAGAGGCAGAACTGGAGAAAATACTGATTTTGAGAGGACAATATATTTAGAAATATCTTCAGTAGCACAGTCCTGCTCAGCCTCAAGCCATTCTTCTGGTGATGATTTTCTCTGTGAAGGGCACTACATAAGAATAAATTTTATTGTATCCATACCCAGAAAGCAAAGACAAAGTACAGGTTGAAGTCTCACCCAGACTTCTAATGTCTGAGGATTCTAAAAAGCTGAAGGAATAGCTATAGATACCCTTCTATTTTTTAATTCACAGAGTGCTATTTCAAGGCAATTATAATGTACCTAAGTGGTTTATTCTTTCCAAACAGGGTAGAACCACAGAAAATGTACAAAGCTTCAAAAATGTAAATGGAAGAGCCTTACAGGGAAAACAATTCAGAACGTTCATACTGAAACTTCAAGTTTGATCCAAACACATTAAGAGGATTTCGGAACAGTTCTACTGCTCAGCTTTATTTAGATGTGCAGTAGGGTTTCCTTTTCTCCCTAGTTACTATCTCAGAAATTTTCTTCTGAACCGGCCATTAGGACTGTATTTCAGAGAAGAAAACTAAGCACTGCGGTTGCTAAATAACTTTCTCCTGATCCACTTCCATCCTTATGGTCCCAGTCCCTCAGGAATGACAGTGCACGCACTGATGTCAGCACACACCCAGCTCCCAGAGCTCAGCAGAGCTGTTCCCATGGCTGAAGGTACATTTGCAAATAAGCATTTGCAGGCTTCGCTCATTATTACTGAGAAACTGAGAATGGTCCATTCACTATACTGAAAAAATAAACAATAGGCTGAAAAAGCAGAAAGGTTTAAATGAAATTGTCTCACTGCCCACTGCAGTGATTGGAAATACTCCCAGGAAGTCCAACAGATATTTATTGGGAACATATTTCTAAGTGCCTCAAAAATTATACAGGTTTGAAAATAAAAATAAATTACTGACTTCTAAGGACAGATTCAACAATTTGTGCTAGGGCGCCAGAAAACTTTTCCATTTAAATAATAATCCATAAAATAATTGTTTTCTCTAACATGAAAAAAACCCTATTGTTTTGTTTATTAATATAATGAATATTGACGCAAATTAAAATGTCCAGATTCCAAAACAAATTCTAACACTTCTTTTTAAGCTGACATTATATTTTCTCTGACACCTCAGTATGTAGCTATTGCTCCTTTGATGATAAATAAAAACACACAAAAAATACAATGGAATCTATGAGGCTTCTAGAATCTCCTTAGGCAGAGAAGTATAAACATGTCACCTCTATTTGTAGAAGCCCAGTTATAAAGAATTGTAGAAGGTTTTTTTCTCTCCAAAGCCTGAATTTCTCAGAAAGTTACAGGGAAAAAGCATTTAAACTTACCCAATGCAGTAGCAATTTCAGGGCATGGGCATTGTTTTAGCAAAATAACCATATGCTTATTCACGAGAATAAGATAATTAAGTTTTGATGTGCACATAAATTTATTGCTGCAGTGAGTCCAGATTTGAGGTAAATACTTTAATCCCCCTGTTCTAGAAGTCTATTCTATGCATTAAGACTGACTTGCTTTCCTGAAAAATCTCAGTTTCAACTTCATAAGTAATCAAGAAAGAAATTGTTCCATGGAGGGAATTACATGTCCTTGGCTCTCCTGTCCCAATGACTGTTTTCCTAATAAGTAACTGGCAAAGCAAAGAAAACACACAACTATGTTTTGGGTTTGATCATTTAAACATGAAAACCCATTTCGGAAACTGATATATAAAGTTGCATTTTAAAAACTAAACCACATTATTAAAAGAAAATAATTATTAAGTTCATTTCTTCACTAATTAGGCTATGTATACCTTTTCTTCCTCACTGGAAAGATGTGTAAAATATGGATTCCCCATTAGTCTTCAGTTAGCATTCCACATTCCATAAATAGGGTCAGCTCTTGGTTATAAAGCATGAGGGATAACTTTAATAAAGCTAACAGATAGCAAAATACTTACAAATTAGGTTATCAGAGCATTTTCAGAACATTGCCCTGACAAATAGGTTTCCATAGAGAATAAAGGTTGGTTCAAGAGGAGCAGGCAGCTAAGGGGGCTCAGCCAGCTTTGGGCACAGGGGCTGTGGTGCTGTGCTGCAGGAAGGGATGAATTTGGCTCTCAGACTGCCGATGGCTCCCTGTTCTTGTTTTATACAGCCTGGCACTGGGGGCCCAGCAGCACTGGCTGCTAGTTACACTTTCCCTCTATATGGATTAAACTGATGAATGCTTCCGAGATCTGCCTCCAAGTATTTCAGCTAAAAAGAGATGCTGAAGAGTCATAAGATTTGGTATATCTCGTGTATTTGGCTGTTAACTATGTTCACTGGACAAATTACTTCTATTTCTCTTAGAGCAAAACAAATATGTTAGCAAGAAAAGCAAGTCCAAAGGGTGGAGGGTGCGGATAGGACAAATTTTGGGCCTTCAGCAGAAACAAAAGAAAATAGTAGCATTGTACTTTATATACCATATTTTGAGACTTTCATGACAGAAACATCTAAACTGAGAATTTGAAGGAATGATTTCATTTGTAATCACACTGTGCAAGGCATAAAATCTCAACGATGCCAGACGCGCTTCAGGGTCAGTTCGATTTAATGCTGCATCTTGCAAGTTTGTGACAAATAAACTGTGGCAAAGATCCCAGGATTTATCAGAAAGGCTCCATCCTAAAAGCCTCTGCTTTATGACAAGAAATGCGGACCTTTCCTGCAGAACCTTTCTAGGGCTGCCCGAGCTGTGGATCAGGAGAGGAGCAGAGGGAAGGCAGATGCCCTGCCCTCGTGGTGACTGCCAGAGCCCTGCAGAGAGCAGGATGGGAGCAGCTGCTGGAGAAAGCCGTGGGGGGAGCCCAGCAATGCGTGCAGTCAGTGGGAGCCCCGTGAGGGGGCCCAGCCTGCAATGGGAGCAGTTAGCAACAAATTCATCTGGTGCAGGCTGATGGGAGCGGTGATGAGAGGCAACAAGGGACGGTGGCTAATGAGAAATACCAGGATTGGAAAGTCTGGTGAGGCCTCCTACTGTGCCTTTCATTTGGATTTTGCTGTGTAGCCTTTCAATATTGCACAGTCTATTAAAATCAAGCGTCTGGTCACCAACAGGAAGGCTGCTTGGTCACCTGCAACTGACTGCTGTCTCTTTGGAGAGGACAGGGAGAGGAAGGATGCACTCCGTCTTCCCAGAGAGAACTTCAGCACGTAGAACTGTCTTGAGATCTTCTAGAGCACAAAGAAGGTCAGGTGGTGAAGGGACAGGGAATACAGTAAATTAGCCTGTGGTAAGAATGTACCTGGAAGAGAAGAAACGGCCAAAACTGAGAGGACCAAAACAAAGGTACCTCTGCTATAGACCCGTAAGGGTCCTTCAGAGTTTGTTCCAGTGCAGGCAGACATCAAAAGGCTTCCAGTTTAGGAAAGAAAGCACAACATCACCCCAAAATGGCAGAGGACAGGACTCTCACTGAGAAAATGTAGGAGGCAAGCCATTTAAGAAGCTTTTATTTTGCTCTGCCTCAGCCAAGCTGAGGTCCAGTACAGCATATCTCTCATGAAACACTATTTTAGAGACCTGACAGTCCTGCTGATTTGAGCTCCACTCTAAGCAGGAACACCAGTTAGCTCTACCTCCACGTTCCAGCTGACTCAATGTCAGGTCGCACCTCCTTTGCCAGCCTGAAAGGCCACAGAAACTCAACAGCCCCCCCCGAGACAATCTGTGAGTGTGCCATCACTGCAGAAGAAAGAGACAGCAACCAGCTGACGACTGCCTTATGTGGATGTTTGGGAGTTGGTGTTTGTCTTGTGGCAGCTCTTCATGGCACATTCTCATGGTTCCAGCACTCCAAAAGAAGTTCTTTCTGCTGAAGTGCATCTGATTAACTCTTACGAGCGAGAAAGTATCACTTAGGCAACACTGAGACAATTAAATTCATCTTCCCCGGTTTTTGGATGGTGCTTGTGCCTTTGTGGGTTATTATTTGGTAAGGACTCCCAGAGGCTCCCATGACAGCCAGTCAACACCTGCCAGAAGAGTTCCATGGTATTTATTGAAAGAAGCAATATATGAGTCAAAAACCAGGTATTTCCCCGAATCAAAATAACGCAATAATAGCAGCTTCAGTCAAGTCTTTTACATGAATTGAAGCACAGGTTCAAAAACTCCTTAGGCCAATATAAAATGATTCTTCTTCCCTTAAGCTAGGAGATGTGTTTTTTATCCTTTAAAGAGGCCATAGCTGTACATATTGATAAAGTGCTCCTTCTCCAGCCCAAGGAAGATTTTAAAGTTTCAAGGGATTACAGGATTTTATATTGTTAGTGGATAAGCCTAATCTTCCCCTACCCATGTTCTGGAATCCCTAATAATGAAAAAAGAAACCAAGGATTAAAAGCTAGTGGTATTACAGCTGTCAACACATCAGCCTTAATTTTTCAAAAGCTTTCAAAGAGGTACATTGATGTGTCTGGAGTAGTTTGCTGAAAGTACTTGATCAGTTTCACAGTGATAAGATAACCAAAAGTTACTTTATTTTTATAAGCATAGCACATCCTTACACACACACCGGATTCATTTTAAATTCATCCTTCTCCCCTCAGTCATAAGTATCTGGAAATATATGGGCACCGAGGATAGAAAGGCATTCAAAGGCATCCTGGTAAAACTTCTGTTACAATACTGACCACTATTAGGTGTGTCATAGCATTCTGGCAGCTTGTGGAGAGGGGAAAACAAAAAATTGCAAGCAAATTATTACTTTTTTCCTCATAATGTTGAAGTGGTAAAATAGATCCCCAAATCCACAAATCCCAGTGTTTCATTTCTTGTGCTTCAGAGCTCCTCCTTCTGCAGGGGGTAGAACAGCTGTGAGTGACTGAGACTCCCCCAAACCAATATCAACATCTACACTGGATGTTATGACATGACTGTGGCCAAAAAAACCCAACAGGGTGAAAGTTGATGTCTGAAGTATTGCTGTTTTCAGCCTCCTGGGAGTTGTGACCATGACAGAAAAAAATCTTTAAAGAGAGGGAGGCCAGGATACATTTTTTACTGCTTTTATTACTTTTTAAGTTTCTTTTTTATTTCAAGATTCAAGTTCACATCAAGGAAAGAACTTTAAGAGATGAGAGTTGTTGAAATGTTGGGATCCCACAGTTCTTAGATTTTTCAGGGAGCTATAACTCAGCTGTATAAGGTACATACTCTAGTCTAGATTTCTGACACCTGGGGAACCTGAACATAAGTGAATCTGTGGGACCTGAAATGCATCCCAGAGCTCTGAGGGAATTGGCTGATGTAGTTTCCAAGCCACTTTCCATATCTGAAAAGTCACAGCCATCAGGTGAAGTCCCTGATGACTGGAAAAAGGGGAACATTACACCTGTTTTTAAAAAGGGTAGAAAGGAGGACCCTGGGAACCTCTGACCTGTCAGCCTGAGCTCTGTGCCCAGGAACATCATGGAACAGACCCTCTTGGAGCTATGCTAGGGCACAAGGAGGACACGGAGGTGACCTGGGACTGCCAGCACAGCTTCACCAAAGGCAAGCCCTGCCTGACCAACCCAGTGGCCTTCTATGATGGAGTGACTGCGTCAGGGGACGAGGGAAGAGTTACAGGTGTTTTCTCTCTGGACACAATGTGGATTTGATTTGACCCCTTCCCTGGAAACATCCAAAGTCAGGTTGGCTGGGGCTCTGGGTGGCCTGGTCTAGTTGAAGACATCTCTGCCTATAGCAGAGGCATTGGACAAGCTGACCTTCAAAGGTCCCTTCCAACCCAAGCTATCCTATGATTCTACAATATCTACCTGAAATGGGTGCAATGCCCCAGATACAAACTGTGGGCACCTCATGCTGTACCCACAGTGGCAGAAATTTGCATCCATACAAATTATTCCTATAGGATGTGGCTGAGCATTAAAACATAACCTCCTTAATAGCCATTGGGGTCAGGGGTGGTTTAGTAAAGCCTGTTCTAAAAGCCCAGCAAGTAAGCNTGATTAACTCTTACGAGCGAGAAAGTATCACTTAGGCAACACTGAGACAATTAAATTCATCTTCCCCGGTTTTTGGATGGTGCTTGTGCCTTTGTGGGTTATTATTTGGTAAGGACTCCCAGAGGCTCCCATGACAGCCAGTCAACACCTGCCAGAAGAGTTCCATGGTATTTATTGAAAGAAGCAATATATGAGTCAAAAACCAGGTATTTCCCCAAATCAAAATAACGCAATAATAGCAGCTTCAGTCAAGTCTTTTACATGAATTGAAGCACAGGTTCAAAAACTCCTTAGGCCAATATAAAATGATTCTTCTTCCCTTAAGCTAGGAGATGTGTTTTTTATCCTTTAAAGAGGCCATAGCTGTACATATTGATAAAGTGCTCCTTCTCCAGCCCAAGGAAGATTTTAAAGTTTCAAGGGATTACAGGATTTTATATTGTTAGTGGATAAGCCTAATCTTCCCCTACCCATGTTCTGGAATCCCTAATAATGAAAAAAGAAACCAAGGATTAAAAGCTAGTGGTATTACAGCTGTCAACACATCAGCCTTAATTTTTCAAAAGCTTTCAAAGAGGTACATTGATGTGTCTGGAGTAGTTTGCTGAAAGTACTTGATCAGTTTCACAGTGATAAGATAACCAAAAGTTACTTTATTTTTATAAGCATAGCACATCCTTACACACACACCGGATTCATTTTAAATTCATCCTTCTCCCCTCAGTCATAAGTATCTGGAAATATATGGGCACCGAGGATAGAAAGGCATTCAAAGGCATCCTGGTAAAACTTCTGTTACAATACTGACCACTATTAGGTGTGTCATAGCATTCTGGCAGCTTGTGGAGAGGGGAAAACAAAAAATTGCAAGCAAATTATTACTTTTTTCCTCATAATGTTGAAGTGGTAAAATAGATCCCCAAATCGGCAAATCCCAGTGTTTCATTTCTTGTGCTTCAGAGCTCCTCCTTCTGCAGGGGGTAGAACAGCTGTGAGCTACTGGGACTCCCCCAAACCAATATCAACATCTACACTGGATGTTATGACATGACTGTGGCCAAAAAAACCCAACAGGGTGAAAGTTGATGTCTGAAGTATTGCTGTTTTCAGCCTCCTGGGAGTTGTGACCATGACAGAAAAAAATCTTTAAAGAGAGGGAGGCCAGGATACATTTTTTACTGCTTTTATTACTTTTTAAGTTTCTTTTTTATTTCAAGATTCAAGTTCACATCAAGGAAAGAACTTTAAGAGATGAGAGTTGTTGAAATGTTGGGATCCCACAGTTCTTAGATTTTTCAGGGAGCTATAACTCAGCTGTATAAGGTACATACTCTAGTCTAGATTTCTGATACCTGGGGAACTTGCACATAAGTAAATCTGTGGGACCTGAAATGCATCCCAGAGCTCTGAGGGAATTGGCTGATGTAGTTTCCAAGCCACTTTCCATATCTGAAAAGTCACAGCCATCAGGTGAAGTCCCTGATGACTGGAAAAAAGGGAACATTACACCTGTTTTTAAAAAGGGTAGAAAGGAGGACCCTGGGAACCTCTGACCTGTCAGCCTGAGCTCTGTGCCCAGGAACATCATGGAACAGACCCTCTTGGAGCTATGCTAGGGCACAAGGAGGACACGGAGGTGACCTGGGACTGCCAGCACAGCTTCACCAAAGGCAAGCCCTGCCTGACCAACCCAGTGGCCTTCTATGATGGAGTGACTGCGTCAGGGGACGAGGGAAGAGTTACAGGTGTTTTCTCTCTGGACACAATGTGGATTTGATTTGACCCCTTCCCTGGAAACATCCAAAGTCAGGTTGGCTGGGGCTCTGGGTGGCCTGGTCTAGTTGAAGACATCTCTGCCTATAGCAGAGGCATTGGACAAGCTGACCTTCAAAGGTCCCTTCCAACCCAAGCTATCCTATGATTCTACAATATCTACCTGAAATGGGTGCAATGCCCCAGATACAAACTGTGGGCACCTCATGCTGTACCCACAGTGGCAGAAATTTGCATCCATACAAATTATTCCTATAGGATGTGGCTGAGCATTAAAACATAACCTCCTTAATAGCCATTGAGGTCAGGGGTGGTTTAGTAAAGCCTGCTCTAAAAGCCCAGCAAGTAAGCTTGCTCATCTCAGCTGTAAACAAACGCAGCTGCACATGGAACCATTCAATGTGTGAGGGAAAAGAGAGAAGAAGCAAGAAAAAAGCAGTGAGGAGTGGACAGGAGAACATGTCTGTATGGGTTCCACTAGGTCCAAAATGTTTGCAGAATACAGTAGTAACTAATTTGGCTCCCAATAGGAAAAAGCTTAAAAATTATGTAGATTCACTGACCCCACTGGAGGCACAACACCAAGGCACGTGGGGGAAGCTGATAAAATGCCAAACCTCTTCCCAGTGACCCTATATAAGGAATAACCATCAACCAGTGCAGAGCAGACAAAATTTCCCCTTTTCCTTTACCAGTCTCTGGGAAAAAAACTCCTAGGCAGCTGCTTAAATTGAGTATTGAAGTTTCCTCTCACATAGTCAGGTTATTCTTGGATAAATCAGAGGAAAATGCTCAAATAGAGCTGTGTTGGGAGGAAAAAAAAGAAAAGAGACTTTGGAAAAATCTTCACATCTCTCTTTTACATTGATCCAAGAAGCTAACAGGCAATTAACTGCTGCAGTGGTACACTGCCACCTAGAAGAAGCACTTCAAGAGATCACAGACATCCCATCTGATTATTAAAGAGCAAAGATGCCATCACACTGGTCAGATCTTTGCAGTCTGACCTTTGAATATTAAGTTGTCGCTGATACACACACCTACCAGACAAATGCTTAGCCCAGTGAGAGACTTTATAATTGAGAAAAAGATACAGACTGATGCCAAAAACGTAGAATGCCTTTCCTATTAAAAAGTTAACCTACATTGATTTACTGCATGTGCATATCTTGCTATTGTGATAATAAATTGACAAAAGAGCCTTTGAGGATGGCCAAAAAAAATAAACTTCCTATGGAGGTTTCTGCCCGTGAAAGCCCTTTCAGAAATAAAAAAGTGCAATTAAAAAACCAAGACAGATCAAAGAACTCAACAGTAAGAGATCATCTTACAGACAGAATTGTTGCACATTTGCTGTTCACAAAGGCTAGCCAGCATGGCTTTGTTATTGGATTTTTCCCCCCGATATCACTGTTCTTAACTCTACCTAAACGAAGCATCCTGTGAAATGTCTGTCTCAGCCAGGGGAAGGAGTCATGCAGCCAGGGGGACTTCAGCATTTGATATTTGGTGTGCTATGGAGCACATAAGCAGCACAGTAGTGTTTTTTTCCCCTAAGTAACAAAAAAAAAAAAAAAAAAAAAATTTTGAAAAAAAGCAAACTAGATAATGTCCCCAAAATGCTCTGATCATCTGATGCATCTAAACATGAAAGGTTTAAATCAGAGATGAGAAGTTTTGATTTTCACTGTTAAAGATTTTATTTAACCAAAATCAAGACTTCCTGGGAACACACAAATCCTTAACCTCAATTCAAATACAGGCACAATGATTCTGTGTTTCTCCTGCAAGGAAACAGCAAATCACTGAAAGGTCTAAACTGTCCACACTGCAATTTAAAGCAGCTTCCTATAGTATATAGTGGCCATACCTTAGGAGCTCCATCTCACTCTGCCTCTCTGTACAATTCAACAACTTAATATTTGCATTAACTTTAATCCATTTTGTCCATTTTATTAACAAATTAATTGTCCCTGTGAAAAAACAGAAAGCTTTTGTCTTACGTTTGTAGTTGGTCTTAACTTCACTAAAGATTAAATTAACTTTAACAAAGACGCTCAAATCATCCAAAACAATGGAGAAACATTTTTAAAGTATTTTTTATCAAACCAAAGAAAGTGGAATGTTTTCATTTTTCACTCACCATCACTTTCTACTGCTGGAGCACTGAGTCTCTGTTTATCCCTATGAAATCTCTGCAAGACCACAACACACTCTGTGCACAGACTAGATAATGCAAAAAATCTCCCCATGAATATTTACACCAGCACAGCAAACACATTAGTGTCACTCACACATTGAAGGAACTCCATTACAGAGTGCTGTCTAATCTGTGAATTAAGCCACAAACTGGTCTTTCATCATATAATAATAAATTCAAAGGAACTCTGAGATGAAATGTTTTATCAAAAACAATGATGATTATGCTGAACAGTGCAGTGAATCCTTGGTTAGTAATTCCAGTGCTGGAATAAGGGACACTTACATGCTTTCTGAACAATGCAGATGGTCTTAGAGAAAGGGATGAGCTGCTCTGACCAAAACACTTCTTTTCACCACACCACTGCATAAAACCATCACAGCAGAGAGCTTCAGGGGGTTGGGGATGTCACTGCACAGCACTGATGGCTGTGCTGCCCAAGGCAGGATAGATTATACTTTTGTCATTTCTACAACACTTTCCCATCCTTTCCTAGAGAACTCCAACAACTGAAACTTCAAAACTCCCCAGGGAGTGCATTATCTTTGCTTTAGAGAGCACTCCCTAAAGAATCTTGCTCTAAGTCTGTTGTTTATTATGGTCACCACAAGCTCCTACATATACTTTTTCATTTTGCACTAATCCTTATGTACATAAATATTATCATGTCCCCCTCAGATGACTTTTCAGCTTTTTAAAATTTTTCAGCTTTTTTGTCTCCAAGCTGGAGAACAGCAGAAGGCTTATAATGTGTGGTATAGGTATAGTCTCTTCCTTCATGGCTCGTGAAATGTGTGGTTTAAATATGCTCTTTTCATTCCAGAATTGTGTTTATCTTTTTGCAAAAGTACAAGACCTCTGATTCTTGAATATTTATAAACCACGATAATCCCATCACTTTTTTTCTAAAAGAAAAACAAAAACCCCAACCCACACCAACAAATCCACCAAAATCATCAGCTTCTCCTCTTATATGTGTGTTGATTACTCCTGTGTAAATGGGATAACACAGCACTATTCACTCCTGTTAAATTTCATCCTACCATTTCAGACCAGCCTTTATTTTGTCCTGCAAACTGTTGGCTATTCCTCCCACACCAATGTTTCTTTCCAGAAAATCTCATAATCTTAGCCCTTGCTCCATCACACAAGCCTTTCATTTCATCATTATTCATTACGTTTACTGCATAAAATCAAGGCAGCATGAGATGGGATTTCGACCAATACCTCCTCAATTTTGACCAGGAACTTTTCTTTGTTAACTATGCTGTGGTTATCTCACCCAAAGAGTTTTTCAACAGTTTTTCTACTTCAGATACTTATATAACAGGAATAGAACATTGCTTTTGGGCTCCTTTCCCTGTCTGCCCCTTTTATTTTCATGAGAGATTTTACGTTTCGTCTTTTCCAGTCTTCTGGTTCCAAACTTGCGCTCTGTAACCCTTCAAAGTCAAGTAATGGCCTGAGTCTGCAGTGGCTTTCCTGTTCCTGCCTAGATCCCACACCTTTCTAGCTACACAAAAGGAAAAGAAAAGGCATTTAAGTGTTGATAGGACACTGAAAACTAGCAATGGTATTCACCAGTTCTGTAAACACACCAGAGCACAAGGAGGGCTCCTGTATTTGTAGAATGGTTTCTGGATCCCCGTTATACTGAATTCCAGGGGGAACAGGGCACTGCAGAATTATGTGGGAGGTGTTGGGAAGTGGAGGCAGAGAGAGACTACAAGTTGTTGCTTTTGAGAGGACATTTCTTCATTTTTCCTCCCTCCCTCTGATCACTTTGCTTTTGGGTGGATGCATAATAAAAAATTCCAGGCATTTCATCAGGAGCTTTTTCTGTCCCTCTGCCCTTTTGCCACAGAAATCTCCATTGAAAATGACAGCATGGTCCATGTTCAGTGAGCAACAGCAGCACCCATTCAACAAAAAAAATATATGCAGAGTGGTAATTAGGGTGAATTTTGCCATGTATTCTCTCTTTCTCTGAGCAAGTTACCAGCAGCCATTGAGAATTCTGGTTTGTTAAAGCTGACTAGCAAACTTCTGTCAAAGAAAAGGTATCTCTTTAATAAATGTTGTTAAGTTTGAGTTGGTTTTTTTTTCATTTTTCTCTCAAATGGGCTAACCTTTCAGAGTTTTTAAGAGGCACTGGAGGTTGTTTACCAAGAAACTGAAGGGTGCTTTCATTTTTACGTCCAAATATTTCATGTGAACTCTGTACCCCTTTCACACTCATTATTCTATTAAACTACCTATTAGAGCATCTCAGCCTCAAACAAGCTCAATCTAGATCTATCTATTATAGAAAACCTTTGAGATTAGAGAAATGAAGCATGAGGATAACTGCATCAGCAGTTCAGACTCCAGCTACACAAACTCGTACCTGAAGAAAAGAGCCATTTCATTTATCTGTTACATTCTTGACAGAAAAACAAATGAAAACCAAACACAATGCCTGCCCACACTCCCCACCACTGCTCTGGGCTTTGAGCACGTTGTAACAGAATTAACCCACCAAATGGTAGAAAAATTGGGCCACAGAGTGCTCAGAAATTTAAACTGCAGTGAGAACAATAATCCATGGGCATGTTGAAAGGATGAAGTCTGAATGAGAACACTGCATTATTTATAAGCTAATTATGAACATACATATTTTTTATCACTGCACTGTGACCTGGGGCTCAAGTGCTGAGGAGCCTTGAAAAGACATGATGGCTCAGAATGGAATTAACTTTAAAAAGAGCATTTTCACAGCTTCAGGTCTTTTTATGAGCATCAGCAAGTCTAAGAAAAGAACACGAACAAAGTCACTAGAGGAACTTTTCTTTCCAATAAAACAAAGGTTTAGAGAAGATGCTGCACCCTCAGACATTAATTCAACCTGACAATAGCAATAATAACAATCACAAGATAATCAGTGCTCAACCTTTGAAACATAAAGGACATACATCTCTCTGTAACACACAAACTGCAGCAGACAGATGGGGTATCCAGATTTCTAGATTTTGACTCTTTGCCTCTTACTGACAACTCATCAAATCTTTTGATGAGGATTTTGTGCCACAACACAGTTGTGCCCCTTCTTCTGGCACACAGGGACTGCCTACCCTCACTTTTGGAGTGAGGCAGTCTCAGACACACTTCAAGTCATCACTTCTCATCTGAGAGGAACAAATTGCCTCGCATAAGTAACCTTTTTTTCGTGGTCACAGAATCATTTAGGTTGGAAAAGACCTCTGAGATCATCAAGTCCAACCTCTGACTGATCACCACAACTTTGTCAACTGGACCAGAGCACTGAGTGCCACATGCAGTCTCTTCCTAAACACCTCCAGAGACTGTGACTCCACCACCTCCCTGGTGGGCTCATTCCCATGTTTAACAACCCTTTTTGTGAAGAAATACCTCCTGACATCCAATGCATGCTTATGTTAGTCATGATGCCCTGCTGAGATATTCAGCAAGATGGAAAGATTTCTCTCTTCAGAGGATATGAGAATTTGTTGTCTACAGAAGCACAGAAAAAACTCAGTAATGTTTACATCACATTCTAGAGACCTGTTCTGGACAGAAGCAACCTCCAGCACTGACAGACAAGGTCCTAAACACCAGATCTAGAACACATTGCTTGGATAATATCACAACATAGCCTTGGCACTCTTCAAATTCTTCTACTATACCTCCAAAAGTACACAAATACTCTGTTCCTGAAATTTTGTGCAATTTCCTAAGCAAACTGCCTGGAAAACATCTAGTTTGTCAAAAGACCTTGAAAAAAACTAAAACCTCACATATGCTATCATATCTTGTAGTTTCTTCAGTCAGCTGCTAAAAGCCAAACACTGGAACCCTTTACAGGAGGAAATAGAGAACTCTGGCCAGTATCCCAACCCTTACACCTGCCTGTTCCCTGACTGCATATCTGCTCCCCCACGGTAATCCTGGAGGCCATCAGTGGGATGAACACAGCCCCAGGATCGTTGCAGGTTCTTTGCATATACAGCAGCCATGGGTCACTCCTTCCCCACCATTTTGCGAGAAAAACGTACAGAACTGGTGGTTATTGGCCAGCGACCAATTACAAAATTAAAAACCTGTGTGCCAAATGGGCACAGCTGCATCAGCCACCGCTGAGCTATGTGCAGACCTGCCAAATAATACTCACCTCACTTAGGCTGAACTGGGATGCATCAGAGCCAATGTCAAAAGCATAGTTAAGAAGTCATTTTTTTCCCATCGAATGAGTTCCTTTTCAATTACCGGTTAAAAACAAATCATACAAAACACGGGACACAATGTAAACCAAACCACACAGCCAAAGACTAGAACAACTTCTCCCTGCATAACAGTCACACCTCAGGCAAAGCTGCTCACGGGCGAGACAAAATTCCCTCAGAGCAAAACAGTATCTTAGACATGCATTTCTTGGTATTAATAAATTAAACTATAAATGCACCCTACAGGTGCTTTCAAGCATGAGAGTATGGATAAGACTGAAAGAAAAAACCAAAAAACTTTATTTGTACCTATACCGCTTTTTGTGAAGTTTTACATAAAGACTGATTTCTTTTCCCTATTCTTTTCAGCAAACAAAAATTTTGAGTTTTTACATTCAATTTGCAGAAACCAGGGACAGGAAGGCACCTTTTTATGTGAGATGTTTTCTTTTAAGAAAAAAAGATTGACATTTTTAATGAAAATCAACCCTGAGTAGATCTGGCTAGGCTATGCAAGAAATCAGTGAATTTATGTCTCAAAGTGTCCATCACTGGATTACAACAACTGCATGACTCCCATCAAATTTTTTGTAATTTCTTGTCAGGAAAATAGTAATTTGCTGTGTTTTTTTAAAGCCAAGAGTAGTTAGATTAGACAATCTGTTTCAGCAGAACCAGCCTCCAGTCAAAATTTTTCTCAGAATCTGTAAGTTCTCTTTTATTTACATTACCACAATAGATTTCTTTTCTGAGCAGTGCCCAGAACTGCTTCTTGTAAGGGAAATAAGTCACCAAATTTTTGTTTGGCCTGTGGACCAATAAAATGAATTACAGCTCTAATTCAAAACACCATTGCTTCCTTAATCACTAGCAGATAAGAATAGGCAAAAAGTCATAAGAATTCTGTCTAGAATTCTACTGTTGGCTTTAATCTCGTTTCTTGTCAGTCATTTACAGGAACTTTTTTCTTCAAACATGACCTATTTTTCCCTCTTTGATTGTAGAATTTTCAGAAAGACCGTTCATCATCTAATCCACTTTTTAACAACAATAGTTGCAATTAGCTTTCTTAAAATGTATGCCGTGGCCATCTTTCTTCTTTACATGGAAAAAAAGAAGCCTTAAGAAGCAGCCCAGCATTTCTCCAAGGAGAAGACAGCAGACCTTGTCTCAGGAGAAGGGGACAGAGTTTTCAGGCACCACCACTGCCATGCTTTCCTGAAAGGACACAGCCGAGTCAGGCAGCGGTGCCGTGCTTTATCTCCCCGTCTGTGCTGCCTTCTTACAGATCCCAATACATATTCACTAAAGGGTATGAAGTGGCTCTAATTGCAGAAAACACCACAGAAAAAGCCTGAGCTTTTTCCTCAGTCTGTAAGCTGTGTAGAGTACTACTGCATGGGCTATGCTCTTATGCCCCCCTTCACCCAGGCAGGACACTCTGGTTCCCAAAAGAGATTCGTGACATTACCTCAAATCTAAAAAAACCCCAAATAATATTTTAATATGTCTCTGTTTGTTTTAATTAAACTAATGAAATCTAATATATGTTAAGATTTGCAGTAAGAATAAGGATACAATAACAATCCTCTTGCTCAGAAGTTCCTCCAGGTTTTACTATTGTTTAATGGAAAGAGCAGCAACTCCATCTATAGGGGAAACCCATCCCAACAAGGAGGCACCAATTAAGAATCATCCTCCATCTTTGTGTCTTAATCTGAGGGTGTTGTTTTGCACCATTGATTTTTAAGCAGAAATCCCCACTGAGCTCAATGGGGATTTCTGTTCAAAAATCAATGGCACGATATAGCTCAGCGTATTTAAACTCAGCCTGGACTCTGCTTTAGTCTGTTTTCCTTCCTGCTTCTTTAGCATGGCAAGAAAACTGTTACTTTTATGAATCTATTGACTACATTTAAAGATATTAAATTAACCAGACCTCACACAAGTACCAACATTTTTTTATTTTTACTCTTTTAGAGATAAACCTTGATATGCTGGTTTTCCATAAAATGTCACAGTGGTAGACAAAGTGCAGCTCAGCTGTGTTGTGGGGGAGAAAGCAGGATGCAGCAGACTCGGAGTGAGTACTAATACACTGGGAAAACTAAGAGTCTATTGAAACCAACCTAGAAATGTGGTTTCTTTCCAACCCTGTGTATTGCTTTTCATTTACTTTGTAGTCAGGGCACATGAGAATTTGTTTGAAGGATGTTTACTGTACTTTTGCAAGCTCCTGTGTGTGATGCACTGGCTTTCACTCAAATATAAATCTTCTGGCTGTCTATAGAGACTTTGGGACTACTGGGACACGAACACACAGAGAAGCAATTGTTTCTTAGTGAAGAAAATTAGAAATGTCATTTTTTAGAGTATTTGAGGGTTTTTTCCTACAGAAGGAAAAGGTTTCTATAAGCTTGTTCTATTAACTTGTGTAAGAGAGAAAACATTCCTACAGCTCCTCCAGCTGCTTCTTGTAGCTCTCCTTAACAGCTTCCTCATTCCTCAGCCATGCCAAACTGTATCCCAGGTCTTGTACTGCAGGTCCAAGGTTTCAAGCAATTTTGGTGGACTTCAGGCATGAATTGGTTGCCCTGGATCATTAAGATTTGATTCTACCATAGTCCCAATGAACAAACAAGGCAGAAAGGGATTGTTCTGATACTTGTTTATCAGTTTAGCTGAAGACACCCTTCAGCTAAGGAACTGGATTAGGAACCAGGGCTTATCTCCTCGCCACCTTGGAAAATAAACCCTAAAATATGTTTTTAGAAAATAGTACAGACTTGTTCATGGGCCAAACCCAATGTAAACATACAGGATCAAAAGGAGTTTTGATGGATGCTGGAACAATGCTGAGGAAGCAGACTCAATTTTAAGCAGACTGCATTGCTCTAAAGGACAGAGACAGTTCTCACAGTAATGGGGAGAATATATCATCCTGAAAAAAGCCAAAACTTTACAGTAGTCACCAGCAACTTTCCTGAGGTCTGCTAAACCCACTCTCGAATTCCTCTTCCACACACAAATCTAACAAATGGGGAGGTTTGGGGCTGCAGAGAGATACACATAGAGGAAGATAAATACATGCCTTGCTTTAGAACAACTTTCAAAACCAGAATGAAACAGTCTTTACAATGTGTGCCTGCTCTGATCCCATGAAAATCGATGTCAGACTCTCCTGATTTCACAGGAGCTAACTGGGGAAGCCTTGTGATACTTTAAAAGGACAAACTGTTAAAGATCAAGAATGGGCTTGTCATAATATGTGTTTACATCAACTGCAGTAGGTCTCATCTTCATCTCTGGCTAAGGATTTCAGTGCAGCCTTGATTTCACTTTTGTCCTTTGCATTATGCCAGTATATATGCAAGAAGAGCAGTTGGTAAACTGACTCCTACCCCATGAGCTATTTTGGGGGCTAAGATGTCTTGAAAAGATTCTGTAACCACATCTCCTGATACTTCTTCAAAATAGGTGAGATAATTTTAACAACGAATATTTGGTCTCCTAAAAGTAACTGATGCAGTGTTTTGTTATATAGATCATCAACCAAAACTGGGTTAATATAAATTACAAACCACAATTTTCTGTGCTTTCCTGTAGGGCTCTGCTCAAGAGAGCTTTTTTAGATCAACCATAGTCGAGCAAGTTTGCTGTCACTTTGTGATATAGTAGGAGCCAGTCAGCACCAGATATAGTGCTCATACTGTGAATAATGCTGCAGGCACTGATGCCTTACCACCTTCTGAATTGAGCACTGATGTTATTACACTTTGTTCTAATACAGACTTTAGGGAAACAGTGGCCATTATTTCTGAGACTGAACACAGCAAGAACAGAAGGCTGAAATCGCATGATACACCCTTAAAGTCAGGGGTCCTACAGAAAATCCATAATATGGCTATTGTTCCAAGCTTTCTAACTAGTAGCTGATAGAAAAGATGCTGTTAAGAACTGGTTTTCCTTGCTAAAGAGCTTCACAATTCAAGCAGTCTTCTATCTCACCTGCTCAGAAAAAACAATGCCTGTATTGCAATAGGAGCTTTCCCATGAGAAGCTCAAAGTACTTGCAGAGCTTAATTTGTCACACCTAATTGCTCACTATCCTAGTAAAATATCTCACCATCCTAGTAAATGTCTCACTGTGCCAGCAAGACAGTGAGATATTATCCTGATCTTGGACAGAGGGAAAGCAGGACATTAAACAGGATGCTGTAAAAGTGATGAAACTTGAAAAGAATCCAGATCTCCTATTAAAAGGCTAGCTAAAATCTGCAATTCCCAGTACACAGAGAAACTTCAAATTTTTATTCATTTAGATAATAATGATAAATTCTGTCCTACTCTACCTCCCAAAAGCCTAAGAATTTTAATACATTTCTTGAAGTTGTGTTTAAATTTTAACTTCTCTCTTTTGCATACTGTCTTGGTATAATGATATGACATACCCTCAGTTTTCTATCGCTTTAGGTCCACAAAAGCAGCTACTTCCTCGTATATACTGAATATTTTTCTGCTGGTGTTGTAGTGGAACTCATATTGCCAGTTACTAAACATTACTGCTATAGGTATCTCAAGAAATAATTTTAAATAGTTTCAAATAGAGAAATTCATATTGCAAAGCTAATTAACATAATTAAACCAGGCAGGCACTCAGGAGAAATGAAACTTTCAAATAAGGTGTGCAAGAGTTGGGGTCACAAAAGGAGCCAAGGACTTCTGGAGAAAGACACCGGTGTACAAGCACCTACACGCTCTTGGGAATGTCTCTGTTTGCAAACAGCCAAGCAATACCCTGTGAGAAACATCTGTTTGCCAACAGCAAGCTAGCAGTAGGAAAGATGAGACTGCAAGGATAATTTCCACACTTTGTGTAAACATGTGTATAATAACCACTCACTCAGAACTTCCTTTTTCAGTCCTTAGGAATGTGTAGACAAAATACTCGTCTGCAGCTGACCCACGTTACAGAGCAAGAGACCTCTCCTCACGCTCCTCTGGAAAACTTTCACATCAAAAAATGTACAGCTGCAAGTTTTTTGTTTCCCTTTTTGTTCTTTATCTAGTGGATCGATCTCCTGAGAAAAGGAACACATTCAGTACAAGCCATCTCAGGTGTTCTCCCGCTGGTAAATACATAACCCATCATTTCTAAAAAACCCCATGTGAGGTTGGGAAGGAACATCTTGTTACAATACAAAAACCACAGCCATAAACAATTATACTTTCTCAAACCAACAGGATCTATCCCAGTTCCAGTTCAAAATCCCTAGCAGAGTGCCTGTTTTCTCTTTCTACAGCATTGGGTAATGTTAAACACCACAGAGGAATTAATGACACAGGTTTTGAGATCAACATATTAACATCGACCCCTTCAAATATTTTCCTCAGTAAGTCTTCAAGAAAGTTTTAGTTATTTCTCCCATTATGCTCTGCCTCTTCTCTGACAGACAGAACTGCAATTTAAAATATAGTTTGTAACTTCTAAATTACCTGTAAGCCCAAGAAAGGTGACACATGCTTCACCTCCAGCTGCTTTTCTAGCGCTGGTATATGTCAGAATGGAACAAGATCTCTCACAACAAAGGGTTTTCCTTGTAAATTAAGCTTCAGTTTTTCCCAGGACAATTCCAGAGCCACACAACTTTAGGG
The DNA here is from genome assembly GCA_013397845.1 of Melanocharis versteri. Classification (NCBI taxonomy): domain Eukaryota; kingdom Metazoa; phylum Chordata; class Aves; order Passeriformes; family Melanocharitidae; genus Melanocharis; species Melanocharis versteri. Next base: position 1,470,388 of record VZTG01007483.1, on the reverse strand, counting down.
ACACTTCTGACATATGTTACCTCGGTGTTCTGCATTGCAAATCTTTCCTCTGTGTTGTACTCTGCACTTTGCCCACTAATCTACTGCATAAGCACAGCAAATTTAAATAGGGACTATTTCTGCTGCTGGCTCCCCCCAGGAGCATTTTCTTCTCCCGTTCCCATCTGCTGCCCCCATTAGCAGAAGCTGCCTCATTCCACTCACTACCTAACCAAAAGCCATAGTCTGCAACATAGTCAGAAACAACATTCAAACCTGAGCGCAGAACTCTGATGCCTGGTAGCTAACCTCGAGAGCTCTTTCTGGGGAATGCAGTCTCACTGAGTAAAGATTCCTGTTTTTTACTGGGAATGCTCATGCTGCTCTGGAGAATTCACATCACAAAGCTCAAAGTTTCAGTGTTCACCTCCGTGAGCCTTGTACAGTGAGACTGAAAGAATAAGAACAATGGGTAAATCTTCTCAAATAAATTAACTGAAAATATCCTAAAACATTTCGTAAACCGGATTTTCTAACACAGCATAATGCACAATGATGCACCGTATACATTAGTCATTTGGAATGACCTGGACAATGATCCTCTCTTTGAAGCGGTTGCATCATTCCCAGCATACACAGTAAAATATTTTTTTCACACTGTGAGTGTTTTAAGGAACAGAGCAGAAACTTGCTAACTTGGATTCAAGACACACAAATAGAGTTTTATTAATCAAATGATGGGTTTCTCAGAATTGCATCCTTTTCAGTAATGAACAATTGCACATTGTTACAGGACAGAGTTTTGTCAATGACTGGGTGCTATTAATCTTAGTGTGACTAATGAATAATTGAAATATTTTTTTCAGCTATTCTGCTGCTGGAAGATTTAGAGACCCTTTTTTTCTTTCAAATTATATGAAGCAAAAGTAACTTGGACATATAATGCAATCAGTTTTATAATTGACAAGCATGATTGCAATTTTGCAATAAAATATATTCCAGTACTTTGGCAAATTATTGCCTAATGCTATATGAATCTGGCATTAATGAAGAAATTGGAAAATAAACAACAGTAGCAGCTTTAAATACAAAAGCCATCAATGCATATTTGAGAAAAATGTGATTAAGAACAACATGATGTGTGAACAGAGATTGCTTCGTGGTTCAGCATTTCTCATTTTCATACAGCTTACAAGATTGCACAGGTTGCTTTTTACTGCATAGCTAACTTAGTTTAGAGATGTTACATGCCCACTCTATTTTCTAAGCAGAGCAGCACTTATATTCTAGGGATTATATTCTATTAGTGCAGGCAGATGAATTTTTTAAACTTGTTTGTTCTGGGATTAGATGAACATGAGTTTGCAATATTTTAAAGCCATTTACACATTTTGAAATTAAGTTAAAGCCTATAGAATTAGAAAAGGTTCAAAAGGAATAAAGAATCGTTCTTTTTTCTTGTCAGTTGGGAAAGAATTAGACAGTGTGTGAGCAACAAATGAATCCTCGCTGTGTTATTTCAAAACTGGGAGATGAGGGGGGAATGCACCTCATAGGGAACCATCCCACGCAGATGACAATAGGGATTGTTCACATGGCTTTGAAAAAAATTATGTTCATTGAGAATATGTCCATATAATTATGATCCTTCACCAGAAGTGCACAGAATAGTGTTCTACAATTATGAAAAACATAGGTATTAATGTAAAACATTAGACTGAAATGTGAGTCTCTCAGGAATACTATGACATTGTGAAATGCCATTTTAGACAAAATTAGATTCTAACTTAATAGGCAGGTTAAAAGTCATTCTTCAAAGGCTCTATATGGTCTTAAATTACAGGAATTTACTATGAATTGAAACTGAGGGGGGAGAAGGGAAGAAGGCTTACCATGTGAATAGCAAGATTCAGCTCATGTTAGTATCCTAAGCAAGAAAAGCCGGGGTGTTTTCTTGCTGTGCCTCTGCAGATCATGGTATGCACAACACAGATTAGTACAGAACTGGGCATGACCAACATCCCCAGCTGAAAATGTGCCAAGTGAACCTGGAGAGACATCCCTGGTCTGACATCACTGACACTACAGAACTATTAAAACACTGTAAAAACTCTAGCACTCTACCAGCCAATGACTGTTTTCATTTCTGGTATTATGGTATCATCTAAAAATCATAGCAAACATTAGGGTTCCATAGGACAAGGAAGAAACATTAAACATAGAGTTTATCATTATAATTAGCAAAGGATGAGTGAAAAAAAATCCTACCAATGTTATCATACTACTAGAAGAGAAGAACTATGTCAGAAGCCTATCTCTTTCCACTGACAGTAGAGGCAGTCTGAATCAGATAATTTCAAGGTCTAAAGCAGCACAGGATATCTCTCCCATCTGCACTGTGACTGGATTAGCACACTGCCCCAAGTCATCCACCTACATTTTCAAAGTGGTGGAAAATTAATCCGGAGCTTCCTATAAATGAATATAGTTTTTTCCTATTTAATTTACCTTCTAATAGTTTCATATTGTTCACATAAACCTGTTTACATTTTTTTAATAAGAATAAAGAAAACAGTTCTGTTAATGGAGGCTGTGCTGCTTTTGGCTGGGGTAGAGTTTATTTTCTCCACAGCAGCCAATAAAGGGCTGTGTTTTGGATCTGTGCTGGAAACACAAACGTGTTGATAACACAGAGACGTTTTAGTTTCTGCTGAGCAGAGCTTGCACAGAGCCAAACCTTTCCTGCTCCTCACCCCACCACTGAGGAGGCTGGGGGTGCACTAGAAGCTGGGAGGGGACACAGGCAGGACAGCTGATCCCAACTGACCCAAGGGATGTCCCAGCCCATGTGGTGCCATGCCCAGTGTATAAAGCTGGGGAAGAAGGAGGAGGGAGGGTGGATGCTCAGAGTGACGGTGTTTGTCTTTCTGTGTCACCATCAGGTGTGATGGGCCCTGCTCTCCTGGGCATGGCTGAACATTTGACTGCCCATGGAGAGCAAATTCCTTGTTTTCCTTTGCTTCTGGGAGTGGCTATTCCTTTACCTATTAAGCTGGTTTTATCTCAACCCACAAGGTTTTTTATTCTTACCCTTCCAATTCTCTACCCCATCCCATGGGAGGGAGGAAAGGAGTGTGGGGCTTAGTTGAGGTTAAATCACAACAGCAGCCCATCTCTCAACTTTGCTGATGTGTTAGTCAGGCAAAAGCAACATTTTCAAGGCTGAGAGCTGCACTTTTTTCAGCTATGTCAAGCCAAGGCATTGCCTTCTGCAGATTGCAACTTATGTGACATTTTCTCGGTTCACTTCCCTGGACGTTCTGTCTGGAACAAAAATATGCAGCTCAAGGAAATAATTTTCAGTGTATTGTAGATTATGCCTTTCCTTCTCTTCGCCATTTTTTCTAAAGCTGTGATGTGTCATTGGGGTATTTACTGCTTAGTTATGTATATCTAACCTCTTTGAGGAAGAAGTTTAGCTGTCAGGCAGAAAGTATCAAGGGGGCTGATAACAATCTCCTTTTAAGTAGAAATTGACAGTCTGTATTAGTGCCTGCTTTGAAACCAGCAAGTTAAAACCCACCTGCAGTCAAGAAGGAGGGCCTCTTAACAAGTTCCCAGCAGCAGGAGCCAATTTTCATTAAATCAGCATTGTTGAAATTAAAATTCTAAATACCTGCTATACAATGACAAAATTTCCATTATGTTGACTACTTCTCTTTCTTTAGGAAAAAAAAAATGTTTATCTGTAAACTGGTGCTTAGCAAGTGCTCAGGATTGACAGCTCCGAGCAGTAAGGTCCTTTAGTTATGGACAAGAAAGAGCATATGAAGAGTAGCAACTAAAGCTGCTCCATTACAACTTCTCAACTAAAATCCCACGTGGGTCACCTTTCCAGCTTTCAGCCACTGCTCACAGATCACACCTCGATTTTGGGTAACATTTCAAGCCCGAATGCCCATCTCAATGGCAGAGTGCTGCAGTTCCCATCAGCAGCTACCTGAGTCCCAGAGCCAACACACGTACCCATCTATGTGAGAAGTATGAGTTAAAGAATTAAGTCATTTCAAATTCACTTGTACGTAATTATTCACTAGATGAAAGAATACTGCTGATACACAGATGACCCCAATTATATTTCTGTTAATGAATAAAGGAGCCCCATAACTACTTCCTACTATTCTGCACTCAGACAAACACTGATGTTGGCAAGAACAGAAGTTTGATTATGAGCTTTATGCTCTGTATGCTTTGCTAGGCTATTAAAATTATAAAGCCACACAGCCCAATATTTCTTTTAAAACTCAGTCCCATAGGCAAAAAAAATGTCTGGACACAAACTCAGAACCATCTTATACTGGCACGTCTGGGTGCACAGGCACACACTTTCCTGCTACAGTTCCCAGCTTGGTTCTGGAAATCATTTTCCCTTTGCTCCTCCCTAGTGCAGCCATAAGGGTCAAAGGGGCTGGAAGATGGAGGCCAAAGTGCCCAACAGGAAAGCCAGAGCTGTATAGACAGTCAGTGCAAGGAACCTCTCCCTGATCCCAAAACAACCCCAACCAGGAGCGAGCAGCTGCCACTGCCTAACTTAGGACTCCTTAAAGAGAGCTAAAGCAAGGACTGGAACAGCTGGAGGATGCAAAGCAAATGCAGAAGTAAATGGAAGAGCCAAGGTCAAATAAAGAAAAAATACACACAGCAACTGGAACGAACAACTGGTGGACTCCCTGAACAAAAGAAAGCTGTCCCTGAAAGCGTGCAGTCTCTACAGCTCCCAGTATCTCTGGCTGAATAGTAAAACCTTTTTGTTGTGCAGTTACTTAGAGGTCAGATTGCCTTCATATCATTTGCTGCTCACATTTATCACTTTGGTAACATGTTGGTATTTAGAAAATCTTCTGGCTTAGCACCACGGTCAATGACTCTGCCACGCTTCTGATCACCACTTTGCACAAATTGGGGCGCAATATTTGTATTCCATATTCCTTTTACACCAGTGTAATCGATAGCAGGAATAGCTAAGGGTGACCTACCTGGGCCACCTACTGAATACTCATTTTAGAGAATCTGTTTGAAAAGCTCCAAAGCAAGTCTAAATAATTATTTAAAGTTTTGGAATACTTTAAATTCATGTGTGCAGACAATAAAGTAAAAAAATATGAAAGTAACGCTTTATTTTCATATATTTTTATCTGTTGAAGCCCGGATCTGAAACAAAATCTGTTTTAAGCAAAATTTTAATTTGTTTCAAAATATTACAAACTAAAAGTCAAATCATTTTTTGTTACTTTCTTATATTTTCTATTCAGCTGATGCTATTTCCACTTCAAGTTTGAATTTTCAATTGACTTTTGCCAATCTCACACTTAATTTTCCACATTAAAAACTTCAAGCCCTTATACATGTATCTTACCAAGACACTTTTTATATTTCAAAGGAAGAACTCCAAGGCCTTTTAAATATGGGACACAGATTTGGGGATGTAGGGACAAAGATAACCTCTCTGGGAAAGGTATCTTTTACCCTACAAATTCCTTGTGTCTGATTCGACAGGCACTGACAGAAACCTGCACATAGACTCAGTAGTTCATGTGAAAAAGAGGAATTCTGAATAGAAGATTACTGAGACATGGCAGACTGATTATTGCAGCGTTCTGTCTACCAGCATCTGAAATATCAATAGAAAGCTCAACGCTACTGACAGCATGGTTTAGTAAAATTTTCCCTAGACCAGTACAGCAAGAGTTTTCTGGAGAACTTTTAAATTAATAATAGAGCAAGTAGCTAAAAAAAAAAATGGAATGCAAACCATATCAGAACAGTAAACTACAGAACAAAATGAGGGTTTTTTTTTCAGAACTAAAGAAGCATTATCTTTCTATAAATTTCCAAGGATAGCATGCAGCTCATAATAAATAGAGAAATCACCAGTAAATATATGGCTCAATGAGAAGATAAGATAGTCTTGATAATCCAGAAAAGAAGAAATTATTTACCCAGCACCTGGAAGGAAAAAGGAACGTAAAAAACCACACAGATTTTCTGAAAAAACTAAATAATCATCTGGGTCAATGCAAGTTTAAAATAAAGGATTAAGGGCTTAACCTGATGTCTGCTGAAGTTCATGGAAGTCCTCAAAAGGTCTTAGACTAAGCCCTAGGAGACAAGGGACTGGGGGGAGGGTCTCAGTTTATTTATCTGGTAGGGTTTTCACTTGCAGCTGCATGCCTCTTTCTATATCTTCTTGCATCTTTCCCACTGCCCTATTTTTAACACTTGTCTTCTTAAAAAACACTTAGCTCTATCACAGGGAAGAAAATATAGAAAAATAGGATGTGTGCTATAGATCAAGTGGCTAGGCTGGATATGACAATGTGGAAAATGACACAATTCCTCATTATGATGGACAAAAGAGTTCTTGTAAAATAATTAGCCCAGACTCCTTTAACATCTCAAAGCAGGTGAGTCCAAGCTGGGCTTTTCTCTCCCATGGAGTATCCTGGGCTCTCCAGCACATCAAACCCAGTCAGGCTGAGGAACAGCATGGGAGCAATGGGTGTAGTGCTGCATATACTCTCCATGCTCTATGGCTTTAATTTTGTACTGAATTCTGTGCAAATTCCTTTGTAATCTTGGATCCTGGTCCACGACAGAACTGTGTCCAAACAGCTGCATGAGGACATGGCGCCCAACAGGCCCAAGCCAGCCCCTCCACAGGAACCATCGCGTCTGCGGTGTTTCCTGGTGCAGTGGATCCACCGAGTCCATTGGTGAAGAGCTGTTAGAGAAACTGTGCTTCCCCTAGACCTTAAACCCCACTACAGACCTGAAAAATCCTTTGAAACAAAGCATTGTGTCCCTGTCCGTGGCAGGCGGGTTGGAACGAGAGGACCTTTAAAGCCCTTTCTAACCCAAAACATTCTATGGGTGTGAGAGTCTTTTGAAACAAAGCAATGGAAAATTTAAAAAAAAAAATTCTCATAAATTCTGCAGTCTGACAGTCATCTGTACTTCTCCAACTCTATGTTCTATCAGAAAGGACATAAAGTGGCATCTATACTGATACTCCAAAGCAAACAAGCCCTGATATCAGAGGAAAGAGCCTGAACTACTTAATTCACAACTACATTACTCCCGATTCATAACCATGTAACTCTATTAGTTTAAAGGGAATTTATGCCAGCATAAAACTGGAGTATTGGAGCAGTAAATCAAGCCCAGAATCGGATATTCTCACTGGTTCAGCTCAATCTTATTTAGTGCAGGTGTTCACTTAATTTTGATGATAGGATCTGGGGGAGGGGATAGTCTGCTGTTAATTTATTTCTGCTGCCTGGTGGACTCAAGTCCGTATGACACTGGCCCTGTATTTGTGTATTTCACAGATTGCTAAATATGTTTTCTTCTGCCTAAAATCCACATTGTCTTCTCTTAACCTTGTTTCTCCTCTTCACTGCACTTAGAGTATTTCAAAAGTGGCAGCAAAGGGTGTGAATATAATAATTAGAAGACCACACAGAGGTAATATAAAAATAATAGTAATAAAAAGCCAGGAGAGAATCTTACAAGGAGCTCACAGGCGAGAACAAAGACACAGCAACAGGCAGCAGCAGCTTTAACTTGACTGCCAGTTTTCTATAGTGCAATCAAAGCCATTGTCTGCAAGCCACAGGTGCACAGCACATGGAACAGACAAAATGCAATGAGGAGTGATGACAGTTAACTTCTGAGCCCATGCTATATTCATCCCAACATTCATTTGTGCATCTGTTGTGCTGAATTTTAGTCTTTAATTATTTCTTTTTCCTCTGATATCAGAGGCATTTGAGCAGCTGAGGAAATGTACCAAAAATGCTGTATGACGGAGAGGGTCTGGGCTTTAGGAGGAAGAGCTTTATTCAGGAACCTAAAATGTGAAGCCACTCCTTGTGTTTATCAGCCAGACACCCCAGTGGTGGTGGCTCTGGTGACACTGCATATTGTCAGCTCAGCTGCAAAGCAACGGCCAAGGAGGGTGTTCATCCATTCAAATATCAATAGAAAGGTAACAATACAAGTATGGATTTTATGTAGAGCACAAAAAAAGGCCATGGGGAGAAAATCATTAGATGCCTTAAAATAAGGAATGGTAACATTGTTACAATGGCTGATTTTGCTGTTTATCACAGACCAGGTCGGTATGGATTACACTCGGATGATGGTCTTTTGATCTCAGATGTTTTCCCCACCAATAGGGCACTTTTTGAAATTAGATGCAGTCTGACCTCTTATTCTTTGTTTTCATCACTCTCCAATCAGTGGGAGGAAATTAGCCCCCTGGGAACGTTTGATTCACATCGGCTCACTGTGTTATTTCAGCTGTGAAAGATGCTAATGAGCTAATATCAACTTTCCTAGCAGAAAATACACTTGTCACTTTAAATTTTTGGCCAGGAACCAGCATTTCATCATTTTAGGCAAGGTCTATCGTTACACTGCAGCAAAAGAAGAAAGCCCAACAAATTAAAGACAAGTTCAATCCACCTAAAGGGCAGAATCTCATGCAGTCTCCTTCCAATATGTAATGAAGATCAGCAGACACATAATTTGCTGTGGAAATTAGTTTTCCCAGTTGGACAGAACAGGGCAGCATCCCAAGAAGCTTTGAGGATAATTGATTTCTCAAAGGAAAAAAAACATCATTGAAAGTTTTCAGGTGCTCTTGAGGAACTCACCTGTGACCCTCCGACAGACAAACAAGCACCTAATAAAGGGCAAGGGCACACAAAGGGGAGAGCTTTACAGTTATGAGGTTTCAGTTTCAGGGTGAACTCTCATCTTCAAGACATACAATTAGAAAAATAAGATCACCCTAAAGCAGCAAAGAAACTTGCAGGCTTTTAGAAGAAAAACAATTTCAGGTTGACCGTTGTTAGGGTTAGGGGTTTTTTTTATTTTGGGGGAGAACTTCTGAAGAGGTATAAGTCAATAAAAATCCCTGTTCTCTTCTCTCCCTACCAGAGTTGTTACTTCTGAAGAAATGTAAGTCAGTTCCACTACTAAAAGATTCGTAAAGTCTTTCACAAAAGTTGTAATGCTTTCAAGTTTTCCAAAATCAACCATTACATTTAGTAAAGAGGGTGTTCCATCCTCTACTGATTTATTTTTAAATAAGCTATGAATTTAAACCTGAATATTTAGGTTTCAGTTACTTTGTTTTTTTCCTAGTAAGTACATTGATATTCCTCAGATAAACTTTTTCATTTCAGAAGAGGTCTGTAGCACAATATTGCTTGCAAAGTGGAGTATTGATGCTTTGGCATGGACTATTCTGAGACAGAAAAACTTCTGAGTTTTCAAGATTTAAAGCAAGGCTTAGGGCTTTTCTTTCTTCTCTTTCACCAGCCAACTACTCATCACACATTCTGCTTCCCATAAACCCCTCTGAGAAGACTGAAATAAAGCATGTGAAAGCACAAAAACTTTTTCACCTACCAGAACAAGAGTGACAGCCAAAAAAATTTGAGAGTGATTTTTCTCCAAGACACAAGGACAAGCTTCATTTTTCTAGTACTTAAAAGCAATGACCAGTGAAGATTAATGATCTCTCCAGATCTGTCCAAAAGGTTTCTTTGAACATAACAAAAATTAAAACTTATCCTTTTTTTCCCTCTTTTTGCCTTACTGTGCAATTTCTGAAAACATCATCTCTGGAAAGTGAGAATGATAGGCAGAGAAATTATGAACTTTCTCTAAAAGCAGTGAATTAGCTTTCAAACTTTAAAGATGCAAATTACACAAAATAGAAAAAATTACCAACTGTAGTATAATTTTATACACTGAAAATCTGAACATTTTAAATTCATAAAACCATTGAAAGTTTAAGTTTTAAAAATCTATAGACCATAAATAAGTACATCTACTTCACTGAAACAAATAAATATTTTGGCTTTGCTTGGTTTGTTTTGGGCTTTTTGTTGATTTATTTTTGTGGTTCTGTTGATGTTTTTAATAGGCATTAAGTTCTAGACTTCTTGGTTATTTGAGCAATTATGCAGGTGGTGGAAGGTGGGTCCAAATCATAATATTTGAATACAAATTTTTGTAAATTTTGAATTAATCTGAAACTTGAATTTTTGTGCTGACATCTGAACTGCCAGCCTCTCCTGACAATCATTTTTTTTTGCCTGTTTTAATGCTAAGAAAGTAATTTTAGCATTTGGTTTATTTTTCTGGGGTCTTAATGTGTAAGAATAGTTTCTGCTTTCCAGAAAACTAATATTAAGACTCTGAAAGGAATGAATGAGATTAGTCCATTTGCCCCAGCTCTGAAGCTGCTACATAAGACACTGATTGTCAGTGACAAATCATTCTTTGTCTCTGCACCACTTTAGAAGCTTCCTAGAACTGTCTGTTGACTACATAAATAGCAAATACATCATCTGGCACTCGCAAACCAGCTCCGTACAATGCCGTGTGAGTCACTGCTGATCCTCCCATATGGCATTTGCTTCATCGGGTGTGAATACAGCCAGAAGGAAGAGAAAAACCCACAATACTACTTACAAATTATGCTCAACATGTTTCAGTGCATTCTTGGTTCCAATTCCTGTTTTTCTAACATTATTTCCTTTCTCTGTGCTATCACAGCAGTACTAAACTCCGCTGAGATGATAGCTCAAATTCCACCCTGGCTTCTGCATTATCTCTCAAAAACCAGTCAAAGGGCTGTCCGGAGGTCAGACACCTCTGTGAGTGATTTTTAAAAGCTACAGTGATTTAAAGTCTCGTTGGTTTACATTAAGTAGCTTCTGAAAAACAGCTGGGGAAAGAGAAGTTTGGAGCTCCGTGTTCTGTGGTGATACCTTGCTGTGCTGACAAGAAAAGCCCTCGAGTGAGCCCAGCACCACCAGACACCACAGCACTGCCTGGGGTCAGCATCCTCCAGTCCTGCGGGCAAAGCCCAGAGCCCGGGGGAGGAACGCTGCATTTTGACTCTAAACTGATGCACAACACACAAAACAAGAGCCACAGGTACAATAAATAAAGAAATTGATAAGATTTTCTGGATGTGTTTCATGTGGGTCAGGTGTCTGTTGTGTAGCTTTTAGAATAATTTCTGGTAAAGAGGGAAGTTTTCCTAAACAAAATGTCTCCACTTTATCCAACGGCCCCAAACACCATAAAACCAGACAAAGCCACTTGCAAATACTGTTATTATAAAATTCTTTAACCAAGAGAAATACTTTTTTACTGCTCCATTATTTTTTATTGGCTGTTTTCAAAATAAGCATGAGCCTGAATGTATCTATAACATGATTGTTATGCTGCCATATCAACTCCACTTTATTCATGAATATCAATACAAATGGTCCAGAACTTGGCACAGAGATGCTTTGCTCATAAATTACGGTGTGTTTTTACTATGATTGCAGTCAAATCATGTCCTTTTTTATTTAATTTCACTTCTGTTTTGAATTCTGCACTCCCTCCCATGCACAGAAGAAGAACCATTTGTATAAGAAACAAAGATAAATTGATTAATCTTAGTAATTACTCATCTATACAATACACACTTTTATCACATAAACACAAATAAAAGCAACTGTGTCTGTGGCCTTCCTTCCCCAACAGGACATACGAACACCACTATCAATTTAGTGATAACAGTCTGAGGTGTTCTTCAGGACGCTTTGAAATATGCAGGCTGAAATCTCGGCCACCTTGAAATCACCGAGAGCTTTGACAATAAAGTCGGCCAAGTTGGAATTTCATCCTTAATCTCTACTCTGCAGCTATCACTATAACATGCAATATGTATCCTTTCAAGGATTCTGTTTAGTGTCTCTAACAAAAAATGACTTCTCATTTCAATATTACAGTAACATGACCCTGACTTTTTCCAGATCTGTATGAACATGTGATGGAAACAATCACTGTTCTGAAAACACTAATCATTCCCATTAATTACATATTTAAAAACCTGGATTTTACGATTTTACTTTTTGTTTTTAATTACTTTGGTCAGAAAACAGGATGAATCCAGATTTCAAGAAGCCTTTCTGATGCCCTCACTGCCAGCATTGTTCCTGTCCTGTGTCTCAGTACTCTCACCACATTTCCAGCTGGTATTTCCACACTGGGCCATAGCCCACCTAACGCAGACACAGAATGTAACGTTTCTAATTACTCTTACAATTAATGCTGACAGAATCCTATTGCTGCTCTTCTGATCAGTACAGATCAAAAGAAGACTCCCTCACCCCCCACCTGTTTCGTCTGTGGCACAGCTCCAGCTCTCAGCCACCATGGAATGCAGGACTGAGCATAAGCTTATTTGTACTGCATCTGCATTACTTGTCTGAGTGAAAGGTGTTGGTTTGCAGATTGAAGAGGCAGCTAAAGCTTTGTGGAGCTGTATTTATTACTTTCTCCATTGGTTCAGAAAGGTTTTAGAGCTTTTGGTAACGCTAAAACACGCAGTATTTTCTCTACAAGTCTTTGCTGCTAGAATTTACCTGCTTCTCCGAGTAATAAAGTCTGATTTGCATTTTAAGAAAGGATAGAGTTTCAAAGGCTACTAAGTCAAGGGGACCGCTGCACAAATATTTGAAGGCAGGCCCCAGACTCTCAATTTTCCATCAGAATTTGGCACTGAGCTCCAAAAGCAACTGTGGGCAAGATTTCACTCAAAAAGGCACAAGAACTATTCCAAACCAGCTCTTTTTGCATGTGTCAAGGTGGGATAAGTGCCTCATGCTACTGCTCCAAACACAGCCTTTGCCAAAGGTCTCTGCAGCACTTCTGTCATCTCCAAGACACACTTGATCAGGCCTCAAGCCCCTCAAGAGGCTCTGTTTTCAAAGATTTCTCTGAAACTAAAGTTCAGATTACTTCAATGGGAACATTAATAAGCCCTATGGAGCTACCAGCAAGACTGATTAATTATCATCTGCATGTCTTCTGGTCAGTTCTGAAACATCTCTTTTTTCAGCTGTACCTGAACTTTGATGTATTTGTTTTGCCAGGAGTGCAGATGTCAGTTTTGGTTCCAAACATATTAGGGAGTAGCAATTCTTCATTTTGTATTTCAGACAGGAATGGGGAACTTTGAGAGGAATATGGTTATCTGCCATTAGTAATAGTTTTGCTCCTCATTAGTGTAAAAGTTTTCTGTCTTCTCTCAGCAGAGGAAAATAAGTGAGCTTTACCTTAAGTCTTATGATAACTTGTAATGAGCAAAACATAGTTTCTAAATAAAGCAAATACTTACAATCAATATAGAGGGAAGGAAGTGGTTTTCAAATCATTATGAACACTCTAAGTCTGCTTGGATATTTCATGAATAGAAAACAGGCTTAATTTATCAGAAAATTGATGTTTTAATAATGATTTACCTACCTCTTATGGCTAACAAGTGGCACAATCCTAAAGCATATGATTATTTATGTATTCTAAACTACCGATTACTTAAGAATAATTTTTACTTAACCTAATTGTTTGTTACTCTGTAGAGCAAGTGAAAAATAAAATTTATTTCTGCAAAATTCTTCATTGAATATATTCCTCTTATAGCAGTTAATAGTCAGACAGCCATACATTCATCATCCTGTGTTATGTTTCGGTTCTTAACTGTTGAAAGCCCACAAAACAATGGATGTTCTACTTTATCATTGTCCCGATAATGGATGAACACTGTAACATTTGTAATGCAAGTGTAAGACACGCCGGCAGACGACCACAATAAATATCGACCCATATGAAAACAAGAAGGTTTTAAACCCTTTATCCTAATAAGTCCTTCTGAGCATTAATAGCAATTCTACACCCTTAGTCATTAGTTTTCCTACGTTACAAGTCTGGATGTAATTAAGAGCAACACGTTGCTGCCTGTTTGATGAAGAAAATGTCATACTGACGTGATTGATTATGTTTATTTAAACTGGAGATGGCCGACGCTTTCCAGTGATACTTCATCCCATTTGTATTTTATCAGGATAGGCTCTTCATTTCCCCTGCTGTAACCCACTCAAATAAAACTTAGGAAGAATCTGAGAAGCATTACATGAAAGACTATTGCTGTATTTTTGTGAATCTCTGGGCTATACAGGACTATGACAAATTAAATTACTTTTAATATTTTCACTTAATATAACACTATTGTCAAGGATTTAGTTGGAAAGCCAAGTCTAAAATTTAACTATAAAATATGCAAGGCATATAGAATATACCTTACAAGTTGCTGATCAGATAAATAATTAGACTGAATAGAATATATATGCTATTTTATTGCATGTCCTTTCACTGCAGTAGCAGTAAACTTATTACTTTATACAATTTTTGTTTAAATATGAAAGACATTGTGAGACAACAGTAAAACTGAAAGCATAAGACAATCTTTTTCTTTCTTTCATTCCTAATCAGACAGTATTCTCCTCATGCAACATTTGAAAGTATTAACTAACCCATAAATGTAAAAATTTGCCAAACAGGGACAACAGCACAGAATTCAAACCTAACAGAAATACCTTTAAAAGTATCTTGCTGTTTTCAGCAGAGGTAAGAATAAGAAGTGTTTGTGTACAGTGCCTCTGGGCAGAATTAGCCAACTCTCCTTTAAAATACCCAGGACTCTTGTGCAGAAGCATTGACAGACCCAACGCCAAGCTGCAGTGTGGGTACCAAGGGATCACATGCCAGCCCTAAAGATGAAACAGGGTTTAATGACAAATCAGAGCTTAAGGGTGGAGCTTTCCATCTGGGTCTGAGGGGCCAGTCTAAGCCCCTACAGTTCCAAACAACAATCCCAGTGTCCAACCACCACGTGTTCTTGTTGACAGAGTTGTGGCTACACAGAGACCCCAGGCAGGGACCTAATTCCCCAGAAATGCCTTTCCAAGGCATCATTTTCCTGCCTGCTTGGATCAACATTTGTAATTGCTACTGCCAGCCAAAGGCTGACAGTGGGAATAGATGGTAAAGGGCAGAAAGGAGAACATTGTCTTCCCATGACAACATCATCCCAACAGCAAAGCTCAGAAAATTACTGCATCCTGAAGTTAACCTGGAAAGAGGGAAGCATCTACTGTGAAGCCATATGTGAAAGATGAGAGGAGGAAAATGTTGATAGGAGGAAATGATAGTTAACTTTGCATGAAAAAAGTGCACTTTGAATTTTAAACCACAGTTCGTCAGACGTGCACCGTTTAGAGACAACACATCACCAAAGGAGGCTCATTCTACCGTATCCCCCAGCATGAATGACATTCTTCAGGAGGTGAAAAAATAAAAGTGAAAAGCATTATTCGTTTTCATTACCAAAATTGTATTTATAACCACAAAAACCCCCTAGGAAATGTCATTTTCTAACCATTCTTTTGGGCTAGGCCTGATTGTACCTCTTCTTCAGGCATCACACTCCACTCATGAATTCTGACCTATTTCCAGGAGCTGCAAACCTGGACATGAAATCTGCTGATACAGGTTACACTATTTCCATATATATTTTGCCATTCATCACCAGCACAGTGTACCTGGCGGTAGGGTGGCCTTATGAGAAGTAAATTGAGCGAAATTAGCATTTGAATCGATGCTACGTGAAGATAACAGCCTGCAATAATCCCATTTAACAGCTGTTAATTGTCTGCTATAAACCACCGTTCAGCAAATTTTGATCACACAACTGAAAAACCTCCCTAATTTACATGAAGAAAATATACCAATTGATGCACAGAAAGAAATATTCAGAGATGCACATCTTAAATTTTTTGTAAATATAGATTTCATGCAGATACCACATCTCCTAACTGCATGTTAATCATAAAATATTGTCTGTATGCAAATATTGCCATGAAAGATTATACAAAAAAAAAGACATAAAATTATTTCTTTGGTTATTACAGAGAAACATTAAGTTTGTAAATCTTAATGGCAAAGGTATTCTTCAAGGTAATGATCACTTTGCTAAGAAAATAGTTGTGTTTCTGTGTGTTGCCTACATCCGGGTGGCCAAAGGTGTGAGCAGTCCACCAGTTAGACCACATGGAGACTTACAAAGTCATGAAAAGCCATAGTTCCAGCTGCAGGATGAAGGGATGTTTCTCCATTGCTCAATTTGAAGTGCAGTCTAGAAGAAAGTACTGTTCTGGAAGTCAGAGCATCCTACAGAAGCAGGTCAAACTGCACAGTGTGTAATTCTTTTATCTTTAATCAAGAATAGATCCCTACTGGTTTGGGGGAAAAAAAAATAAAGAAAAAAATCAGAGACTAAACATTGAGATGTCCTGGCAATGAATGTGTCTATTACAAGGACTCGTAATCAACACAATGAGAAAGACATTTTCTTGACACGTCTGAGATAGGACAGCAGGAACATGGCTGTCTATCACATGATAGCAAAATAGCTATAGCTAATTTGACTATTTTAAGAGCAAGGAGACATAAATACTTCATCTTCCAGCTTCCTATATTCTGTCCAAGAGCTCAGCTGAAAAGGAAGTAGTATCATGGGTATCCTGTGGAGATGCAGGTATTTAAGAGGACTTGCTCCAGTGCTTTGCTGGTAATAAAGATTTTACAGCACTGAATGTTGGTTTCCGAAAAGACGGGATGCTGAGGCATTTATCAAATCCTGCTTAAAAAGTCTATAATGTCGTAGCATAAAGGCTAAAGGTTGTCCTTTACTCTTTCATCTATCAAATAGAACACAGTACAGAGGTAAAAGTGACAACCACGATGTTCCCTAATTAATCAGCACTCAGATAATTGATGGGACACACATTCTGCTATGGTGTTCCAGGAAGTTAGATTTTTTCCCTTCATTCCTCATTCAGCTCCCATTATATGAGTTTTCAAGGTCTTTTCACCCTTGCTAAAAGAATGAAATGTGGAATAGATTCACCTCAGTCCCTCCTACATTCTTACAAAAGCTTCCCTGAGAGCGTTCTCTGACACTCTCAACTGTCCTGTCCCACTCTGTTCCAAAGACTCTGCTGTTGGGATCACACCAAGTTTCCATATATATTTTTACCCAATAGGGTGCTATAATAATGCTTTCTTTCCTATTTTTTATATTTTCCTCACACATTTCTTTCATTACTGTCTTAGGAGTCAAAGTCCCAGTCCTGAGTTTCATTCATTCAATTTCCGATTCATTTTTTTCTTCAAAATCCCAACAACATAATTTCTGGCACATTTGACTTCAGCGCTTATGTCCAATTTGGTCAACAACTGCCCCTTTTACATTCAGACTGGCAGTCTACTCATCACCTGCTGCAATGGTGTCCTTTGAGTTAATGAAGGAAGAACTGAGATAATTTTTTTTTTTACTTTTACATTTCTCTAGAAAGAACAAATTTATGAAAGGTTGCAATTTTAACAGCAAAGGAACTCTTTCTCCAAAATTAATTGACAGTCAGGGCTTCCTTCTGTGCAGAATTAGAAGTTGTGCAAACTTATCCCACACTGCTAGTTACCCCCCAGATCATCCTCCAGTGCACCTCCATTAGTAAGAACTAAAATTTCATTTTTCATTTACCGTGAGAATGACAGTGAAAAATTTCTTATGCCAACCAAACCAAAGCTGAGAATACTAAGGGAGTGCCCCCAGATGAAACAGCCCTTAATTCCAAACAACAGGCATTTGGCACACTCAGCATAGCGACTTACAGACAGATGAAGCCATGTTGCAGTTGTTGCACCACGGGCGCACAAGACAGTGATGTGCCATCAGAAATTTCAGCAATATATATTTAAGATACAAATTCAATTGTCAGTTGCATTTCAGGACTCATATCCTGTCAAATACATTTATTGTGTTTGGAATGCTGTTTCAGAACAATCAGACTGAAAGTTTCTCTCAGCTCAAATCACACCTGAGGTTATGGTGCTGCTGCTGCTTTGCATCTAAAGGATTTCAAGGCAAAGAGAAAGATGCTGACTAAGGCAGACACCCAGTACCTGGAGGTTTCTCTGCCTTTTAGGTTAAGAATGAAGTGTGAGCACCTGCAGACTTCCTGCAGATGGGATGAAGACAAAACACAGATCATTTAGGATGTAGCATCATAGCTGACAGATTGGTTTTCCTTATTTGACTTTTGGACTGCCCACAGAGTGCCAGTTTGACAGACTGAGCTAATGCAAGGGAAGTGGACTGGAATCTGCAGCCAGAGATGGATGGTGGAGAGGACAGGACAGGATTTCCCATCTAACTGGCCACACTGGCTTAAACTGACTAATGCAGGATCACAGAGGGGACCTTTAAGGCAAGTGGCTAATGTAAAAATATGTCATTGTGCCTCTGTATTTTCCACTAATTCATGAACAATCAGAGTTTCTGCCATAACATTTTTCTAGGCAAGGAAAATATACTGAATTATGTACAGAAAAAGATTTTTAGTTAAGCTACAAATTACCCAAAAATTAAGATAAAGCATTTTCCTTTTAAACAGAAGCAGGCTAGGACCTTTGTGTTACGCTTTAACTATTTAGTTAACTATTTTGCTTCTTGGTTAGGTTTGTGTCCAAGTTTCCAGAATCCAGTTCAGATCACATATACTTTTCTCAGAATTCCCAATGCAGGATGTATTCTGCATAAGGAGAGAGTCAACAGTTTCTAGAAATGGTTCTATTTATAAATGCCATGTGATTTCTTTTGCTTGAGTAATTTTTAAACCATCAGTAATCAATATTCACTTGCTAGGGTGGACATATGGACAAGAAACTCCAGATTAACCTGATAATGGATGTAAAACTCATTTATTACTTCAGACCTGTGAACAAGCTC
This sequence comes from Melanocharis versteri, assembly GCA_013397845.1. NCBI lineage: Eukaryota > Metazoa > Chordata > Aves > Passeriformes > Melanocharitidae > Melanocharis > Melanocharis versteri. The sequence continues at coordinate 1,451,643 of VZTG01007483.1, read as the reverse complement.
TCATGCTACCAAAAAAAAATTAAAAATAAATAAAATCAAAAGGAGAGAGAATGGGCTTACCCCTCACATAAGTTTTTGTCTGAAGAGGGAGGAGGTGATTCATGGCAAATCAGCTGATGGCTTAACACACACAGTCATGCCTTGGCTTCTCCCAAGGCCTCCCAAGGTTTGTCCATGTGTCTTTCCTCTTCCCCAGATTGAATTTACCCAGGAGAAGGCCGAACTGAACACAAAGTCAGTCCACTAAGGATTAATGCTGAGAGCAAGGTTCAAAAGGCAGCTACTTCAACCACCCTGCAGGGGTTTGGGGCAGACCCATTAAATCAGGGAAATGGATACAGCAACCCGTACATGCGCTGATGTGTGCAGTAGATTGTAGTGTGTTAATTACTGTTTGGCAGAATATATTTCCAGAAAAGTTCACACAGAATCTGGAAAACAAACACCTCCTGGCACCACAACAGTGTTTTCAGACACCACATTCAGATGTGATGCAGTAGGACAAGTCGCAGAAGATAACCCCAGACACTATCATGCCCACCGAGCCCTGACAAAGCACAAACCTGGACACATTTTCCTCTCCCAGCCAATCCCATTATTTCCCAGGAGAGACACTGTGTACCCTCACCTCCAGTGCTCAGGTGCACGAGCAGAATTCAGTCCCCCAACACCCTGGTTCCATCCTGGGGGCACACTTACTTCACTTTAGGGTCTGCCAGTAAAGTCCTTTAAATTTCAGCCACTGAACAAGCACACAGAGCCCGAGGCTGCTCAAAGCTAAGCTGGCTATTGCTTCTCCCGAGCCAAGGATGAGAATAGTATTCATAGGTTGGGTCATTCACCATCCAGCTTCCCTGTAGGGCCAAATCCATTAGGCAGGCAGGCCTCTTGTAACCCCCATTCTGTATTCTCCCTATTTCCAAATAATACTTAATAAACATTCCTTTCTTCTGATGCTCAAGACAGAAACCAAACCCAGATCCATCATCTCTGAGATGATGAAATTAATAAGATATTTATTGGACCACAAAGAAAAGTGAAGACTTTTTGGGGGTTGAGCTGTTCTGCAGGTGAGTAGAGACCTGACTCCAGGGATTATTATTCAAAGAACATCAAACAGCTTCAACAGAAAACATTAGAAGAGATAAATCTTAACATCTTTTATAGAGAGATTTTAATGACAAGTTGCTACTTGTACTTTTAAAAAAATCTATTTTTTAAAGTATTTATTAATTTCAACTCCCATATAATTTTGAAAATACACATATATTGCAAAAGGCACAGCACATGTGATCCCCATTTGGGGTTTACTATTTTAACAGCAAACTGATATTGTAAAATTCATAAACTGTTCCTAATTCCTGTTTATTTCTTCATAATGCCTTCTAATTTCCAGCAGCTGAGTAAGATCATAATCATGGTCATTTTGCTTGAATAAAAGAGATTTAAGGAATAGGGAATAATCCCTCATGGCAGCTAAAATATTAATCTATTTCAGCATTAGTAGCTTGTGAGATCTATGTAGAATCTGAGTCCTGTAACGCGACCCTAATGTTGTAGAGGTTGCAATGACCTTGACAGAGAAAGGCTCCATTATTACCTAGTAGATAACTTGCAAAGAGAGTGTGGATTGGAGAATATAAAAGAACTGACACTGTCTTAACCATTTTTGAGAACCAGTAAAGGAGTGTCTTGAAACACCATCATCCTGCTGCTGCAGGTCTACCAATCTACATAGACAGTCTTCGGGTCACCAGCACTGAAGATGGATTTTAGATAAACTGTATTTGGGAGTACCAGTCAGTACTAAAAACAAGAGAAGCCTCCCTGAAGATCATTATTTTCCCACCTATATTTCGACTCCTAGCTGCATTTGTGACTTTTAATACCCTTCTGTTCAAATACTGATAAGTACTTGTTGTAAAGCAATAACAATAAAAGAAGAAAATAATTAACCTATTTAACTCGATACCGCATCATGGCATAAAGTCAATTGGCCATGGAAATGTTATCTGAACGTTCCAAAGCAGCACTGGGTTTGGGAACAACATCAAGACAGATTCAGCCATCAGCAGAGACCATCACAGCAGCACCATTATTCAAAGTTATTAAGGGAACATGCTTTCAGGATGTAACTCAGATTCTTTTGATGAAAAAACTCATTTAAAAGATCACAACCAAGCTCTCTTGAACGTTCAGTTAAACCATGTGTGCTTTTCTTCATCTTCTGCTAAGAAAAAGGGAAAATAGGGTAGTTTTGAAAGCATAGGTCATCTGGAATGAAACGCTGACTGTTGGAGCTGCAGACATGACTATTTTAACTTTTCATTTTTTCCAGCAACTCCCAAGCATCTGTCTGAAAACACACCATGCTTTTTCCAGAGGTTAACTACGCTGTTTTTGGTTACTAAGTATTTGTTAATTATAATGACCACTATATCCTTCACGGAAATAGCAGAGTACAGTCTACCCAGACATATTTTCTTCCAGATTTATTTAAATGAAAATCTTTTGTTTTAAAAAGGAAATCTGCTCAGGGCAGGTATTTCCTCCTACAGTTTCACATGTTTTTCCCTCAAATCAAAGTACTTTTAAACATGAAACGTTTGAGCGACACTTAATGATGATGTCAAGGAGGCAGTAGAGATCCAGAGAAAGTTAGATTTAAATGAGAATTTAGGTTTGAAGCATACCTGGGGCTACAGTTAATTTTGAAAATTATTTACAAATTAAAGCAGTAGCAATATTCTAAAGTTTGGTTGTATGAATCCTAATGTGGGGGTCTTTGGAGGGGGTGTGGGAAGTGATCTGTCCTTGGAAAAGATATTTCAGAAGAAAGGTGGAAGGACAAACCTGCACAGGCAGGTAGGATGAGTCTCTGGGGCTTCTTCATGCCCACTCTTGGGTTCACCATACCCACTGAACCACCACAGTTTAGTGCAAATGGTGGTTTTCAGTTAAAAGCTGAACTTGACAGTCTTGGAGGTTTTTACAGTCTTAATGATTCTATGATCCAGAATATTCACCTTTCTGGACACTGACATTTCACCAAACCATGACTACAAAATACGGAGATGTTCCAAATTCACGTTATTTCCATAAATGTGGAGATTTCCTCTTCTGAAGCTGCAGTTTTGAATTTAGGCTTTGGAGATACAGTGTAGAATTGTACAGAGATATCCAACTGATCTCATGTCAAATCATCCCTGTTTTGCGTGGACTGATAACAGAATTTAGAACTCTCATTCCATACACACAATCATTAACTTTATCCATTAAAAAAAAAAAGTTATGTACTTAATCTTCCCAAGGGAAAAGCATATTAAAGCAAATAGACACTATTTTAACAGAAGCTGAATTATTTTCAACAAAATGTCTCACTAAAGGATAATATTCAGGTCCTCAGCTCATCTGCTGCCCATTAGGTGCACTCTATTAAGTGGAATGAACAACAATGCGCAAAAGTGCACTGATTCCTTTTCTCTGTTCAATTACATCAGTTTTATGGCTTTTTCTATTACACAGTCAAAAGGGAACAATGGAATTGCTGCTCACTACTATTACAGGCATGTCTTTAGATACCTCTGGTGAATTTTGTCCTAATACATCCTCTTATTAAACTTGAAGGACAGACCTGTGTGTAGGCATGTGTCTTTTGCTCACTGGTAAACTCAGTTCACACTTTCCTATTACCTAATGGGCATCTGGGCGACTTTTGATGTCAGATTCAATTTCAGTCAAAGTGGTTGGAGCTCTTTCAGTAGGTGAAACCAACTCTGCAGGCTAAGCTCCGCCTGAATTTTAAGGTACACTATTAAAAGGTGTAGCAACCACAGCCTTCAACTATTAATCATCAATCTTAACATGTTGACTCAGAACAAGCTAAGGATGACTCTGCCATATCTGTATGATTTAGCCACAAAAAAACCCTAACAAACAAACAATCAAAAAAACCAACAAACAAACAAAAAACCCCCCACAACAACCACATAAAAACAAAGTAAGTATGAAGAAATGTGCAAAAAAATAGTTTCTTTTGGGTAAAGCACAGACGTGTAGGCAGTACTGTCTGTATGAGCAGCAGAAATACAGCTGGTTTGTACATTTTAGTTCATGTGAATCAGTGAGGAAAATTCAGCTTAAGTTGTCCAATCCAAGTAGAGGCAATCCAAAATATTTTGGATATTGTGGACTGTTTGTTATATCTTGTGGGGCATGTTTTCTAAAGACTACATTGAGAGAAATGAGTGGGGGAAAGCAAAAGAGGGCATGAAGTGTAACAACTTTGAGGTCTAACAATACACTCAGATGAAATCCCAAATGCTTATCAAAACTGCCTTGAAATATTTATTTTGCTTTCAGTTGTGGTCACTTCTTATAACTCATGGTTATCTCTTTAAAAATTTAGAAATCAGCAATCATACCAAGGCTGCTGAATTTTCAGTGTAAGGAAATAGTCTGAAACACTCCCCATATCAGGACTAACTCCTCATTTATTTTCCTATTTAAGAGAGCATTGCTCTGCATGCAAATGGGCTGATGCTTACAGAAGTGTTTCACTGATGGAATATCAACATATGTTATGAATACTGATGAAATTCATATTCTCTTATAATGTGGGACTGCATTTTTCCAATCCCATTGTTAGCTGCCTCCGATTCCAGCACAGGACTAGCATATCTGCCTTTTCTGCCATTCATTACAGTCTTTCCCTCTTCTAATGCCTTCAATTATATTCAGCCCCTGTTTCAAAATGGAATCCCAGTATTTTCAGGCTCATTTTAAAGGGCATTTTAATAATGCTCAGGTTGTATATAGAACTGTTAAAGGTAAAAACAAAGCAAATGAGATTTTAGATAAGATTATCATATTTTCAAAGACTCTCAGGAGATTGGGATGCTGAATTGCCCTTAGTTACAATGCAAATTGAACATCCAAATTCCTTCTGTGAGACCAAAAACATTTTACTCATGTACAAAAGAAAAAGACTTGAAATTAAAGATGACCTGCTTCATTACCTGCAGTATCTTTTGCATCTTGGCATTCTAAGACATTTCCAAACCTTGTATAACCAGTGCATCACCAAATATATTTTCTCTGCAGCTCCTGAGACACAACAAATAGCAGGTAAAAAACCCTTTGACACTCAAATAGGAATCACTTGAATTTCTGGGTGTGCTGAATTACAAAACTACCTAAGCATATTATTTCATGTTTAATTTATTTATTTTTTTATTATGAAAAGGCACTTGATTTGGCAATATTTCAGTTTACATTGTAATGGTTTCTCAATAAATCTACACTAAAATTAGTCTTCTGGTACATTCAAACATTTTTAGAGTCAGCAGAATTGTACTGAAACTGAACCATATTCTAGTTTTCAAATGGTTTTAATATTGCAAATCTACTATTTTTCGAAAGGTGTTGAAAGAAGGTTAGAAATAGAATTAAAACAAATTTGCAATAAATGAAAAATGGTCTATACTGCTCTTGATCCCCTGTTGACATTCCCAGGACGTGGTCACTTTTTTCTTGTATGTCCCTCAGTACCTTCTGAAAGATAATCCCACAAATATCAGTACATCCTTATGAATGGAAATTCACCTCTCCTGTCAGAGTTTTAGCTATCTAATTCAGGGGCTGTAAGCCTGCTTTTTGACAAACCAACCAATTCTAGTTCAATGTTTACCAAAACTGATGGCACTGCTGCCCTAAGTTCAAGAACTTGGAACATTCCTTCCTTCCCTGCTAACAAGGATGCTTACAGATTAGAGAGTAAGAAGCAGTCTGTGGCTCCCATAAAATGAGCATTACTGGGACTGGATACTGAAAAAGTGAATGAAAATACTGAGACTCAGGCACAAGCCCCGGAAGTCATTCCATTTTTCTATGTGAAGCAAGACCTTCTCCCCTGAACAGCCCAAGGTCTGGTAGAAAGGAGTTAGGGATGATTAAAAGCTCAAACACGTTCCAGCCTGGTTCCTTCATCTGCAAAAGAGCTGTGGGAACTGCAGCCAGGCCACAGTGCAGCCACTGTGCAGCTTTCCCAATCACCAAGATCTTTTTCAATTTTTAATGTTGTTTAAAAAGTTTGAATTTAAAGGTTTTGATTTTTTTTAATTTATCATTTTAGAAGTAACTGCACCTTAACATGCACACAGAAAGAGGAGTATCCCAACCTTTTAGTAAGCAGATGACTCTCTGCCCATCTATGCATTTAAGGACAGAACACTACAATTTTCCATAAACCCAATCTGTGTGTTTCCAAGTGGAGATAAGTACATTTAATGTCAGGCTTACTCTTTCCTCCCACTCACAGAAAATCTCTTTCTCTCTTTTTACTATCTATTATCCCCATTATGACCTTTTATTATACAAAGGTTCTTGAGGACTTTTTTTCTTTATTCTATACCCACACGACCAGCTGTAGAAAGAATATTTTCATGATCTCTCAATAGGACATGTGGGTGCTATAAAAATAAATGTTCTGTGGTTATGAGAAAGTTCAAATTATTGTTGGCTTTCTAGATAATTTTTTTAAACAATTTTATTAGTATCATCTCTAGTTTTAGAACTAAGTTGAAAGCTATTCCTACGGTGCATACGCAAAGCCTCATCAATTTTGACAGTATGGCTATGCAAATATTCTCCCTTCAAGTACCTTAATGAATAATTAATATTGTGCTTAGAGATCTAGCTGAAAGCACCAATCAGAGGGTCCAAATAAATTGGACTGGTATTGAAAAAATTGTTCCCCATGCTCATCAGAAAGATTACTGTTTCTTTTAGAGAAGAGCTTTAACAATATGAAATAAAGCCCTTTTGGAATAACCTGCTGATATCTGCATGAATAATCAGAGCAGCTATAAGTTATCTGTCACAGTGCTGGCTGGTGTTCAAAGACATCTGCTGGAGAGGTATTGTTTTGTAATGACAGAAATCAAACTGATTTGGGGAAAGTAACAATCTCTTTTTGTCTTACTTTTCCTTCATCTTTGAAATAGATACTTCCAGCACATCAGTTTGAAATTAAAAACAAGTGACAAAAGCCATTATTTTACTGCAGGAAGGACAGAAGGTAACCTGCCAGAAGTTGTCTTATATCAAAATAACTTTGGATTTGCCTGAAGAATATTAGCTCTCTGTGTTTATGCCCTTCAACAACTTGGGTTTCAGCATTGCTTATGAATTACACTTTAGAAAACTGACACATGTTGGGCATCCTGGTACAGTGGCTGTGTTTCCATGCTAAACACAGCTCTGGCTGAAAAAGGAAGCATTGAAGGGGCATATTGGAAGGGAGAACTGGGACCAAAAGACACCGGAGACATTTTTTCTTTCCTTAACAATGACTACAAGGTACCATTACCCATACTGAGGAGTAACTCACTCCTACCTAAAGACAATGAAACCTTTTCACAACCTCTTGTTTTTAAAGAAAAATACTGAAATCAATTTTTCATAATTTCAGATAAATCCTGTCATTATGAGTCTGTGGCAATTTTTCTAAGTTAGTGTGTGCAATCGTAGAATATTTCAAAACCAAAAAAGAGCATTTATCACTCACTGATTAAAGGTGGGGTTTTTTAATTCTTGTGAAGGGTGATCGGTGAAAAAATGTCAGGTTTTATGTCCTCCGTCCCCAATGTAAAAGGTCACCGGCCTGAAAAAATGTTTAATACTTCATTCCACGCTGTATACAAGCCTGTTGCCTTCAGAAATTAGCACTTCTCTGCTCACTATGTGTTATCATTTATTTGGATACTGGGAATGCCAGATTCGGATCCCATGTACTTGCTTTCTAAGTTTCCCGTGTAGGAAAGGTTCTCTGCTCAGAAGAGGGGTTAAAACAATACTCAAAGCATTTTAGAGCATAGAGATTATGCCCTTTCCGAGAAGCACTAGAAACATTTAAGGAAAGCAAGCTGGGATCCATTTATGTGGATGGACATCTGCATTCATGAAGCTGTTCCAAATCCATGGAAGTCTCAGCCCGCTGCATTGGGTCTATAAAGTAGAGATGACAGCACTTGAGTACAATTACCAAAGCACACTGGAGTGAGACCTTACATCTATGTCATGGATTGCTCACAGATTCAGCACCAGTGTAACTGCATTATTTGGGCTTTCCCAGCAGCAGAAACAAGGGGCTGCTGTTCTGTCTTAGCTGGCTACTTGCACAACACTTTCAACTCAGGCATCAAGATAGAGGGTAAAAAAAAAACAAACAACAGAAGCAAAACTTAAACCGGCACTTTTAATGTATAAAATAATTACTTTTCCCCACCTTGGTTTGCTTTTCTATAACCCCAGTAACACCAACAGATTAGTGTGTCAAATGATGGATGGCCACTCCTTACAGCCTGTGTTTACTGCACCACAGCCCCATCACACCAGCTGTACTTGAAAACTGCACCTTTCTACTGTGGGAAAGAGCTTCCAGTCCCCAGCTGAAAAACCGAGCTGGTTTATGAGGCTGCTTGTTTGCTTCTGTACATAAGGGCTTGCAGAATGGGAGACAGTGACTGAATAATCCCTAAAGAATTTTTAAGACATATATATGGTATTTAACTTTCTTTCATTATGTTCTTTTTGACTATTCTACAATTATGCCTTTATAGGCCATTAAAAAAGGACCTAAGGCTTTAAGGATGCTATTACAACACCTGTGAGAACACATGAAATAATTATAAAAGCATATATAAAGTTTAAAGGCTGTTGACAGCATTGCAATCACCAAAGTTCTCACAAGTGTCTAGTGACTCAGTATCTGGCAGAGTTTACATCTAAAGAGACACTTGGTCTCAAATCAAAGTTTTCAGGGTATTTAAGGAGGCAAGAAGATATCAGATAAAAGAATTAAGAGCATGACCTAGTTTACCAGAAATTACAGATAAATGCAAAACTGTACCTAATATACAAATTGGCTATACATTTTTAAAAAAGAAGTTGGAAAACTAAAAGAAGATTTAACTTTGCCTATTAGCAAATCTCTGGTAATATCCCTAATGAAGAAATTTAGATTATAAGCAAAAAGTTAGAACCACGTCCATGATAACTGGAATATTTTACCTTCTTTTACACCTAATATCAATGGGAGCTACTGGCAAGAATGAACTGAAAACTCGTGAAAATAAATTAATATAAGGAGGAATAGCCCTGAATTTGACTGTTTTCAATGGTTATTACCATGCTTAGAGTTCACTGAATCATTTTGGCACTTTCTAGTCCTAATGAAACTTCAGAAACAATTCATATGTGTCAATTTAGATTATAAAATGTAAAACAACCTTGATTTATGCATTCTCATCCATAATCATCACTGAAAAATGTAAATATTTTGTTGATGGCTGTCTATGTTGTTGATCAGATGAGACACTGAAAATGACATCTTATTTTCACTGTCAGATCGACATATCCTGGCAAGAGAAGCAAATAAATTGTTTTCACCTCAATGAAGTGTGACAAGAAAAACACGAAGGGGAACAAAAGTATGCAGGCACTGGTTTTGTGAAATAACTATTAAATGAATTTTTTAAGGCTAAGTCTTCATGTCTGAGGAACCATACCAAGAAGATTTATATGGGATTAATACACTACACTGATACAAGACTAAAATCTCATCCCAGGTTCAAAAGCAAAATTGCAAGCACTTCACAGTACAAGAGGTAGCAGGGGCACCCCTGCCTAGCTCTGGGGCTTTCATCCAAGGGGACATGTAAATACATCTGATGGAGTTTTTGAGCAAAAGCAGAACTGCATAACACTAACAGGTTCAGTAACAGAGCAACACTTGCTCCTGACAAGTAATCAAAGCCAGGCAAGCTGAAAGCATCTTGCTCAATTTCATTCTCAGGCACACCTTCCCCCTTCACAACTCAGCCTCCCTGCAAATAAACATGGCTTTAGAAAAAAGGAGTGCAGTCAAATTTAGTGAAACACAACCTAAAACTTTTGCTTTGACCAAAATTAAAGGTCAAGTTTACTTACCATGGGAGCTTTTCAAAATCCATTTTTTTCACTCCCCCGTGCCTTTAATTCAGGTCATAATACAGAAGAAATAGAGCAAATCAAATCATTCTGAAAATGTCCAATGAGTTTTGCAAAGTATCAGAAGGCAAATATTTTTTTAACGCAACAAAAAAATTCCCAAACCCCTCTTGGTGTCAAGGCCCAGACGGCAGATCTCTCGCCCAGGCACCACGGCACTGCTAATCCAGCCTGTTCCATGGGTTGTGTCTGTAGCACCAGGGCAGGACTGCACACAGACTGAGCCTAACCCGCACACAAATGTCCCCGTGCTGCTTCCCACGCCAGGCCAGGCTGCCCTGCTCCAGCTCCTCCAAACACAGCAGCCCCAGCCCGTGCTGAGCTCCACGTCAGCCACACCGCCCGCTCCAGTGTCCTCCCTCTGTGCCCTCCACTCCTGCAGCTCCTGTTCTCCTTTTGCAGCCCCTGCAGTGAGGAGCTGCTCAGCTGCCTCTCACACACTTATCCGAGCTCCTGGTTGAACTCCAAGGCCTGCACAGAGCTTTGTACAGGCAAGAGCACTGCCTGAGCCCATGATCCTCTTTCAAGGGTGTGCGCTGTTGGCACAGCGTCCCCTCAGATGATCCCCTATTAAATGTCCTCCAGCACCATACACTATTCCTCTGCTCACAGTCACACCCTCCCTAGGGAGCACACAGGACATCAGTTTCCCCTGGACTCTGAGGAGGCACAAGTCTCAAGTGGGTAACTAAAGTCACATGTGGCTAAGGCCAGTGAACTCTGTAGTTGTGAAAATCATTATGTGAGAGATGCCACTCTGAAAGACAGAAAAGACTGTTTTTTCTTATGTATTTATTGGCCAATTATGCTGGCTTTGAACCTTTTGGTGAAGATGGTTTATCTTTGCTTATCCTATCACAGAAATTTATTTAGTTATTTCAAAATCAATTTATTCATATCAAGCCAGCAGGAGCTGAGAATGGAGCCCTGACCCCCAGTGCAATCCTGGAGGTATGAATGAGATCCTAAAAGATTATGTCAGTGCACTGCCTTTTGAAAGTAAACAAAAAGCAATACATCTTAGGGAAAAAAAAAAAGAAATAAAAAAGCCAAAACCCAGAAGCACTAGAAAACTACATCCCCAAGCCCCTGGTGGGAATTGTTTGTTAAGAGTTCCTGTCTAGATGATATCTTGCTTCATTGAAATGTCTCTACCTGTACATGCCAAATGTGTGTGAGAAACACTCTGAATATGAAAGATCCTAATTTTGAATGACACTCATCATCATACTGTACTTCTGCACAGAATGTGTAGCATCTTCTGGAAGAGCAGCTTAACAAGATCAGTGCAATTATAAATTTCTGTGCAGTGGAACTAAGGTTATTTTGCATTACATTAATTTATTTTTTAATGTGTTTTGCTCCTTTCCTTCCTCTGCAGACATAGATCACATTCTAGTTATTTTCTGCAAAGGGTTCATTATACTGTGCTTAATAACTCAGAGAACCTGGCATTTTAGTAGCAAACATCTCTAATTCTTAAGCACAGGATAAATGAACAAATTTACCAGTACAAGCATTCCTGCAAAAAAGTCAAAATGCAAAGCACTGACCTGCACTTGAATGTATTTTTCCTTCCTCTCTCCCATCATGCCTTTGCTCTCTACACCACACAGAAGAGGCAGGAACCACTGCTAGATGTCAAACACGCACATTTCCTAGCTCAGGGGGTACAAATGTGCACACTGGAGTCAAAACTGCTTTTATCACTTGCACTACAAAACACACAGAGAAAATTATCCCAATCTACCGCAGCAGCATGAGAGTTTCCAAGACACACGCACTCATTAGCTTAAGTCCAGGAAGGTAATTCTTAAAACCACCTTATGCTTATATAATTAATGTGATTTTAAAAGAAAAATGGATGCAGCATGCAGTTAATTTTTCCTCAAAACATGCAAGTCCTGACCACTTTTGTCAACAAAGACTTCACAGGTCATCAAGCTGGGACTCTCAAGCAAGGAGGAATGTGAAGAGCCAGAGTTCTAAAATTTTAAACCCACAGTTCCCGCTCTCCCTATGAATGTTTTTGCCCCTGGGTCCAGACTACTCTGGTTCTTTACTCCTAATTTTTCACATGAAACTTTCCCACTAAGGAGATTTTCAAAAAGCCTTGAGGAAGAAAAACAGTGCTACACAGGAAATACTATGAATCTCAAGGTTTTCTGGGTGCATATCACAACAATTGCTATTAGAATGCAGTTGATACTGTATAATATTATTTTTCAAGAGAAGGTGAAGTTGACTGGCTAAAGGGGAAAACCCCCACAGCATTACTTTTAGTGTCAATTCTACTGAGATATCTTTTTATCTTCACCCTTCTTTTTCCACATGGAACAAAGTTCCTGCTCTCTTGCAGTTTTTCCCATCTTTTCAACTATTTTTAACAAAAAATCCCCAAAACCCAACAAAACAAGGTAAAAGTGTATCCTATCTAGCTGTTCAGCCAAGGGCACCTTCTACATCTAAATGTGCTTCTGTGGAGGCATTGCTGCCCAGAGACAAACAGTTCTAACTCCTGTGCCTTCAAAAGTGTAATGGGAGAGACAGAGAATGGCCAGGATTCTTTCTGAGGTTAATTCCATGAGATCTGGCCTGTCCATTGCCTCATCCGAGGTGGATTACTGTGCTGTGTTCAGAAGGCTGTCCCTCTATCACGCTGTACTGTGCTTCCCTAAGGCTGGTTCAGGGTACCTCTGATCAGCTTACTGCAGCTCTTCCTCAGCTGGTGAAAACAGCACACGTGAACGAGACACCATTCACCATTTCCCTTGTTTGGAATCCACATGAAATGATCACAGAAGCTACTTTTGCTGCAAAAACCAATGACTTTTTACAAACTCCCTTGTACCTTCACACACTGTTTCTCCTACCTTAGCTTTTATTTCTGCCAGTGGTGTCCCTGGTGCTTTTGCAGACGGTGGAATGGGCAGACGGACTGGAAGTTCGCACAATAAACATGCAGCGAAGGACAATCCATGGGTTTGCACTGCTTCAGTTACCAGGATCTGCAGAGATGTCAAAGACATGTTATTCCCCATTTGGCAATATGCTTTGATTGCTAATTAATGCAAACAGCTTGTTGTCTACAGTAATACACAATTACTTCTCAGTGACCAAATGGCTTGCAACAATTTCAACAAGCAGTTCAGGAGCCAAAAGCATCCCATAAATAAGATGCTGACACTAAGCTTGTGTACTTTTATTTAAAGACACAATATTATAGCCATCTGGAAAACCATTTATTTAATAACTTCCAGCAACATAGGACTTGCCACCTGTTAACTGGAAAATTATCAGCAGAACAGGTAGCCAAAGGCATGAGTGGATCCAGCAGTCAGGACTAGAGAGGACGAAAGAGACAGTGACTTGTAATGGCTTCTTTTTGCATCACTCAATTTTGAAAAGACAGACCAATTTCTATGGAAGACCATCATGGAACGAATCCAAACACCGGAAATTTATTTTGCTGTCATAGGAAGGAACAGAGCTCTTCTTTCCACCTTTCTGGAAGAAAGCAGAAGAGTCTTTGGCTAGAGTGTGTACCAAAGTAAATATGCTTTCAGGGTGACAGTGTTCAAATGCATCACTTGCACAACACAGACCAAAACTCCTGCAATTTCTATCCTTCCACATTCCATTTGTGAGCAAGGCAATTTGAGATGCTGCTGACATGCAGGAATTCAGGTCTGAATCCCTAATCCAAATAATGTCACGGATAGTTTCAAAGATGTAGCTACCTTTAAGGGTTTAAAACATAAACAGGATGTACAAACACCAATTTTCGGGGCTCAGCCATACCCAAATCTGTATTAAATACAGAGATGCAGCTTAAAAGTACTGCTCCTCACAGGGGGAGATGACAGCACTGCATCCTACAAAGGAGCCAATCTTCTAGTCCTAACCTGACTCCTTACCTGCTTCTCTCTACAGCCATAAATGCTTGCTCTATTTCCCATTAGCAGCCCAAGTCTGAGCACCATTTTTCACCTGTTACTGATGCTTTCATCAATATCTCCCTTCTGCTGCAAGTACTACATTTCCAGTCACCTTGTCAGTGGAGCTGAGCTTTTTTCCCTAGTCTACCCACCACTCTTTTGTTAAAAGCATTATTCCTTCCCTTGCTGTGTCTCATTTAAACATTCAAACTGACAGTCTATTAGGTGTTCTGGTGGCAGCTTCTTAAGAGATTGAGGCCTTTTGTGTGTCAGCCCCCTGACACACAATCTACATTTAGCAGGGAGGTGGCAGACACAAAGAGTATCTTTTTAAATTAGAGAGCAAGGCAGAGATTTGCAGAGAGTAAGTGAAACTGTTCTGAAAACATGGCTCCTCTGGAAATGGGGTTGCAGAGTAGGGCAGCTATTTTTGAATTGGCCATACAATCACCAAATCAGGCAGTTCAAGAGGTGACACATCTAAAGCGGGTGTGGAGGAGTTTTAACTTTAATGGTCCTTCTCATGTCTGAAGACATGAACATTGTGATAGGGGGTCTCTGTCATTTCCCTGTGCTGCCAGTTCTGCTGCTGCAGGTGGCAGGAATCAGAAACATCCCCGAAGTTATCAAAAAACTGGAGGAGAAAAAGTGAGAATAGTATGAAATTGATTCCTAGTTTGATAATGTGGCTTGTTCACATACCCACTTCTTCAGGTAACAGACACAGCACAGATGGAGACTCTACTGAAAGAGTTTTCACTTACTCATATTAACAGTACACAAACAACTCTCAGAATAAGAATACTGATGTCAGCATCTCCATAAAACCTATTCTTCTTGAGGACAATAATTTCTCGAACTTTACAGATTTATGATCATTGTTGTTATTACCTTTTAACACCATCCAAGCATACCTATTTATCTTTGTCCATATATTACCAAAAATTCATCCTTCAGCCATTTCTATTAATAGCTTTGAGCACCTAAATAAAGCAATTAAGAAAGTTAAATGTATTCTTTACCTAGCTCAGTTGTCATATCTGCATGAAGATCAGATGCTGGACGTGATGTATGAAATTCATAGTTTCACTCCTGTAACAGATGCCACAGAAGCCAACCTCTCCCTGTACAGGAAGAAAGAGCACTGATTAAAATAAAATATTTTAAAAATACAATCAAAAAAGACCGTAAGCTCAGTCTATTTCAGTCTCAGAATACTATTGGAAAATCAGGTGCTAATGATTCTATCTCAGAATGTAAATGACATTTTGAAACTTGCATTGGAACTCATGCTAATATTTACTATTGCTAGTATTTACTCTTAAGAAGCAGATTCTTACAAAATAAATAATGGGGGAAAGCCTGTCACTGTCGTTCTGTAGGTACAAAGAAGGAAATCATACACTTGGGGTTGACCCTCACCTTCCCTTCACCCCCTCCCTTTCTCCCCGCTCAGTGGGAATGGGGATCACTGAGGGATTTAGGGCAGAAATCTTCTGCATTCTCCCTTTCCTCTCTTTGGACTTTGCCTTCTACATCATTTCCTCATATGCTGAATGGCTATTCTTCTGTTAAAGGCTTTTTTTTTCTATTAGATCTTTTTCCGAAGATGCATACTGACAGCTCTTCTCTTGTCTAAAATAAGTTATTCTGTCTTCTTTTCTGGGTAACTGTAAGGTGCACACACACAAATATCTATTTATCTTCCTCACTGAATTTGCTGCTATTTCAGTACCAATACAATTTTTTTCTTAACAAAAAAAATTCTGTTTTAAATTTTATATGGGCCATTACTAGTCCCAAAATTCATCTCAGTACTACATTCTGAAATGGATTTGCTTTTTCTATGACTTCTCAAGAAGTATCAAAGTCTCACATCAACATAAAACCATAGATTAGCGTCAACTTTAATATATATCTGCAGTTAAGGATTTTCCAAAAGGGATTCAGAACTAACCAAGAGATTAAAATCAAACTCAACTGATTTGAAGAGTTGAGCTTTGATGATCCTTGTGGGTTCCTTCCAATTCAAAATATTCTATGAATATATTTCAGCACCTTTATTTACCTGATCCCACAAACCATTATTTTTATTGGAAGTCTCTACACATTTCTACTGAACTTGTTCATATCTGTGATTGCCAACAATGCAAGGCCTTGTTATCAGCTACAGTCCATTTTATAAAGTTATAATTTCACTGGTTACCTACCCCATTCATCTTGCCTCTCTATTCCATTCTCTGCCATTTTGAGTTACATGTCTTCAATCTCCAACCAAAACATGTCCAAAAAAAGTGCTGAATTTGTTTGATTTTTCCCAGATGTATCAAAAAGCACTGAGTAAAGTGAATCTCTCTCCTTAACTCTGCACTACTGGCAAAGGAAGGGATATTGCACACTCAAGAAACACTCGACTATTTGAACTATGAGCCACAGCTATGTTACATTAATAATCTTAATAGACACTTTAATTTCTTTCAATCCAGACTTTTCCTCTAAATACTTCCCTTTCTTGATGCTTTTAATAACCACTCATATATTATAATATCCCTACTTTCTGCCATTTCTTGTTACTCTCACATGGAACGGGTGAAAATTATGAAAAATAATTTATTATGAGATAAAAGTAATTGTGTAATCAGCATTAAATAAATTATTCCAGGATTATTTTTCAACTCCTTCTATAGCTCTTTATTTTATTATAATTTAGTCTGTTTCAGAAAAGAAGAATCAGTGCTGTCAGGAAACAATCAAAAACAGACGGCATAATCTGTTTTGAACAAATGTGTGAGTTCTACCTACCTCTTCTGAGATTCATTCATTTCAATAGTTAATATTAAAGTAAGTGCTGAAAGCATTACAATTTCTTGTCTTTAAATCTGTAAGCATTGACATAAAGGCTTTAAAAATTTTAGCTCCATTGCTATGTTGAGAAAAAGGTGTTTTACCACTTATATTCATATACATTGAAAAAACGCACGCTACTTAAATTCCAATATCCTGCACATATCATCAAAAAGTCAGCACTGTACATTTTTCTGCTAGAAAGTGACTGCATTAATGGCTCCAGCCAATATTGAAAATTCTGCGATCAGTAGTCAACAGACAATATAAAATGAGATAGTACAATTTTAAAGACTTTCAGTAAAACTGAATTATTCCAAAAAGCCTTGAATTATTTTCCAGACAGATATGCTACTAAAAACAGGCCTAAAGCTCTTTCCACAGCCAAAAGCCAAGACTTGTATTATGCAACACCTTAGTTATCTATAATGTGTATCATGCTGAGCCATTCATCCAAGAATATCCTTTGCCTCCTTTAGGGTAAGAGGTAATTTAACCTCAGTACTAGCTCATTTCTCCCAAGATTGCCAGTCTTGTGAGAAATTACAAGATTAGCTTTACGATGAGAACAAATGTGCATTAGACAGTGAATTTTAACCCTACCTTCACCCTAGGGCTGATATACAACACTGAAGGAACAGTTTTTCTCTTAACCTATTGCAGTTTGATAAGGTGAAGAATCTTAGTTGCTATTAAATGGTAAAATATAAGTATTTTACATTCAGCAGTGGAAGCTTAAATACCTTATTGACAATCTTTTATTCCCTTAATATGCTACTTGACTATAATGGCCAAAATCATTATGCAGAAATGCAGGAATATACTATGGGAGTCAACCTGAGTAATTCAATATCCTCCACGACCAATATATTATTTCCAATCTCATCTAATATTGTATCTCTCTGAATCGTCTTCGGAGACCATAATTGTTCATTCATTTGGTGAGGACAAAGCAGTCTCATACACAAAAGCCTCAGTACAGATACACATCATTGTACACTTGGAATTTCTAAGTGCTTTTAAGACAAATACATGCAGTGGGATACTATTTTCACAGTGCTGAACAGAGCCAACAACATGAGTCAAACATGAACGGATTCGAGCCATTGTGCACCATCATTCACATGCAGTTCTGGGAGAGCCAAGCCCCTGACGTTGCTCCTTCGGGGTTTGGTGCTCAGTTAGAGGCACTGCTGTGGTTACAAACAACTGCCTGGCTCTGACTGCCCAACAAGGATATTCGTTGGCTGGGCAAGGGACACTGGAAATGAACATCTTTTCCTTCAAGGACTGAATAAAGCTCCCTCTGTACTCTGACACATCAGGCTGAGACTCATCTAAAGCGTCAGAGGCCTCGTTCCCAGTGGTAAACTTGAGAAGACACTGAAGTAACTGTCTGGGATCTCTACATATGGAGGGAGAAACTCAACTAAGTTCAAGGGTTTTTCTAACCCCAGAGACTTCAGGGGTGAACAAGTCTCGAATTCCCACCCATGTCTACTTCAGACTTCAGTGCTTTTTTTCCCATCGCATTCGAGCTGAGTAGCTTGCCCTCAGAAACTGCACTCAGCCTTTCACCTCATTTCAGTATGAGAAACCAGCACTGAGTTCAGGTAAATGGGATGATCAAAATGAATGAATGAAATGAGACACATGAATTTATTCTCTGTTTGTTCAAGCTAAATGCAACTCAGTCCCAAGTTATTTGATAAGATTTGTTCAAGGAGTGATTACATCCCAGCTAATTAGAAATAAAACCCACAATATTCCAAATTTAACTCATCATTTTAACTAGGTCAGCAGAGAAAAGGTAAGCAGCCCAAATGCCACATGAAACAATGTTAGGAAAGCAATAAGAAGTTTAGAAGTCAGAGAGTATCTTTTCTGCATATGAATAAACAAAAGATCAAAAACCTGACCTATTATTTTCTGATTCACAGTATTATTCAACACTTGGAATTTGATCTTATGCTAGTTGAATATGAAATGGCCTTTTCTGATTTTTTCAGAAACTGTAATTCTTCTCATTTCAGAAACACTAGAGTTACTGGAATTTTTATTTTTGTCCTAATAATGGTTTCCATCCCATTGGCAAAGAACATTCCTGGACATTTTGTCCCTGCAGAAAACCTTGAGAAAACCATGCAGATCTCTGACAGAAAGCAATCAGCATTAAGGCAGAATTTCAATACCTCTTGTACACTTTCAAATTAATTGTTTTACTTAGATCAGTCGGTGTTTGATAGCAAAAGCATGGTTTTTTCCCAAAAATACAAATCAGAAAGGGATTGAGCATTTGTCATACTTTCTTTACATACCGGATGTGTATTTTAAAAGAGAAAAACCCCTAATTTGGCAATGCTATCACTAATGTCATTTTACAACACACATTATGCCAGTATGGTGAGAACAGTCAAAGGAGGCAAGTGCACATTAAAAACAAGATGGATCAGCTTTAGACAGACAGCACAGAACAAAGGAAATCTGCCCAGCAGTCACCAGTAATTGTTTTAACATGCAGTGCCTGTTTAAAGTTAATAATATCTTTTTCTACATCGTGCCTGTCCTATTCAGTCTTGTGCTTCTCTAACATCACCTGCTTGCCACATCAGCCTCATGGCTTCTTATACACCAAAATCGATACTGAAAAATCCCTGTTTGCCTCCATCCCCCAAAACATGCAGACCTGCTTTCTCTTGGCTTCCCTTTTCCTGCAGTGCTGACATCTGGAAATCATTTCTTTTTCTTTCCTCTTTTCCTCTTTTATTTTGGCTCAATTACTGAAGCACACTCTAATACCTCTTACTTAACTTCTTTTTCTCTGACCACCTCAATAACCATAGCACATCCAACATCGTTCCTTTACTCTGCCCAGATTCAAAAGATCAATTTCACTGACCACTATTATCATGTTTCATTGATGCTGACATCATCTGGTGGTGCAATATCAGAATTGATGGTCAAGGCTAACTGGGGTTATGGATAAACTATGAAAAATCTGACCAGAAGAACATTAGAACCAATATATGGAATTAAAGTATTTCTTCAGTTTGCTTGGTCAGTTCAGAATTTATCATCATCATCATCTTCTAAGATTTGACACTTTTAAAATCAGTAACTTCCTGAATGGGGAAAAGGGAGGTGGTGGTAGTGAAAACTGAACTGATAACTACATGGTTTTCTATTCTCGATGGAATAGAAATCTGGCGTATTTTATTTCTTCAATTTGCAGCCAAAGAAAATTAATAAAAATGCCTGAGTAATAACACTTTTTAAAAATTAAGAAAACCACAAAAGAAACCCCCACAAACAAACTTCCCTCCCCCAAACAATAAAATACACAGGAAAATATTTATTCCACACCTGCCACCCATTTTTGAAAGGAAGGTATCCCTTTTTGCACAAGCTATGCATTGGTACTGGACACAAGCTACTGAGGGTAAAATGACCAGGACTGACACTACAGCTATGAAATGATGGTGCTGTCATTCTGTCTGGAATTTGGAAGGAAATATAGCAACTACCTGGCTTCCTTCTCAAAACAGTCCTGTTTGGACATGACTTGTTCCATTTTAATTTTAACCTTTTTTAGTCATCCTTTCCTTTATGTAAAATATTATCTAATGGTGAGCTTAACCATAGGGATGTGCTAATTTACCTTTAAAAGACCTCAATACACGTGTAAATTTGCAAAAAGCTGCGTTATGACTGACATTTTCACATCTGCTTTTGCCAGGACAGAATTTATTAAAACAAGCTAAAATGAACCTTTAAAAGAATAAAGAATTGGGCCAATCTGGATCAGTTGCAAACCCCTGATCAATTTGTAAATAAATCCATACAGTATACCAGCTAAAATTTAGTTATGCTTACAATTTAGTTAGGCTTTCCTATTGTGTTCTTGCAACTAAAACAGATTGTTTACACACCTATAGAGGTTTTGTTCTTCCAATTTCTTCAGTCCCAAAGCAAAATACTCATTTCCTCTCTCCCTTTTCTGCCAACGGAGAATTGCATGTGAGAACTTTCCTTTTCTGTACAAGTCTATGTGCAGAAAACTGACTAAATTTTGAAAGTGAATAAGCTTTCTTCATTAGTGGGAAGTGAAAGCTTCTATCCATGAACCTCTCACTCTTTCAAGTGCACAGTAGGAGCTAATAATGAAATAATTAAGCACACAAACAAGCATT
Organism: Melanocharis versteri; assembly: GCA_013397845.1. Taxonomy (NCBI): domain Eukaryota; kingdom Metazoa; phylum Chordata; class Aves; order Passeriformes; family Melanocharitidae; genus Melanocharis; species Melanocharis versteri. The sequence continues at coordinate 1,430,621 of VZTG01007483.1, read as the reverse complement.
AAGCTAATACCTAGTGTTGCAGCCATTCTTTCTCCATTAGTATTATATTTCCAAGTAGTCTTCAATCTGTCCTGTAAACAGCAGTGCAATATCTTGGGGGGGGCAGCTTTTCTTTCAGACTGGATAAACATTAAAAGGCCAATAGATCTTTTTTCACCAGTTCCTTGGTCTTACAATAGCACACCTGGTATTGTTGCATCCATAGAGGCTCATTCTACTGTCTCTTATTCTGATTTAAATGAACATGGAATCGTTGGCAGTGCACACAAACCCCAATAGTTTACAGAAGTGCTATCTAATCTAAAAATACCATTAGTACTGAGAACTAAGAGCGGCTCTATCTTTACTTCTCATTACTGTGCTTAAACTCGGAGTTTAAACAGCATCTCAGATGTCAGGGACAAGGCACTGCACAAATACCATGCAAGTTCAGGATGGATAGAGAGCTCCAGTGCTACACAACTGTGCTTCAACCAGTCTAAGTTACATATCTAATACACAATCTTGGAAAATATTGCATGTTCAGCAATAAACACCAACTTCCATTAAGGGAATTATTGTATTTTCCATCTCTGCAGCTACTGCTTGATTCAGCCAGGGAAATAAAATTAGCTCTATGAGAGGATTGCCTCCCTTCAGTTGCATACATAATTAAATACAATAGAAAAAAAAAGGCATAATAATTTTTAAGTCATTTTCAACAATTTTTTCATGGTGTGCAACCATCAGCTCTCACTAGATAGTAATGCTTTGGCATTCCAGAAATAAACAGCAGACAAACAGACAGGAATCAGAATTTTTCATTGTTAGTTTAACAGCTTGAAAACTGGAGGGTGACCCCAGACAGCTACAAGCAGTGTCTCACCTCTCTACAACTCCTCAGTGCCCAACGAGCTTGAAGCTATTGGAAGATACGCAGTTCCAGGGACATCACAATAATCTTCTCTTATGAGAATCTTCACTGAATGGCAGCACTTATGCTACAAGTGCCACTTTGCAGGCAGAAGTTTTGCCAGAACAGACTTATACGAGCATCTCTAACCCTCCAAGAGGTTATCAAAACCTTTAGAGAAAGAACATTAGAGGGAAGCTGGGGAGAAGACAAGATTTCATTGAGAAGTTCCTGTCCAAAAGGAGGAAAGGCTTTTAAAGTGGCTATATTTTATTTTTATTCTCTAACGGGAGGGGAGTTTGGGGAGGGAGAGAAAGAGAAAATTAAGAGCAGAAATGCATTTGTAGTCAAGCAGGAGATACATAAAGTCACACTGCATTTTTAAATGCAAACAAAACAGGAGCTGCAGGGAAACACATAGAAATTCTCTGTCGATAGACAGCAAAGCTTTCATATGACTACAGTTATTACTTTCTTTCTGCAAAATCTCCCTCACTGCTGGGACAATCACTATTCTTTTAAAGACAGCAGCACAGATGGAGTTTCTGAAAGATCTCCTAAAGAACAAAGGAAAACATGGAATAGGGAAACTTATGCAGAAAACATTCTCTTAAGAGTAATATCTTATCTTTACAGACCACTAGAAATACTGAATAATCACAAAAGATATTAACAAGTTCCTACAAACTCCTGAACGCCACGTGGGTCAGATTCACTCCTGCAGCACAGGGGTGTGCAAAAGTAAAAGAGGAATGATCACAGTGAACAACACTGCTGCCATCACACACCCTCAGGGCTTCAGCTTTCAGTGGGTAACAGAGGCTCCTTCACAACCTTGCTGGCAGAGACTGTCTTGTGGAGGTGAGGAATCAATAAATTTTGCAGCTTCCCAGGCTGAACTCTGCCTCCAGCCCCTGGATGGGTGCACCCGCAGCTCCTGCCAGCTGCTGCTGACTGTGTTCAGCATCTGAGACTACACCCCCCAGAACCTCTCCTGCTAGCTGCACATCCTACATTTCCCTGCACTGCCCAACTCACAGCAGGGGTGACATTTCAGATTGCACAGGAGACTCATCCAGGGCTTCTCCAGAGATTACAACCCATAATTCAACAGTCCTTGATTTAAAGCCAGAGCAACACACGGGTCAGAATCATACCTAACTCATGTGTCCTGCATAATAAACACACCAGGCACATTGCTGGTGGCCAGCAGCTCATAAATTTGAGTGCCACCTCTGATGCCTTGGAATTTACAGCAGTTTTGGATCAGTTTTCTGTGTGCAAGCTGGAAAGCTATGCTTAGAACCCAGATAATTTTTTTTTTTATTATGTTAGATATAGAAATCCATATTTAGTTCTCTGTAATGTGCCATATCTACAGAGCCACACAACTGGCCAGAGGTCCAAGAGTACTGGTGAACATAAGAAGTTTCCAAGTAACTTCTAATGAGCAGCCCAACATAACTGTTTTTGCCTTACTATCCCTGCTGAGCTTCCCTGTAAGATAAGGTGGTGTTTGGATACTGAATGAAACTTTTAGTGTTACTGATTTTCATCCATATCCAATAAACATGGTGTTGGTGGTTTGTGATTTTTTTTCTT